>JADDOH010002341.1:0-364099 GCA_016648135.1 Agrypnia vestita
AATCGACCTGCATGTATTGATGAATCAAAATGTTGGAAGATAGTACCATTTGGGCTCAATTTAGTGCATATTATATCACCTCGGTACAGATTAGTGCAGCTGGACTAAAAGCCGATGTTCAAGTTGAAGCTTTTCACCACAATCGACCTGCATGTATTGATTGAACAAAATGTTGTATTGATTAATCAAAATGTTAGAAGATGGTGCCATGGCTCAGTTTGGTGAATATTATATCACTTCAGTACAGATTAATGCAGCTGGACTGAAAGCCGATGTTCAAGTTGAAGCTTTTCGCCACAATCGACAGAAAGCCGGTGTTCAAGTTGAAGCCTTTCACCACAATCGACCTGCAGAGCTGTTAAAGTTTCACTGCCGGCCCGACTGGGAACTTGCAAAGAACTCAACTGCGGCACAGAGGAATGGGAAGAGAATTATTCTGACGGAGACTCTTTTGTTTCCGAGCAAAGCGGGGGATTTTCCAAAGCAAATAGGGGTGGCGGTGACTGAATTACGCTACGGCTGTTATAATGCTAGAGCCTTATTAAAAATGTATCCAAACTCCGTATTATCCGAAGAATGAAAGACATTGTGCATAAATGTGTGTGTGCTTGTATAAGAGCTCAAAATTTGCACACATGCTTCATGAAATGCAGTACGAAAGAATATTTCGTCGGAACGCGAGATTCCCAACCTTTTTACTGAATAAAAATGTATTTTTCTTGAACCATAGCATCTTAGATATGATGCAAGTCTTCAGATTATACGAGGGATTGGTTAAGAGATTGGAGAGAATAAAATATGTACCTAATTGCTGGAGTAAGACTTGAGAAAACGAGAAGTACCGTATGCACGATGTTTATATTATTATATTAATTAATTATATATAATAATGTGCTTGCGATTTCAAGGAATAAGAAATTGAAAGGTAGAAATGTGTTCATATTTGAAGAACCAATCAATTTTATTTGGTGAGCTATTGTATTGAGATATATTTTTACGATACGAGGAAAATGCAGATCTGGTGAATAAGAAACATTCAAAATCGAACTTTTGGTATTGTTTGGTAATGAGTTTTCTATATCATCAGATATAAATAGAGAAAATTATCATATATCTATCCAGTCGTGATGACTGTTGATGTAAAAATGATTGTCTATGAAGAGTTTGATGAAAAACCTAGCAGTAAGCAATGGATTTTTGCTGAATATTATTTCCAAGGTATATCTACTGGGGTACTGGGTGACCTACATAATATAGAATATATTTTGCTCATCCTAACATCGATGCTGATGTACTTGCAGATGCCCCATTATCATTTAAGAAGTCACTTCTACACAATATTAATTTTCTTGACAATACTCTGAACCGATGCACTACAACAACATCATAATATCAATATCAATTATTTATTTACAATAATAATTCATTTATGAACATCAACCGCATTACAATTATGGCAAATAAGAACCTGTCAAAAGAAGCAAGACTAGCGATACATGATGGCGTTCTAGTGCCAACTTTGATGTACGCAAGTGAAGCATGGAATTGGCAAAAAAGGAATGAAAGTAGTGGAAATGCGATCACTAAGGCGTTGTGCGGAAAATCTTTGATCGACAGAGTGAGGAATGAACAAATTAGAAGTGAATGTAATGCTGGCTGTAGTGTGAAAGGAGTGCTGAGATGGTTTGGTCATGTAGAACGTATGAGCGAGGAAAGAATGGTTAAGAAAATATATAGGGTAAGTGTTGAAGGTAACAGACGAAAAACAGAAAAACGTGGCATGATCATATTCTACAAGTATTGGAGGATGGCCCCGTTAAAAGCCTCAACAACCGCAGAGCATGCATGAGAAGATGTATGAATGTAGCCGAAGCAAAAGTAGTGTGCCAAGATAGAGGAATATGGCATTCTATCCTCTCTGCCTACCACCCCTGCGGGCAAACGGCGTGATGATTAGTTAACCGCATTACTTGTCCTTAAATTTGCGATTTTTGTGTTACTGTTACCAATAGTTACCAATACCAATTGTATTTTGTTAGTTTGTTCACCATTTGCACTGTAGATGCCTAACGCTGTGCTTTTCATGGGCCTATTTTATGCATGATTGCATTGAATTGATTCTTAGAATACAGAAATGTCGCCAGAGTTGGTTGCGTTCGAAATACCTACATACATAAGTAATGTATTGTTGTACGCATTATTTATTTATCTATTATTTTGTTTTTTTATTTTTTTTGTCACTTATTGAACATATACAGGGTGTAACAGATATAGCAGCAGAAACCTGGTAGGTAGATTCCTGACGATATTATGAGTCTAAAATGTTCAAGCAACCATGGTATAATATCAATAGTTATGGAGGTATGCAATATCAAAGTTTGCATTTTTTTTCTCAATATTTCTTACTTATTTTTTGCAAAAAATTGAACTATGATTACAGTAACTTATGTCGATTAAGAAAAATTCATTCGCTTAAAACAAGTAGATTAAAATGATAAAAACCTTGCAAAAATCGAAAAAAGTTTTTTTTTTTACAAAGTTTTTATCATTTTATTTAAGTTGTATTGAAGCAAATGAATTTTTTATAATCGATATAAGTTAGTGCAGTGATAGTTCAACTTTTTGCAAAAAATAAGTCAGAAATATTGAAAAAAAAAGCAAAATTTGCTTGAATATTTTAGACTCATAATATAGTCAGGAATCCACCGGCCAAGTTTCTGCTGCTAGCTCTGGTACACCCTGTATATTAAATTCAGCTCTATATATACTTAACGATTTATGTTGTCTATAATATTTTTATTTTGTCTACCAAGGAACATCACCAAGTAAATTGTGTGATATTTTATTAATTTATTTAGTAATAAATAAAGCGGCCCTCATACTCCATTGGTCTGATATTGGCTTTTCATACACATGGGTCCCGGGTTGGGTTCCTGTTTAGGTCAAAATATATAATTTTTCGTAAAATATTTATTCTTCTGAATGGAGGTTTGAATTTTGTGGTGACATTATTATTAAAATAAAACACAAATCACTTTGTTTTCACCACTTTATTAGATATACAATCTACATGTTTCGAGAACAATGTTCTCTGCTTTAGGATTGTGTGTGTACTAAAATTGAAAAATATAAACCATGCAAATGTGTTACTATGACATGTTAATTATGGAATATCGTCTGGAGGGGGTGGAATCTTAAGTGGAAAAATATTCAATAGTGAGTTGTGCAGAAATTTTGTCTGGTTCTTTATTATATTTGAATTAATATTAACACTTTTCCTAATTTATAATAAGTATTTCTGGATTATTTATTTTTGAGATCTTATATTTAATATGTAAAAATTTTAAAATGTTTTGCAAAATCCGACTCAACATTGCTAGTTAAAGCTTTGATGTGTTCTTTAATGCAATACCCTGAATAATAAATCCTGAAGGAGAGAACATTGTTCTCGAAACATGTAGATTGTATATCTTATAAAGTGGTGAAAACAAAGTGATTTGTGTTTTATTTCAAGATATATCTATGTGATCTTTATAAACCTGGATATTTTATATGAATCGTAATTCATTTCTAATTCATTGTCTGTTGTAGTGATAAAGGCTTTTTTTTTAATTCGCTTATTTGTTTACGAATTTCTGTGTGTGCAATAAAAGATATTTAGATATATCTGTAGAAAAATAAATAAACGTACAAAACTCTTAAAAATCACATAAAAATGTGTAATTTTTATCATCCGGCCAGAATTTTTGGCAGCGTAAGGGAAATAAAGTTTTCAGAAATACCCAAAGGTATTGCGTTTAGCTGCGCATATTAAATAAAGTAAGAATAAAAATGAAATCGATAAAAACTTTTAGACTGACCACGTCCACAATATTATCTTCCCAGAATGTCTGTCGAACGTTAGCCCGACGCAAAACGACTTTGTGGAAAAATTTAGTGCACAGTTTGTACACCAGGGATCGTATCGGAGGACTGCACCCCTGGTTTTCTTATATTACGGAATTTAATATGAAAATTGCTACTCGTATGTCTTAAAGGTCGTTCAGAATTTCATCAAGCCGGTGTAAGTAACAAGAAAGATCTGGCTACAGCCCCAGTATTTACATTATATTATAAAGTTCCTCTTCTCGTATAAAATTATTTTCAAAAAAATAAACAATTGAGCAATGCAGAATGCATCGCATGTGCTGCTTCAATATAAAGTAAATTATGAACATTATATTCGACATATTAAATAATAAAAAAAACGAGCGAGCCTTACTGTAGTCGCATATGATGTGTATAACATTTGACATCTCACAATTAAAAATATCATCAAAGAAATTACCATCAAAATTTAAAAAAGCTGATACCTATGTTTTTATTAATTGTAAATACAAGTAAAGAAAATGTATGTGCATTTATTTATTATTGAATTTTACCGCACAGGTAGGTACCGTATATCTACATACGCATTTTTATTTAGAAACGTGTTCGTCGATTATATGTTTTTATTTATTTTCATAGATGGCGGTGGTGTGCCGCTATACATATTGTATGAAAACTTTGAATAAATAATTAAAAATAATCACATAAATTACATAAAATTTGAGTACGTGGATCATTAAGGGTAGTTACTGTATACATTAATTTAAAAAAATGTATTTATTGGATAGTTTCGAAAATAAAAGCCAAATATATCAACATTCACACGCTTGACATCAGCCGCGTAGCATATATACAAAATCAGAAACGTTGGCTGGTAGTGTGCGTCTTCGCTGTGATGGCTATTGCTGGACATTGATTTGTTTGTAAACGATAATTTCTTTCCATAGCGCGCGCTCATTGGTCAAATGAAATTGCGCGCGCTTCTCCGGCGTCTTATTTCCTGTTACGCATTTCCGTCATTTATCGCGAAATCACTGCCACAGATTGCAGGAAAGCGAGAGGAAAGATGTTACACATCAAAAAGATTTATGCATCATACACGAATGATTCCGAGAAAAATAAAACATTCCTATGGTCAAAAAATTTTATTACAAATAATTACCCTTTATAAATTCGATAGATTCGTGTTTAGGTCTTTTCATTTAAGAAAGACAATCAAATTAATATGTGTAAGCCGTGCGTACGACGCACATTGTTTCGTTATATTGGTGCTAACGTGTATAAACACTCACACAACGAAACAATGTGCCTCGTACGCACGGCTTATACATACTAATTCGATTGCCTTTCTTAAATGAAAATACATGTGATGGAACATCCCATCGTAGTATTGAAGCGTGACTAAGATATTCCACTAAGTTTAAATAATTTGATTATTCTGACTTATCTAATATAGTAAAACCTATGTTTTTGAACATGACAAACAATTGTTCCTCTCGGACACTAATAGCAATTTTCACAGCTAATAAAACCCTTCGCAATACTTATCAGAATATTTCACACCATATTATTTAGCGTGTCGAAAGTATTGTGTATTGTATAGACGATTATTTTTATGTTTATAAGTATTATTTTTCCTATTATTCTTCCACAACGATGATGTTTTCTGTTCATGTGATTGTTCGTTTATTATTTTATATTATTTGTAAAACAAATAGCAGGTGAAAATATGGCAATTATGACCATTATCATCACTATTGTCACCATCATCATCATCATCACCACCATCAGTATTATCATAATTATTTCTTCTTGGATTTTACTCTACTACTCTACGAGTACTCTCTTACGCTATTAGAGGGCAAGTATCTCTTTTTAGAATATTGGGAAATTTCAATATTTTTAAGTAGATTTTCATTGCAACCTGTACTTATACTGTCTCGCTACTCAGTGGTGTATCGTAACCTATAGAAAACATGTAAAAGGTTTAACATTTTTGTTGTGTGTTGAATTTATTATTAAATTTTCGAAGGAAGCAAACACTTGGAGGTGGGACATTTCAATTAAATAAATAAAAATAACTTGGCTAAACACCACTTATATTTATTGTCGATTACGACCAGGTTTCGCTACGACCGTAAATTCTTCAGGGAGAATCTTAACTGACTAAACATTAAGAAACTATGTGCTTATATACTAGTCATACATCAGTGTGAAAAGACGGAGTGCCAATAGTGGGGGTAGGGGGTGGAAGCATATTTATTATTGGTGATGTATTGATATTGATGATATATTTATTATTGATGAGCTGCATGTTAATATATTGTTTTTTTTATTTTTTAACAAAAAGACCGTCAATAAGTCATTATCGACCATAAAAGATGGTCCTAAAAAGACATTGAAGTACAAAGTAAAAACAAAATTACCATTTTGAATGTGATGTAATTAAACAACACGTTTTTTATGATTTATTAATAGTGAGTAATGTCTTCCAGATTAATGAGTTCCATATTAACAAGTTTTTACACATTACCCAAAATACTTTTTAATATTTAATGTTCGCCAAATAAATTAACAAATAAATAAAATTATTTTTATCATTGTTGTCTTAATCACAATCATCATCTCTATAATCATTAACACTATCGTCATTATCGTCTAGAACGTCGTCTCATCACCATCGGCATTACCGTCATCAGTGAACTGTGACCCATTACAAACCCAGAGTCGTTCTACGAGAAAAAGCTCCAGTATCGGCTCTACAATTTCGCCATCCAGATATCCATTGTTTTACTGCTAAAACGGTTTTCTCACTACGCCGCTAACGAAGAAGGAGGGCCCCCGGGATCACACCCATATTACCCCCCATTTCGGTAATCCGGTAAACCGGCAAACCGGTAAACCGGTAAACCGTTAAACCGGTAAATAAAAAAAATCACGATACACACCACATCATCATCACCATTATCATCATGATATCGTCATCTATTTTCAGTACCGTTGGATGCAAAGCGCGCCATCTGATCATAGCTTTTCAGAGACCGCCAGCCGGGGAGCTCGTTAATTCGCAGCAAAAATGTAATTCAAACGAAAATGTCGTTCCTCGCGAACATTTCTGTAATTACGTATGCAGAAACAACAAAACGGCAAATAATGAATGTAGCGTTTTTCTTTGTTTGAAAATCGCGGAGGAAAGTTAGCGCCACAAAGGGCGTCACGCTCCGCGCTGCGCGCCGCGAGCTGCGCAGCGCCGCTCCGCCGCGCCTCGCTACGCCCTGCGCCCCGCAGCGCCGACACTCGCGAATAATGCCGGCCGCGCCCACTACTTTCCGGGGTAATTGCGCTAACTTATTAACGGTGCGAGTTCGCAATTAAGAGCGCAAATAGTAGCAAGTGTTGTGCGAACGGCATTGTGATTTTACTCGCTGAAATGCAGCGACAGAGAAATATTGGCTTATGGGGGTGCCGTGTCAAATGTCAAGTGTAGTTAAAGTTATATGTAGTGTATTTTAATGGTGTTAACGAGAGCTTTAATGGAATAAGACGTGGTAACTATTATGATGCATACTGAGGGAAACACGTCTACGTATTGGTTTTTATTATACTCCTTTTCTCATTTACTAGTGGAAATAGGTTTGGCGCTCGAGTCGGGCGATGCTACGAAATGAAGTAAAAATTTCGAAAAATCTAAAATTATACTATAATTTTTTTTTTTTTTAATGAAAATTTGTTTAATCATTTTTATCATCGCCAAGAGTCTGTCTGCAAAGTTACAGCTGGATTGCATCACAGGAAAAGGATTAAAAATTGATCCAAATTTTTTCGACACACAAGCAGACGCTACGAGTTAAAAGAAAGGGAGTAAATATCAGAAACACATGATTATTAAATAGTATAGAGACCTTCTTACAAGTTTCCATAGAATTAACATTTTATGTATAAACATATAGCAGCAATAACTTAAGTTATACAAAAAAACAAAAAAATGAATGTTTTAAGTTACGAACAAACAGTGAAAGTGAAAGAATTAAAGGTAAAAGGGGAATCAGGAATGGATAGGAAAGGACCGATCTATTTAGAAAAAAGGGAAAGAGATAAGAAGAAAAAGAAGTGAGAGATATATAGCATAAAGGTATCTGATCAGTACATCTACATATACGTATACAAGGTCTGGACAAAATATTGATTATATTAATTATATTAATCGTTTTCGTCTAATAGGGTTAAATACTAGAAGGCTTCGTATCCAGCTTTCCGCCTGATGGCCCAATTGCCTGGTGTAGACCTCTTTACGTTTAAAAAAGCAAAAGAATTAGTACGTATAACCCGTAGTTTCGTTGTGTTGGTTTTTACGGACACAAACACCAACACAATGAAACAATGTGCCTCGTAAGCACGACTTACATACTTATACTAATTCGATTGTTCCTAAATGGAAAGAGCTCTACCATGAGATGACTTTTCCATCTTTGTCTCACTCTGAACAAGAGCAATCATTATCAGTGAATTGCGGGTGGTTATATGGGTAAGATGATCACCATATATTTAAGATTTTACCAAGTCCATCGTGTTGGTGCTGTTCTATGATATCTGGTTCCTTCCATTCTCCCTTGGATCACCAATTTTTCAACGGTGTCTTACCACCAAATAAACTGAGACAATAAGACAGCTTACCACATTTCAAAAAATAACTAGAGAAGCATTTGTTTAAACAATCGTATAAAAACCTATAGAATCAGACCGTTACAACACTACGTAATGTGTCCCACTCCTAAGACGCACTCCGCGAAAATACCTGATTCTTTCCAGCACTCCCAACTATTATAATTTTAAATATTAATTCCAATTTTTGCATGCGTCTAGTGAATAAGTATGTAATAGTAAATAAGTGTTTTTAGTCAGTAAGTTGTTTTGTGTGAAGCGCCCTTGAGGTGAGTAATCACGAAAACGGCGCTATACAAATGATCCAATAATAAAAGATTGTTAGTTAACTTAGTAAAAACCACTACCAGACTTTAGGTCTACCGGTTTCGAGACGTAACCATCTCTTCGTCAGGACCAACACTACTTCTATATTCACAACACTATACACCCCAACCATAGTATTGTTAAACTTTCACCAATATTAATCACAAAAGATGGGGTAACACCCACTTTAGAACCCGCCCCCTCTCACTCTCTTTCGTTAGATTCCTGAATGATCTGTAGTGCATGCTTGTCTCTGACAAGATTAACATGCATGTGATCAATATTGGTGAAAGTTTAACAGTACTATCGTTGGGGTGTATAGTGTTGTGAATAGTGTAGTAGTGTAGTGTTGGTCCTGACGAAGAGACGGGTACATCTTGAAACCGGTAGACCTTAGTGGTTTTTACTAAGTTAACTAACAATCTGTTATAATGTCTAACCACAAAGTTAATGCTTTAAATAATAATACGATTCAACGACAACACGATGAAAGACAGGATACTACAAGATGGCCTCCCAGAGTTCTGAAATGGAGACCTTGGGAAAATAAAAGAGGCATCGGAAGACCTCAAAAGAGATGGGCCGATGATATTGTCGCTGTGGGGGAAATAAATGGTTACAATTAGCCAACAACAGGGAAGAATGGAAAAATAAAGAAGAGGCCTATATCCAGCAGTGGAAAGACGAAGGCTGATGGAGAAGAACAAAAATATGATTCAACTATTATTAGTATTATTTTAATTAAAATGGGATTAAATCTCCGTACGAAGGGTTTTAAAATACAAGTTGATTATTTAATACCCGCGCTTACTCAATGCGCTCACGTCGATACGTATACAAACAGATAAAAATAATTATAATGATGCATTATCAAGTGAGGCCGAGTTGACTACTTTATTGTACAGATGTCATTGTAGAGCCGCGCATTATGCCGCGCATTGTCAGCGTGCGTCCGGCAGGCCAACTTTTGTTCATTTTTCCCCATGCAAAAGTTGCACAAAGCGAAAAAGCGAGAATTGTAAATGTTCACTCACGTCCGCTTAGGTCAAATAATTAATGTGATTTATTCACGACTATTAATTGAAAGCCAGTCGAGCGTCGCGCAAACTGTTTACACGATAAGGAATGAAGTTCATGCATTTGTTATTCTGAAAATACGACGGCTTGAAAATAATACAGACATTTTTTTTTCGTGCGCTGTATTTTATGATGTGGGAGGCAAATTAAATCCTTAAACAATTTAAAGTTTTTATTAATTTAGCACAATTCTTTCATTACCACTATCTCGCAATTATGACTGTCTGTGGAACACTTTATTATCGCTTGCTAGAATATTCCCGCACAAGTTCGCAGAGATTTTACGTCAATTCGCACGTAAGTAGTCGCACTTATTTTTGACGCCAGTTAGGTACTTCGCCTAATTTATTGTCACTGGTATCACACACGCGCTGGCAACACACCGCATGGTTAGCTTGTCTATCGCACGTCAAACATCAATACAACAAAAACTTGCTCCGCGGCACCCATTTAGTCATTTTATATGAAAAAAATCTGTTTTTCCGATTTATCAAGGACTTATTTTTCGTTTCTCGTATTCACTCGACTCTTCCAGTATGTATGAGAGTGCCCTGGGTGATTCCAGAGTGTTTCATAGTGTTGTGTTACATGAGATCCGACAGCGCGCAATTCCTTTTGTTTACTATGTCGCTAGACTAGAATATAATACAATAAGTATTTCGACAAAGTCGATTTGTTTTTATATGAGTATACAAGCATTAAAAATGTGAACAGAGCTATATTGATTACCTAGGCGGTACAATCTATGTGCGCTGGGTACCTACATAAAATAGCTCGCCATGTCGCGAAACAGACTGTCCAGGTACTGTGTAAGTAATCATTTGTTATAACTCGGGGAGTGCAACATATCGTTAATAATTTTACTTACAACTTTAATCACTTGCCATTCTCCTACATGACAGCTTCGCTAAGTAAACTCATTGTTAAGTAAACTCATTGATAAATCACAATCAATTAGTTCCAAAGAAATGAATAATTTATGAATCTTAAATTTTGTGTTCAACCCTTTCGATCCTTAATGAATGAACTTTATAAAATAGCGACAATATATTTGAATTCTATTCTAGATTACTACAAACTAGAGCTGTGTATAGAGTCTTAAATATATGTATTGAACTGAAATATTTGATATTTTTGGTGAGTTTAAACTTACGTACAATTTGTTACTTATTTATGATTACTACGCTACCGGTTTCGACACGGCCGTGCCATTAACGAGCGTTAGTTTAACTAAACTAAAATGTACAAGTACTGTAATAGGGGTTTTTAGGTGGCGGTGGTGATTTGCGGGTTAGGAGGGGGGAGGGGAGGGAATTACATGGGGTTATTATTTTATTGAAAATATTGATATTTGAATGTATTTTTTTGTTAATTTCTAATTCTGAAAAAAAATGTTGACATTAGTGTGTTTAAAGGTAGATTTGTCTTCTTTGAAAGTATCGCCAGTTTCTAACAAGTGGCTAGGAAATTCAGAATAATTATTATGTCTCAAACAAAGTTCATGTCTCTTATCCTAGTTGTAAAATTTCTCGTGGTCATTCCTACATATCGTGCATCACAATCATTGCATTCTATGTGTAGATAGCGCTTTTTCCATTTATTTGAAGAGTCTTTGTTGTTCAATAGTTCAAATTCAATTTCTTCAGCATTTTACCCCACTTCTAAAATTAAATATATACAACGCTACAGCCAATATAAATTAATCTTAAATTCTTTAATTCTCCACTCTCTTGTAAAAAGATTTTCAACATACGCGTCCGATTAATACAACCTCGATATTATTAAAACTAATTCTTCGTTGTGTAATTTTATTTCTATACATTTCCTGTCCACGCTCCAGTTAACAATGCAAGCACTGAAAGGCTCACAATGTACTGAATCTCTCTACCCTTTTAATCGGGTCAGCTGTTGACTTTTCCTTACACACATAGCTGCACTTTTTCTGAAGCGAAGTTGCAATGTGGAACATTCACGATACGTCATTGTTCATCTCTACAATTGTCTCCCCTCGTCTCTATCCATTAAACCCCTCTGCAGCATCCCCTTTCATCCCCTTTACTGATGTCACAAGGATTGTAGTGAATAGTCCGTCAAACGTGTTGATCCCTTTATTTTTTGTTTTAGAAGATATCTTTTCTATACGAAATGTAGAAAAACCAAGGGGGATTTAGTTTACATTTGACACAATATTCATGATGATAATATGTAATTATTACTTTTATTCATACCGTGGTTGTATAGAATTAATTTTATATAAATATGTAATCAATATATAAATAAAGAAACCCGTGTTTCCCTATCCGCCAAGTTTTCTCCACAACCAGCCTCAACCACCCACCAGTAGTTATGGTCGTGGATAGCCCTTGGTGTCACATCAAAAATGTGCGAGTTTGGTGGGGGTGGCTGTGCGTGGGTGGGAGTGGGTGACGAAAATGTGCTTTCTAGCACATTGTTTTGTTAAGGAAGGCCGCAAATGCTTCAGAAAGTTTCAAAATAGGCGCACCGACTGTGTCGGTGAGTCTAGGAGGTTCCGGAAAAACCTGCTCTAGAAAGTTCTGGAAGGAGAAGGTTCTAGAAAATTCCTGAAAGTTCTATAAGTTTCTAAACTGAGTGGCGAAATATGTCGGTGTGTCTAGAAGGTTCCTGTACATTCGAAAAAGAAGGTTCGCGAAAGTTCTATGACGATCCAGGCAGTGTGCTAAAAATTTACGCGTGCGAAGCCGCGTGGGCACAGCTAGTCAAAATATATCATCCAAATAAAGGAACAATAATAAATAAAAATCAAAAAATAAATACATAGAACGTATTTATTTTTCTTAAACGATAAATCTATTTAAACACTCCAGACTGGTTTAAACAAACACTGGTTTAGACACCCCCTCAATACCGTCCAAATAAACATAAACATCCCTGTCCGTTCCATAAGATCTCCAAGCCTTTTTACCACTAGGTTTTAAAACATGAATCTAGTCTACTTTTCTCCTCTACCTAGAATGATCAATCACTATTACGAGATATTTTTATTATTTTTATTTTTTATTTTATAATTGAAAGACTATCGACAGGTAAGAATGGATAGTCATTTAGGACAAGGTGATTAGTACAGTTACAATTTACGATAATACATTAAAATAAAACATTAATACATTAAACAATGTAAGTATAGTACAATAAGTGATTACAAGATGAACGAAGTTCACATTCTCCGCACGACATAATAGGCATGTAGGCTCCTAGGTCAACTAAGTCAGAAAATGTGTACCCGCGCTTTGTGGCTATAAAATTTTTGATTACGTTGATTTCCGAAGAATCCGTCTTACACGCTCAAACTATTTTCGGTCAGCAGCGATATAATTTCTCTCTTAAACTGATGTTGTGTCATGTGAAATATGTCGATGTTGGGGTTACATGATGTGACCTCGTTGTACTGGTTTATACCATCCAGATATCATCCAGAAACATCTGAAATAAATTAACAACTAAATAGTCACTTCCAAAGTAATTCATTTGATCACATAAAACGGGTAATTTTGATAATTAAACGTAACATAGAATTTAAAAAAACGGGGAAGCTCTAATAAGTGCCTAGGAAAAAAGAGAAAGATTCTTAATATAGGGCTTAATCGAAAACATCTAATAATTCATATGGAAAGGGGTAACTTAAACCTTATACGTGGTATATCTACTGTTTGATAATGGCCTCACATGCCTTGCCAAAACACCTGTCACATTTAAAATAAAACTTAACCTGAAGAACTAAATAATAATTTTACATTCATTATTCATTCTTCATTTGAACGAGGAAAAAACGCCCCATATATTCGATTTTATAGATGTATCTGTACATAATATCTTCGATCGATCTAAGATCTATACGTGATCGCTCTTAGTGCGATGTGTCCACTCTGAACTATGAACTACGGTTAATGGACACCCACCGCATTCCCAGGACCGTTTTATGATCGAAAGCTCCCATATCGGTCCTACTCATACGTCGCCAGGTTGACAATTTTTTTATTATAAAGGCCATCTCCGTGTCACGACGTGTAAAGGGCGATGCGGCACGGAGAGGCCCGCAATAGTCCATTCACTGTACCTTTTGCACATTTTACACTTTATTAGGAAATATCAAAGAAAAAAATATAAAATAAAAGTAAAAGAACAAAACAGTAATATAACATTGATATAACAAACAGAAATAGAAAGTTCATTAAAAAAAAGAGAATAACACTTGATCATGGTAAAAGACTATACATAGAATTTGGGTGGGTAGGAAGACGGTGAAGGGTCGTCATGGTAAAGTACACACTCCCTTATAGGGAAGGATAAAAACAAGGATCACACTAAAAGACACTTTGGGATGTTTCGCAGTAAACCCGTTTGTACGGCACGGGTCTAAATCGTGCAATCCGAGATGATTTATGAACTACAATGATACTTCAAAGTGAGTTCTTCGTTAAACTCAAGTTCACACTTCGCGTGTCTACTTATAATTGAACTTCAAACATAAAACAACCATCGCCTTGAAGTGCGAATTTTAGTGAAATCCAAATTCAAATCCAATCCCCCGTCAGCAAATAATTTTTAGCCACACGCATAATTTTGTTGTAGTACGGTTTCGAAGTACTAAACAAAAACAATAAACAAGCAGCTAACTTCATGTAGTTCAATGAAGTAGCTGAAGTGCGTAATGATTCGGTACCTACTACAAATGAAGCGCTCATTTTGAATCCTTCAAGTTTGTGAACATGTGCATGTTAAATCTTTCATATTAAAATTAAGTTTTGCCCTTCGCTAGTACTACGGCTGTTAAATATTGCTGTATTTTTAGTAATTTCTCATAAAAGCGTGTTTATTTTTAAAATATTAAATCTAATTTAGTAAACTAATAATTTAAACACAAATTAAAATATTGGAGGCAAGTAGATCGCGTTGTAAAAATAGGTAAAAGAACCACAATGCATAGAAATTTGCTTATTGACTGAGCGAAAGGAGAGAGCCAAAGAATTATGAGACTATATTTACTTACTTACACTATTTCTCACAGGGTAGACAGATAAGATAACGCTACACTCTTCTGTCCTGGCACACAAGTGCAAAATCATATATATTATAGCATGCAAACTCGACTATTTTTGAGGCTTCTAACAGGACCATCTTTCAGGATCTGGTTAATCTGGTTATGCCACGTCTACTTCGGTGGCCCTCTCTTTTTGGCGCAGTCGATACTTGCGTTCTATATCATTCTTACCATTCATTCCTCATTCATTTACTCAACACGCCCAAACTATCTGAGCGACCCTTTTTTAATTATATTAATATGCTAAGATCAGCTTCACATTCGTTTCTAGTATAATCATTGTTTAATCTATCATATATAGCCACGCCTACGCTTAAAAGATCTCATCTCTCCTATATTCAATGTACTTTTGGTCTTCTTCTGCCAGCTTCATCCAAGCTTTACATCCAAACATTAGTTTTGGTACCAAAATTCCATTGTGTACCGCTAGTCTTGCCTCAGTAGACATATTTCTATTAGAAATTATTGTATTCTAAGCACCGTTCACCTTATTCCTTGCAGTGAACTCTTGATATCTTTCTCAATCTTCCCTCTTCTTTTGAGTAAACTTCCCAAATACGCAAACTCATCCACTTGTTCCAAACATTAATTGTCTAGTAGTGTTTCATACGTTGTCGTACTTTCCACTTTTAGATATTTTGATTCCGGGATTTTCAAGCTGACAGACTGAGTAGATCTTTAGCTATAAGTGAATATCGTAGTTGCATCACCCACACTCGGTATTATTAAATCAACTTAGACCGAAATCACAAGCTGACATGAAACACAGATAGGATATTGCTTGTTTTATAGCACCAAACATCCAACCCACGCCGACAGCAGTTTCTGGAGACATCACACGTGGGACGGTGACTTGCATCATTGGATGGACCAGAAATCGAACACTTGTAATATGAAGAACGCACGTTAAAAGATACAAAGTATTTTGAGGCTTACCATTTCGTGTCATTGTCTGTAAAGTAGAGTTTTTACGGACGCTTAAATAACTTAACATTGCGTAATTTTAATGCGCCTTTAAGCGTGAAAATTTATTATTATTTTCATTCAAGTAGGTTACGCATCTACACTAGTGTTGTGAAGTGTTTATGTGTAGGTTCAGTTAAGTGAACATATTCGAAATACTACTTCTTGTGTACTGATTGCTTCATACTTAATTTAAAAAGACATCGGACATGCTATACAATCTTTATTTTATTGTAATATACAGAGCTATTTTGAGGGCTAACCTCTAACGTTATTTATTGACTTTAAAGAATAAAAAAAATTTAAATGAAGGATTTTGAGATGCATTCTTGGTATTAATTAATTAATCATATTAATTTTAATTTTAAATAATTATAATAAAAAGCTTTTTATAAAGTAAAAAGATTTTTTAATGCCAACTCTCTTTATATTTAAAAATATAAGGTATCTGGAGAACCATAAAAGATAAAATTTACATTAAAAATAGAATTAATTTTTTTAAGTAAAATAAATAAATAATTATTATACTATGCGATAATGGGCACGTCTTCGTTTGTTTGTTAATTATTTTTTAAATTCGATTTTCAGATGCTTTAAATTCAAAGTAAAAGCATCAGGACAGGATGAAATTAATAGTTAACGAAAAAATATTAATATTTATTAATCACCTCACAATATACAAAATCTTGCAACATAATTAATTATTCATTTTTCGCACAATATAATGGGTTTCCAGTACAGATTTTGAATGTTGATTGAGTAATAAATATTAACCAAACCAATTTGTTACATAATTAAATAACCAGGTGTCATTTTATTCTGTTTATCTTCATTTAAATGTTGATCATACTAAATATTTCTTCCCGTGTAGGAGATCACCACATTTAGGATAATATTGCATTTATCTAGATAAAATAGTTTTATAAACTGTATCTTGTATTATTATAGTATAATTATGTAAGTATACCTCTTTTCATTTAAGAAAGGTAATCGAATTAGTATATGTAAGCTGTGCGTACGACGCACATTGTTTCGATGTGTTGGTGTTTATACCCGTAAACAGCAACACAACGAAATAATGTGTGTCGTACGCACGGCTTACACATACTAATTAGATTGTCTTTCGTCAATGGAAAAACCTACACGCACACCCAGTGACATTATAAACGGAATGCATTAAATTTTTTGACCAAAATAATATTTTATTTTAAATGGAATGGAGTCTACACATTTCAAATATTTTTTAACAAACCTTTTCGAATGAGGACCGAACTTTCAACGTTAAAATATGCGGTAGTATCAATTAATATTCCGAAATTCAAAGAAGTTTATAATTGAATTTATTTTGTGTTGTGTATTTGATTTAGTTTATTGATAAATTATCTTCGAACATACGAAATAATCATTTTATCACATTACACAACGAACTGGTCGTACCGCCATCATAAACTCCTTCTCCCACACAAGATTAAATATTGAATGACTTAACGTAAAATCCTACCACTCAAAAATATCTGCGAGTACATACATATATCGATGTCGGAAATTCTTAAGTAATTTTTAAAGACGAGGCAAAGTATTTAAAAAAAAAACTTACGATGATCTTTGCACAGGATTTGAATAAATTTTGAAATATTAACTTAATTAGTGATGTTCTTTTTTAGTATGGTCGTGTGACTCTTTATATAATTAGAATGTCCTTTTCGCCTTTAGTAAATTGATATTATTCGGTTAACTGGAACCAAATAAATAGCGGATAAAAATATGTTACATGTTGTAAGAGACACGTTGCCATAACTAAAGTCTATTTTAATTGATATAATTTTTAAAATGATTATATAAAGTAATTTTTTTCATAAAGGTAGATATCTGAATGGACAAAAAATAGATTTTGGACAACGATGTATTATTACATTGCCCACATGTCTCAAATGGTTTTTGTATAATAAAAATTACTACTTTTAAATGATTTTTGCTTTTGTACTTTAATTTGGCTTGTAAATACTCCTCCCATAAGCTCGAGCTTTTGGCTCATATCATGGGAAGTATAATGTCTTTAAAATATAATAACATAAGATATAATTTATTGTAAAAAAAAATTTTTATGTATCAACTGTATAAATAAAAAAATAATAAAAATAAGCGTCTTATTAAATACTCAGTTTCTTATGATCTTATGTAATCAAAGTTATTGGCGTTTGATTGACTGTATGTGATAATTTCTCTGAAAATAGTTTATTTAACCAAATTAAATAATAAATAGCAACCTCATTGGCAAAGAAATGTCATGTCAGAAGTCACTCCGTCGGACGTTCGTGCGATCAACGCGAGCAATAAACGTATACTGACGTTTAGCACTGCAACGTAGATGCAGTTTGTGTGAAGCGGAGTGTTACTTCCGTGTCAAGATTTCATCTAATTCGACGATTTACTACTGTCCCTGGTGTGCCCTTGTTGTACATCAAAACTTAATTCAGAGATACCAAAAGGGCCATGACGTATATTGACCCTCTCATTCAACGATACCGTACCGTGCCCGCAGAGGTTTGAATGAATCGTCTGCACGCCTACATAAATACAATAATGAAACGGGACAAGTTATCTGCCGAGTGCATCGCGACACCGAAACCTGCAGTGGGGCACGTGGTCTGACGTTTAAGGTTTCGTAACTTTCACTCCGTTCTAAACCCGTTTCTTAACTCCCACGCAATCAACTGGTCGGGCGATGTCATAATTACACAGAACAACAAACCAACTATTTTGAAAGAAAATGTTATTATTATTAAATTTAAAAAATATTATATTTGTTATCATAAATATGTCATCAAACTACATAAAATAATCAACGAAGAATATTTTTTCTTCTTTTGTATGAAGGCTTGAACTTTGTGGTAACATTATTATTAAAATAAAACACAAATTACTTTGTTTTCACCACTATATTAGATTAAAAGATCTACATGTTTCGAAAACAATGTTCTCTTCCTCAGGATTATTGTGTACTGATAATCCTGAGGAAGAGAACATTGTTCTCGAAGCATGTAGATTTTTTAATGTAATATAGTGGTGAAAACAAAGTAATTCGTGTTTTATTTTAATAAAATAATCTTTTCAAATCCTAAAAAAATTGACTTCTCAGAACACACTTATAAATAATATCACATTTCAGTTCACTTCACCAATCCTTGAGCTTTTCGCCAAAAAATACCCCACCCCACCGCGCGCCACCCTGATCTACCCGATTATATTGATATGTTTTGTATTTAAGTTAGTTATTATCTAACCTGATGATGAAAGGGAGTGCTCCTCTCGAAACTATAGTAATAATCAATAACGCATATTGTATGTGTATTACAAACTTAAAATAAAATATATTTTAAATAAAAAACATGAAATATTCCTTTATATGTAGTGATATTTTCATTTCCTATTTTATATGAAATTAGTTTATACTAGCTGAAACACGTCAAAAATGACAGTACTTCTACATGTCGGTTCCTAAAGACTAAGTATTTACTTATTTATAGCCGACACCTATGAAATAGTAATAACGATTTTTATCAAAATATTTTAACCTTTTTTTTATATTTCCCTTTCCGGCAGGTAAATTTAATCCCTGGTGATTGTGCTGGGCGGAACATGAAATATTCGCGTCATTGCTAAGCCCTAGTATATATTTATAGTATTTTTTTGGCAGTTTAGGGAAAGGCGGCGGTAGCAAGATATTCGCGCAGGCATATTCACTTTTACATGTGGTATCGTTAGAATGTAAAATAGGAGTTGGGGGTCCTATTGTTTCACGCAGGCATATTCATATTTCCATGTGGTAATTCTTGTTAGGATATTTACAACATTTTGGTATAACAGCAAGCATATTATATTACTGTTTTCAATTTTTAATCCTTAGGAACGTATCATGCAAGATTCAAAGATTGAGGTCTTTGAGTGAAGATCGTCCCACGTACAAACCCACGTACACCCACTATTTGAATACTACGGTGAGGAAACACCTTTTAATTAGACAAACTGGCAACGTAATTGCGTCGAAAAGCTTACCAGGTTGTTTGAATTGTTATCGAATTGGTTTTAAAAAAAACTCGCGCATTGAACTGACTATGTTGCAGGGCCTAGGAAGTAATTGATTCTTGGTGGGAGATCGATCTGGCGTAACACAAGAAAAAAGTGAAACAGATTAACATAAACTTAATAAGGCTTTAAAATAGATGTTATTGGATTCTTATTCGATACTCACTAACAGAACATTTTAACCCTAATAGGTAATAGGTATATTTTGTCTTAAGTGTTACAAGATATATTTTAAAATACAAATGATTGAATGTAGGTACAAGTCATTAACATTAGGTGTTTGATGATTCAGATCTTTTACCAAGTATGCTAATTGATTAAATGTTTTATTTTGTATTTTAAAGAAATCACTGATCGATTTCTGGCCATGGCACCCAAGAATGTGTTGTGTACCGAGATACACATCGGCGTGCGTCAGCGATATCTGTGCGAAAACATGACAGAGTTATATGAGCCGCTTCACTCTAAATAGCACACTTGACGTCAGTGACGCATAGTATCGGTTATGTACACCGCGCGGTGTATATTGTTGTTTAAATAATTGAAGATTTAGCACATTCATAATAATTTATTTATTTATTTAATATATGGTAAAAATACAATTCTTATATATTTACATATCAAATTGGCATTTTTTTTTATACTTTGTAGTCATGTAGACCTCATCAGTGAAGAGAAGAATTATTAAACATTTTTTAAACTTTCTATAATTTATAAGTGGTTATTCATTATATTTGATGGCATTGACCGAGTCATTACTAACGTTATTGACGTGCTTAATATATTATTATTTCATTCTCTAGCCATAAAATAAAATTAAAAATGAAAAAAATGTGAGTAATATTATATTTTAATTATAAAAAAATATACGAGCAACGGATTCATCAGTGGGCGACTGTACAAGCCACGAGATGAAGAATCAATAAAAAGATATCCAAAAAGTCAATCTTTTGAAAAATAAAATTTACGAAAGACTACATACATAGGTGTATGTAGGTATGTCACAAATTTTTCGAAATTAAATCTGTACTTATAAAACTCAATATCTGTCTATCTGTTCTCTATACAAATCTACACCGATTGTACGATCTGATCCAAATTGTACGGTAACGATAGTAACGTCTTACAAAATATAAGTCAGAAATATTTAAAAAAAGTCATGGTTGATTGAAACTTTTCCACTCATAAAAAAAGCAGGAATATAGTCTTGCGAGATTATCAATTAATATTTTCCAAATAATCCTGTATAGTACCACTAAATCAGCAATTATCTTTCTATTTGATAAGGACAGTAGATGAAAGTGAATTAATCTGTCTCGGTGTGATTCAAATTCGTGTCCAGTGACTTTGTGTAATAAATAAGGGTTTAAATAGTTTAAAATGTTTCATTTGTGTCTCATAGCTGATTCTGTGATATTTATTTATTTGTATTTAATTTAAATATACAATTTTGGTTAGACTGTGCCTGTCTCACTAGAAATATCTGTGTTGAGACAGGCATAGTTAATATTTTTAGATTTTATTTTGTATTCAAGTTAGTAAATCAGTGAGACATTCGTACAATCTGTTTCGGCGCGTATTCGGTGCTAATTTACATATTCATTTAGTGCTTACGATAATTTAATTTTTTCCATGGTCCATTGTCATAAACCTGTTTGTACCGATGTCACCAACAGGCTTTGTTCTTTTCGAAAGGATGGCAGAGCGAAGAAGATTTGGGCCTGGCGAAGTTCAGAGGTGATCGTGTAGGAATAAATTTCTCTATTTTCTTTCAATAAATAAGAATTAATGCACCACCGTCCATAGTCTCGAGGAAGTCTCGAAGGATAAACGTCCAAACCGCTTTAATGAACGTAATATATTGGCTCAAATTCAAATAAGAACCCACGCACTATTAAAAACTTGACGACCGCCAAATGTTGTAACACGGTTGAACATTTTACATTTTCCAAAATGAGATATGTATTTTTATTTTACGTTTCGCCTTCTTCTTCTTCTTCCTCAACCTTCACCTCTCCATTGAAGGATATAGGCCTCTTCTATACATACCCTTCCATCCTTCCTTGTCGTTTTCTAGTTTTAACCATTTCTTCCCCCTTACAGGGGTCCATCTCTTTTGAGGTCTTCCGACGCCTCATTTATTTTCCCAAGGTCTCCATTTCAGAACTCTGGGAGTCCATCTTGTAGAATCTTGCTTTGCAACATATCCTGCCCATTGCCATTTTAGCTTCGCTACACGATCCATGATATCCACTACTCTTGTTCTGCGCCTAGCATGGATCTCTATATGGATCGTTGTGTGCATTTGAGATTTTCTACATTTTGCTTTGTTTTGCCTTAAGCAGATTCAAAACTATCATTATATTGTATTATTGATAGATTTGACGTTAATATTCTAGAAATTATTCACGACGATCGTTAAATTAAGTGAAAAACATAAAATATTGGTGAGAGATTAAATTAATAATCGAAGTCTTTCGAATAATCCAGCAAATATTAGAGTTACGAGTTACGACTTAGTCGAAAGCACAGGATTATACGGGAACATTCGGCAAATAATCATATTCCCTAAAATACGCGAGAAATTTTTATAACGCGACATGATATAAATTCTATAGAAGCGCGCGTGGAGAGTCAGTCTTATACTGACATAGATAAAAGCGAAATACCAGCGAGAGCCTGAAGGTTGTTCGGGAATAAATGCGACCATAGTCGTGCGAATATTCAACAGACGGATATTAAGTATTCTTAATACGAGCGATTAGTGTGAATTAAAGTGTAGATCTCCAGTTAAATTTACGTACATTAATTTAAATAAATTAATTAAACTTTAATTAATTTTAAATATTTTATTTGCCTCTCACAGCCCCGATCCCGTGACAGGTCAAAACTATGTCAAATCTGCATGATTTGACATAGTTTTTGTTTTTCTCGCAATTTTGTGATAAGCGTTAGATTTATTTGCATGGTTCGAGATATAGTTACCTACCCTTACTTATACACCACCTGAAAATATTATATAATTTTAGAGATGCTTTACACAAAATGTAAACGTAATTTTACAATCGAAGAAAATCTATTTTTTAGGATTTGTGGCATTTTTAGGTCAAATTATGTGAAAGAAATTGAGCGATAACTGACCTAATTTATCATAAAATATAATAAGGCTGTATTTTACGATAGTAGAATTGAGACTTTTTATCTGTATACGAACACACGTCAAATCCAAAAACTTTGGTACTGTTTTCAAACTACACTAAGCGTTAGCGCTACGTGCTATAAATACATAATTAACTTAACAGTTTCCCGGGGTAGGGTTCAAACGTCTGACCACTTGGCACTTGGCAACTATCTTATCGCTAGGTCAAACGAGGAATATTAGTGAACATTATTTATTTAAATCACCGAACACAAGTTTAAAAATTTATGAAGCTGTTAGAGGTTCAACCCAAAAACATAATTTTGACTTATTTGGCGATATTCAATTGACGCATGGCATATTCCATCGCATGACGATTTTCAAAAAAAAACTTGCTATAAAACCATATTATTGATAGAATCGGCGCTATTTTGTAGAGATTCGTGATTATCTTGAAAATGAATGAGATAAAACTATTATTACCTACACTACTTGAGTTTTTTTATACATATCTATATGTAAAAAATATTGTATATTGCTCAAGTTTGGAGAGTGACAGAACCGTGTATGTATTTAGTTTATTACTTCACCTGTCGATGAGATATTTTGTCACTCTCGAAACTCAAGTAGTCTATACCTATAAAACTCAACGTCTGTCTGTCTGTCTCTATACAAATCCACACCGTTTGTCCGATTCAACTCAAATTTTGCATACTAATGCTTTAGGACCCGGCAGGTAACATATGCGACATTTCCCCCCTATTCTTTTAACCTTTCCTCTCCGCTAATATATTTTCGATGCAAATATGTGCCGTTTGACCGATCGGACTCAAAATTTGGAAACATATTGTTAAGGACTCGGCGGGTAATATATGAGACATTTCCATATATTCTCCTTCCCCTCCCCTGATATATTTTTGATGCAGATGAATACCGTTAATTACTCACAAAATTATTTTAAACTTAATCCTTAACCCGTGCAACACCGGGTGTGAACAGCTAGTATATTATATATCTAGCTATATATATATATATATATAACCCGTCAAAAATGACGGAACATTTGTTTGCGCTTTTGCTAAGCCCTGGTATACATTTATAGCATTTTTTTGGCAATTTATGGAGAGGCGGCCGCAGCAACGTGCGTTAATCGGCCGGTTCGGGTTTGCTGGCCCGGGGTTCAAGCCCCATCTCCGGCCGTTTTTTAACCGTTAATTTTAACGAAATTACGGACGTTATACGAAGTTACGGGCAAAGATAGACGGACAGACAACATAATTATTATGTTTGATTGATTAAACGAAGGTAGAGTTATAATATAGTTTTCTTCCGTACATTTTTTATAAATCATTAATTGTTGGTTTATAACAACAATATCATATCAATTTGTAAATAGTATTTACTTTGTATTAGGAATGTGTCATAAAACTATCCAAATTGCTTCAGTTTGCAAAATTAAAGTATAATTCATTTCATTTCAAAAACACACAACCGGATTCTATCCCCAGGGGGATATTATTAATCAAGACATATTATAGATGTTTCAAAGTGACAAAGATATATATTTTTTTATATTTGAAAATAGGTATGTAAGACTTTTTGGGTGATCATAGGGTTTACGATCTATCGTATGGCTGGTTTAAGTGATCAATTTGCACTTGTACAACTTCACGTTCACCTTTTCCACTCATGAACATGTTAAGAGACTTCCATACCAACTTTCCCATATAAAAAAACATAGTTTCGCCTCTATGAGACATATTTAATAAATCTTCATAGTATTTTTTATTTGGTAATTATATCAGTAATAGGCAATTTTATAGCCAGTTGTAGGTAAATATATATCAACCCGGTTCAACATAGGCATATTCAATGTTCCTTGTCCAAGCACAAGATCAATGCTCTTAAATGGAGAGGTACTTTGAATAATACAATTATGTAATAAAGATTATTATAACAAAAAAATATATATATATTTATATATTATTTCAGATACATTCCGGAACATATGTAGGTCTAGGTGGGTGGTGATATTTAACATTGTTTGTGTGTAGGTAGCTACATGCATGAAGTATTTTTATCATCTTCAACTGTCACAATAATTGGAAACAAGACTATATATCAAAAGAAATTTAAAGAATGTACCTCTCGTTAGCATATTTTGTGAATGAAATGAAAAGATGAGTACCACATTAATATGTTCACAGAGGTGCGTAAACTTTTTTATTTGATCATAAAATTTTCAAGGAAGTAAACACTTTGTGGCTTGAAATTATATAAAATTTAAAATAAAATAAAACACTTAGTTTAAAATAACTTACAACGACATATGTATATACATTCGTCAACTAGTTTCGGTTGTTGTGAACATTCATCAGGACAAGTATGATATAGACTGAGACAGTCTATATTATACTTGTCTTGATGAAGGTTAAGATCAAACAAAACTAGTTACATGTAGCAATAAGTGGTTTAAAACTAAGTATTTTATTTTATTTGAAATTTTTTAATTTTTATTTATTATAAGATACAGATTAATCAATTAAATAATTAAAAAAACACGTTTAAGATTTAAGATTTTTTTTACCATAATATACAGGGTTATTTGGAATATATTAATAACCTCGCAGGACTATATTTCTGCCTTGATTACGAGTCGAAAATGTTCAAGTTTTATGACCTAATATCGATAGTTAAAGTTTGCTTTTTTCTGAATATTTCTGACGTATTTTTTGTATTAAGTTGGACAATCATTACAGTAACTTATATCGAATATGAAAAATTAATTCCTTTTAAAACAAGTCAAATAAAAAAATAAAAACCTTCCAATTCCAGATTTTTTTCAGGGTTTTTATCATTTTATTTAACTTGAAATGAAACGAATTAATTTTTTGTAATCGATATGAGTTAAGGTAATAATAGTCCAACGTTTTACAAAAAAATTGTCAAAAATATTTTTAATAAAATGCATATTTTGATGTCGCATGTTTCCATAACTATTGCTATTAGGTTATGCTAGCTTGAACATTTTCGACACATAATCAAGGAAGGAATATAGTCCTGTGAGGTTATTAATGTAAATAACCCTGTATAAATGTATAAATTCAAGTGATTACATAAACGTTGTTCATAATAAATTTGATTTAAATAATTAAACACAAAATTTTTGCGATTAATATTAAACAAAAATGGAATGGTTTATATAAAGTAAACGTTATATTTTCAAAGAGCTGCTGAAATAACTTAATACTATAATATAAAACGACGAGGAATTCGGAAAATCATTTTTTATTAATAATTATATAGACTAGATAGTATTACAGCTGTTACTGCAGCAAAACGATATTTAGAAATATCGTCGCTGTATATATAATTAATTTTATGTGACGTTTTAGTACATTCTGAGATAAATGAATAAAATTGTTTTTAAAAATGATTGCACAGATTAGATTTATACATTTTTTAAAATAAATACTACGCAGACTTTCCAGATGATTGGCACTGTTTTTTTTAAATATATCGTCACTGTATATATAATAAATCCTATGTGCCGTTTAGTACATTCTGAGATGAACGAATCAATTTGACAATTTTTCATATAAATAATGGAGATTTATTAAAAAAAACATTGTCGTTTCATCTGTAAAATCTGCCTTGTAATTATTTAAAATATTTTTTTATAAATCCAAATAGTCTCTGCAAATACTTTTTAAAACAGTTTTGTTCGTTTATGTACTGAAACGTCACATAGGATTAATTATATATACAGCGACGATATGTCCATTACTTATATGAAAAATTAACAAATTGATTCGTTCATCTCAGAATGTATAAAACTCTTAGGATTTATTACACATAGGATTTATTATATGTACAGCGACGATATCTCGATTATTTATATGAAAAATTGACAAATTGATTCGTTCATCTCAGAATGTATTAAACGTCACATAGGATTAATTGTATAACAGCGACGATATGTCCATTATTTATATGAAAAATAAACAAATTGATTCGTTCATCTCAGAATATATCAAACGGCACATAGGATTTATTATATACCTATACAGCGAGGATATGTTAATACGAGTATTTCAACAAGGTTGAGGATCTGGGTCCATAACATTTAGTCGCTCGTCCGGTAGTAACATTAGACCGGTCGCTTCGTTCAGCTGTTGTTGGGTCAAGCGGCGGAGAAAGGGCCCATTGGACTGATGAAGTTCGCCGCCCACGCGGGACATTTTATTATAGTGCCATAGGGCCGCCACTTTTTTCATAGTATTAAAATTATATTTGATATTAAGTCGTGGCTGAGCTCGTCAATTTTAATGTTTTATATTTATTTTTATTTATTTAATTAATAATATATATAATATTTTTTTACAATCATAAATAGACAATGTTTACAAATCAATATTTTTGGTGTGTATGTAACTCATCAAAAAGAATTATAATTCTTGTGTGTGGTGAGGTATAACTACTTATAATCATAGGTATAGGTAGTGTAATATAATTAAATAACAATGAGAAAGAAAGAAAAGAAAATCTAATATATCAAAATCTTAATTAATAATACAATGTATAGAATAGGCAGTAAACAATAATACAGAATAAGCTGTTAAAAGTGACCAAACTCAATTACAAAGTCAATTCTATAATAAATGAGAACCCATTCGGGGGAATATGCACACAAGGCGCAACCGCAAAACATTCACCATCATGCAAAATAAATTGAACAAATCAAGTAATTGTACAGATATCTTCATCGATTGACGAATAACTCATATCAGAACCAAAAGAAAACGGGACTGACCAAACGGGTAAAAAGCCACTCACTGAACGTATCTCAGATAGTCAGATCAAATGAATCTCCAAGTAATCCACCAATAGGTGAATTTGGATTCACCCAAGCTAAAGTCTCTAAAACTTTACCATTCCTCACTCACATAAAGGACACATCTCAACAAAATCAACGTTGCTTAACATTTTGGCAGTACGTTTAAAGATAAGGCAACTCCACATTTGTTGTTCTATAAGTTTTTCGCTGTATTTTATAACCGCCTAAATACATTAAACTGAAAACATAACATTACTGTGTGCTCTCTGCGAGTCTCTAAAGACATAATTTTATTCGCGTACATGTATCTTTAGTCATGATTACACTCATTTTTATTTCTAAAAAAAACTTATATATATATATATATAAGTTTTTTAATATATTTGATTTATCTAAATGTG
Organism: Agrypnia vestita; assembly: GCA_016648135.1. NCBI lineage: Eukaryota > Metazoa > Arthropoda > Insecta > Trichoptera > Phryganeidae > Agrypnia > Agrypnia vestita. The sequence continues at coordinate 28,419 of JADDOH010002341.1, forward strand.
TCAAGTCTTTCGTAGTACGTCCTCTATCTAATGTCATCAAAACTGGGATAGTGTATCTTAGGCTTAGTTGTAAAAGACGGTGTATGCTCAGATGTTACCAAAAATCCTCAGAATTTATCTGATTTATTTATTGTCTATGGTTACTAGTCAGAAAAATTGAAAAATTAAGTGGTATAACTTCTTAAATAATTAGAACTCGAGTCATTTTTTCATTTTCTAAATCAGAAAATATACCGACATACATAAATACAGGGTGTAATAAAGCTAGTCCAGAATACTTTACAGGTGGATTCCTGCCTTGATTGTGAATCGAAATGTTCTAACAACCTTTCCATGAACTCCATATAAATAGTTATAGAGTTGTGCGATTTCGAAGATTTCATTTTTTTAAATATTTCTGAGATATATTTTTTAAAATCTAGCACTATCATTAAAGAATTTTTATGCATTACGGAAAATTACCAAATAGAATATAAAAATATAATAAAATAAAAATAAATATATTGATAAAAACCCTGTAGAAATTCCGATTGGAATGTTTTCCAATTAGAATCTGGAGGTTTTTTTCATTTTATATGACTTGTATTAAAAGGAATGAAATTTTCATATTTGATACAAATTACTGTAATAATAGCACAATGTTTCACAAAAAAGTAAGAAATATTGAAAAACATGCAAACTTTGATGTCGCATAACTAGTTGTAATCTGTCAAAAATTTTGGTATTTTTACATGTTGGCTCCTAAGGAATAAGTATTTATTTATTTTATTTTTTAAAAAATCAAAAAAAAAATTCGTAAAAAAAATATTTTCAAAATTTTTTTTTTGTAAAAAATATAGAGGTATCTTTAACAGCTGCGAAATCTTTGTATATGAGAGAATACAACAGATGTTTCTAGCAGAGTCCATTTAAATAAATGAAAGATTAACTGTTCGAAGAATATGTTTTCTTCTTCTGTATGAAGGCTTGAACTTTGTGGTGACATTATTATTAAAATAAAACACAAATTACTTTGTTTTCACCACTATATTAGATTAAAAAATCTACATGTTTCGAGAACAATGTTCTCTTCATCAGGATTATTGTGTACTAATCTTAAAAGTTGAAACAGTTTCATTTGTGTTTTATTTTAATTTAAATGAAAGATTCTTAGATTTGGAAACACGTAGAACTTTAAAAAAATTGATGATGTGTAGAGTATCATAATGTGTAGAGTGATCACGTAAGCCAGCTCATACAGGTTGTAAGCGCTGGACCATCGTATAAAAAGACTTCCATACACATTTCTCATATAAATAGCAGCTTTGTCTCTTGTGAGATTTCTTTAATTTATCTTAATTTACAAAATCTTTAATTAAAATATAAATTAAGCTTTTGAAAACTGCCCTGGCTACAGCGCTCACCACCTACGGAGGCGGCACACGTGCTAATGGTAATGACCGGTTTCAGTTATCCCGGTACTTTCATACAAAGTGTAATTGTCAGCCAGTTTTCGAGCGTGGGGGTTCCACATGCCCACACGGGTGTAGAGGCGCGAGAAATATACACACACGCTTAAGCACACACGCATGCGGACGTATTTACTTGGAGAATAATCCATTTATCATACTTGCATTGGTTCATGGTGGTGAGAAACAGTATCTACTGGTACGAGTCATTGTTTTTTTTTATATTGTTACTAGGTGGTCCTGAGCTCTGGGCGTGTGACGCGTTACCTCTGTGATGCTAAGTTTAAAAACAATCAGGAAGTAGATACGCTGTGCACATGAGAGATTTTATTTAATGTGAAAATATTCTGGATTTGGATGCCGATCAAGGATATTCTAATGAAATTACTCTATATAATATACATAAATGACCTGGAGCAGCTAAATATCAGAGGCAAAATAATACTATATGCAGACGACCTCGGAATATTTTACGAAAACAATAATGACATAGAAACCACAAACAAATCAACATAGACATGGACATATTAACTGAATGGACAAAAATAAATATTCTAACCTAAAATACTCAAAAATGTTACTACATTAACATTGAGACCAAACAGAAAACACCTAAAATGGACTGAACTAGAAAATACTAAATACTTAGGACTGAACATAGACAGACATCTCAAACGGACCTTTCAAATAGACAAAGTTATTAACTCACCGACAAAACTGACCAGCATATTCCACAAAATACACGAAATCACACCAATGACCGTAAAAATTCTGATGTACCAAGCATACGTCAAGAGTAGAATAGGATATTATTTGATACCCTTCTAGGGAAACGGAAACAAAAATAACCTAAACTAGAATCCAACGACAGCAAAACAAAATACTAAAAATGGTCTATGATCTGAAATACCGAACACCAACTGAAACTGTATACCGTATAACACAACAATTAAACATCGAAAACATTACAAAAGTCGAAACAATTAAAATCATTCACAGACTAGGAATTGGCGAAATACAAGATGAAGACATAAAATTACACAAAATACACGAAAAACAGCGACACATCACTAGAATGACTCAAAACTATCACATAACGCACGCCAAAACAAAAACAGGATAATCCCGACTAATTTGCAACGGATTAAAACTATACAATGACCTGCCACAACAGACCAAACAACTGACCACTGACAAATTCAAAACAGATGTGACAAAAATGCTAAAACTATAAAAAAATGACTTTGTATCTAAATTATATTATTATTATTTCTTACATTGAATTATGTAAAAATTTTATCCATAAACCTTTAAGGTTTCCATTATATTTTAAATAAAAAATAATAATAAAAAAAGCATGCACCCTTTCTTATATATACTTGGAAGGCTTCGTCAGTTCGTAAAGTTACATGATACGATATCACTTAGCAGAAGCTTACGTCGATTTTGAAATACTTTTCTTGGTTGCGTACCGTTTACGTAAAGAATTTAAAATTATATCAAGTTTTGATCATTCTCAAGCTGATAGCGAAAGAAAATGAGAACAAATATTTTTTTAAATAAAGGTGATATTATCATATTATTTATAAGCAACGAAAGAATGCTGAAGAAACTTCAAGATGCGCATAATTGAAGTGTAATAGGAGAACAATAATAACAAAAATGTTACATGCCCTAAGACTAGAAACAGTAAATCAAAGAATGAAGTATAATGTATAGGTGCAAATATTTAAAATGGATGAAGCTGAATTGGGATTTTCATTCTTACAAAACAAGAGGAGGCGACAACATAAGAAATTGTATGATATACAAAGGTTTTAAAATATTCGATAGCCTACCAAAAGAAATTCAAAACACACTGAATATAAGGAGGTTTAAACAGGAATGCAAAAATTTTATTATAAAAACCTTTAAATGACTTGATGGAGTGCAATATGTTTAAATGAAATCGTGTATTTAGCCCACACAACAGTATGTGTGGAACTAAATAATTAAGATAAATAGATAAAATAGTAATGCAGTGTTTTACACTGACATCTGCTACCTACTCAACCACTATTGACCAAATCAAAAGTAGTATCAGATCTACTAAAGAGTGCCATAAAAATTTCCGTCTCGCATTATCATTACACATAAATTATATTTCGGTCCGTAAAAATTAGTACGAACTGTCATAGATATTTTTTCATCAAAAATCTCACAAATTACATATATTGTGCTCTAATAATTTTCTCTTAAATTTTTTTCAACAAATTAAGATAACTTACGTAAATATTTAAATAATTATAAAGAAATGATTAATGCTATGAAAACCGTGAACTTGAAAAAAATGCATGCAAAATTATTAAAATATTTTTATTCACACTTGTATAATAAATCTGTGCACTTTTAATAACTTAATGTCTTTCAGTTTGAGGCAAACCAGCAAAAAATAAAGTTTAATATTTATATACATCACATTGGACAACAATTATTGGCTAAATCCAAGATAATGGTCCCATTGCATATACAACGAAAATGAGTATTTCACTGTATTATTGAATGTGCTAATAACAAAATGAAACATAATTTACGTTTAAATAGTAAGTATTTAATAAGATATTACACTTTAAAGTTCCGAAAATGCGCTGCATATTTTGACATTTCATAGGCAATATATGAGGTTAGGTTAGGTTATTAGGTTTGGTTAGGTTAGGTTATTAGGTTTGGTTAGGTTAGGTTATTAGGTTTGGTTTGTTTAATTTAGATTACGATTATTTTAGTTAGATTAAATTAACAGGACGTTAAATTATATAATGAAATACTTATTTTCATTGTATGAACAACGGGACCATCATCTTGGATTATTCCATGTATAGTTTTCTGGGATATTCTGCCTTGTATATCTGACCTCTCTGGCCGACGTTTCGAATCCCATTGCAGGATCCCATCAGGGCCGATGGACATTAGCCCTGATAATGGATCCTGAATATCCCAGAAAACTACACAAGGAAGATTCTTTATACTTGTAGAAATTTGAACTAGACTTTTGCAAAGTTTTAATAATTTTATTTGACTTTTGAATTTTGATTATTCAATATAATAGTCTAAAGTTTTAGAAAAGACAGGTAGAAATATTGAAAAAAAATTTAAACTTTCATGTCGCTTATCTTTCATCTCACATTTTGCCTAAAGTGTAAAGAATATTTTCTATTCAAAATTGAATAAAGAAGATTCCCCCAAAATTTTCGCAACTAACTCCAAAATATATATTTTGTATACAAAATATAAAGAGTCCTCTGTGGACTTTAACCACAGTCTTGCTGATCTCCCTACAGTACAATCACTATTTTTAGCTTACTAAGAGTTCGGTCTACCACCAATTCGCGGGTAGTATAATTGAATTTCTCTTTGTGATAGCAAAACACATTTCCAAGTAAATGCCTTTTATCTATACCTTTAAAACTCAATGTCTGTCTGTCTGTTCTCTATACAAGTCTACACCGTTTGTCCAATCTGACCCAAATTTTGCATATTTATTCTTTAGGACCCGGCGGGTAACAAAGACAACATTTCCCCCTCCCCTTTATCTGACCCAAAATTTTTATACTTATTCTTTAAGACCCATCGGGGAACATTGCCACATTTTTCTCCTGGACAATTACGTAATTAACTAGTAATTGCTTGGGAAAACTTTAAGTATTATTTATATATCTTAAGTGAGTCTACTTTCATTGTTTTGAAGCAGCGACGATAATTAATAGTGACGGAACTAGCCAGTAGCATCTTCGAGTTTGAGGGAGGAGATATACATAAGAGAACAGATAGAGTAACGTAGTCAGGGGTGATTACTATAAAACTTGAAAGTTGAAGGAGGGTAATGTGGACAGTCTCAGAACTAAACCGAGCGTAAAATAGTGAATGTGCGGACCAGAATGTCTCCCCAGGGCAGTGTTTCTCAACGTTTCGATAACTGAGGACTACTTATCGGTTACTTGGCGGACTAGAAACCGCTCCGCTATCATAATCGGAAAATCCCCGTCAACAATAACCATTTTGTTAAAAAATATATTCCAGCGAGGTGGAGTAGTGGACTCAATTTTTCTCTCGTGAATTTTTCAAAATTTATTTTTAATTTTAATCACTATTACAGGTTGGAAAAATCAAGTCGATTTATACTTATGCTATGGTCTTACAGAAAATACAACCAGGTATGAGGTTGCCACTGCGAGGACTATGAAATGAATGAGGGGATTTAAAAAAGCCCCACTAGGCAGTAGACTAAATTAAGATAAACGTTTTTGCAACTGGTTTTAGAGCCATAGTGGCATTTCAAATTTAATATGATTTTGATAAAATGTTTCTTAACCACGTTTTCTAAATCAAATTGTAAAATTGTCAATTTTTGTCAGGTAAATATGTCCGAAGGTTGCATGTTCAAATCCGGCTCGAAGGACCAAACAGGGGTATGTTGTATGCATAGTGATGCTTTTGTTTATAATCCCCTTACATATTACAAATGTATATGCGATAGGTTACCTAATGATAGATGGAGTAGTCCTTAATATCGATCTCTTTCCATGAGTGCTTTGACAATCCATCTCCATTATTTTGTGTGTTTTGCTCCAAGTACAGTTTCGTAGAGTAAATTTACTGTAATTTTTAATTCGATCTTATGAATTAATTTGTTCTCCCAGAAACCACCAAGACCACCCGAGAGGCGTAGTGGTGGTCCGCGGACCACATATTGAGCGAAACTGGTCTGGGAAATCGCTGCTTTATGGTACATGCAAGTGGGTATGTGATATTAGTACTTATTTACCGAACGTAACGATCTTTTTTCCGTGTCAGGCGTGGCGTCCTCCATACCGTCAGTTTAAACGCTGCATTTTTCACAATATTTTATTTATGTGTAAATGAGGGAGACAGAAGTGATGACGAGGGGAGAAATTACCATAAATTTTTCTCGTTTTCATTCCCGCGCTTTTGCTGTTGCAAAAGGCGCCATCTCTGGGAATAAAAAGAAGACAACCGGCCGCACATTTTTATCCGGAATTTTAAAATAAGTGTCGTCTTCACTGGATAAACATCAAATGTTTGGCTGGAGAGGCAATGGCTGGAAGAAGTGATACAACGTCATATTGTTACGTTTTCCAGAGATGAGGAGATTCCTGACTCGGTTAAAAACTTAGTTCTTGCATACACTTTCACCAGAAACATTTCAAAGCTCAAAAAAAAACATTTCGCAATTTTTACTCATTGTTTTAATGTAATTGATTTCACGAAAAATATTTTAAATCTTTCCAAAGATTATTTTTAATTTACGTTCTTATTTTAACAGTGTTATGTTGAATTATCATTATTATTATAATTGATTGTTTATTAATTCATTATAATTTAACTAAATAATTATCTAGCTAATTGTTATCACTAATATGTTATTTGCACTTATTATCTTTCGGGAATCTTATACTTGTACATGAGTTTATTAAGTTTTCCAGCAAACTCGCCCGTCTGTTATCGCGCTTATTAACTTATTCACTATCAAACGCCTGATAGGTACTCTCGTAATTTATTTCATTGACTAATTAAAATTGGCACTCGTCACTCGCTTTCTGCAGTATTCGTTTCTATGGAATTGTATAACTGTCACAATAGACTGATGCACCGCGCGTCTAGCGCGTATTCACACCATCGATTTACTTAATGTTTCAGTATGTTCCCGTGTATGCCATCAAAATCATCGCATAAGCGTCCAGACTGTTCAAAAAACCTCTATTTTATCCGCTTCCTCTTGATTTTAATATCTCATGACAATATATAGGAAAAATGAAAAAAATAAAAGTATATATAACTACACAATATGGTTTGGTAACTATTGAATTCAGTAATTTTTCTCATTATTTTTTGCTCCAAGTTGAATATAAATTGCATGATTTATTCTGTTAAATAGTTAGTTGTGATTTCTTCAAAGATTGTTGCAATTTTTTATTAAGTAAGCGAGGTAGCTCACACCTTTTTTGATTTTTTCTTCCACTTCCAACGTTGTTCCTCAATATAGCTCAATTGGAAGCTCTGATAAAAGGCAAAACTAGCGATATACAATGGAATTCTGGTACCAACACTGATGTATGGAAGCGAAACCTGGAGCTGGCAGAAGAGGAATGAAAGTAGATTGAATGCAGTGGAGATGAGATCCCTCAGACGTATGTGTGGAAAATTAATTTATGATAGAGTAAAGAATGCAGATATTAGGAACGAATGTAAAGCTGATCTTAGCATAATTAATAGAATTAAAAAAGGGTCGCTCATATGGTTTGGGCAAATTGAGCGAATGAATGAGGAAAGAATGCTATGAAAGATATATAATGCGAGTGTTGATGGCGCCAGAAACAGAGGGCGACCGCAGAACTTCCAGTATCAGGTTAACCTGATACTGGAAGTTCCGTTAGAAGCCTCAACAACCGGCGAGCTTGCATGCGAAGATGTATGAATGTAGATAAGGCGAGAGTTGTATGTCAGGACAGAAGAGTGTGGCGCTCTATCCTCTCTGCCTACCCCCACGGGGAAACGGCGTGACGGTAAGTAAGTAAGTAAGCTCTGGTAAACAAAATGGATGGGTTTGGTCGTCGTCTCGGAAGATCACCAATTTATCATATTTTCATAGCATTTTCGATTTCTTTGAATGAGAGTTGAAATTTTTATGTGTGACGGATCTAATTAGAATAATATTTTTAAATAAAAAATAAAACGGTAAGTATATACAAAACATTTTTCATTTCACCTACTTTATTTACGTAACTAAACCTCATTTTCAATCTACTTCTTCAGTGTTCGATACTCCAGAGATTGAAGAATGTCCGCCTGTGAACAAGACGAATCGGTTTTTTGTATAAAGTAAAGCAAGTTTTTTGAAAAATAAATTCTCATAAAGGAGGATGCTGTCAAACGCGATAGTCAGTCAGCCTTACCCGTTAAAGGTGGCGTAAGGTTTTTAATGTCAGGCGTTATTATCCTTAAATGAACCGACTTTATATAGATTTATTGGCAGGGAAAGGAAAAAAAAATGTAGTTTTCTGAACAAAAATTCTTCATTTCCTACGAGAAGGAAATCCATGTGAGATATATTATTAAAGAGGTCCTGCTACCTTTTAAGGCATGCGTTGTAAATGTTTTGACTACAAAATTAACAAGTATAATACTTGTATTGAGAAAAAATAAGTATGCCCGAATTGGATCAATGTTTAAAATATTAGATTTAATGACTTCCAAAAAAAATTTTTCTCGTAATGTTTTATTAAATAGGTACTTGAAACGTTGTTTGAATTTCTTCGAAAAAATAATGTCTATCGCGAATTTTGTACGAAAGAAAAATAAAATATGAAACTGCTAAATAGAAAAAGGGCCGTTATTACGAAATTCAAGAAGGAACAGAGAACATAATAGTGTTGTTCTTAAAACAAGTGAGTTGGACAAATTATTTCAAAGAATTTTTTATATTAAGACAAATAATGTTATGTAGGTATTGTCTTTAAATTTGTAGGCATGTTTTAATTGAAATTTATGAAAAAATATTATAAAAATACATATTTAAGTTTCATATTCTAAATAAATTGTTTATATTTGGCTTTGGACATTGTTAAAAGTAGATTTAGTTAAAATACTACCTACTGCAAATTCCGGAAAGTTTAAATGCACTTTTTGAACCATGATCCGGAGATCTCGGAATCACCCAGCGATAAAAAATGTATTAAATACAACGGATTTTATATACATCACATTTATCTGAAATATTATTTGCCCAAATCCCGCAAATGCCAATAATATCCAAACCTTCTTACCTACTACAGTGTACATCTACAGAAAATATCTCATGTTTGATACTATAACGTAAGTCTGGTGGTCACCGGCTCTTATTATATAAGTAATTGGATGATGAGACGTATAAGTCATTACGTCGGACACTTGCGATATTAATTAAAATAAATCATAGATGTCTAACAGGGACAAAGCTATTAAATAAAAAAAAATGCAAAGAAGTCTTTATTGGAAGTCCACACAATTTACGATCTGTCCTTAAGCTTTAGTGATCACTTTATACCATTTAACGTTCACCGATTCCACCCAAGATCAACTATACATTTGCAAAATTTTTGAGAGTTGTACCTACGTATTATTAATGTTCCTGTTTTTACACATTTAACAACTATCGCTATCGCCATTTGTCGTTGAAATTTTTTCATTAATATTAAACTACTTGCTGTTCGTACTCGGCGTTGCACGGATTATGGATTAAGTTGAAAATAAATTTGTGAGGGTAAACAAAGGTTCGATTCAAACGATATAGATTTGCATCGAAAATATATTTTACAATTATTATACCATCTGAATAGGTAATTAAATATTAACTCTAAAATACTTAATATTAGAAATAACAAAGATAATTGAATAAATAAAACCATACATGATAGATATTAGAGATTCCAGAAATTGATAATTTGGGGAATACCAAGGATACTACAATAAATGCAGGTGAGTAAAAACAACATAAAAACAGATATGAGTGATTGCTAAAAATACGAAGTAGTATGATGTAATTTTTCATATATATCTAGAACATTTATGTAAAGTAAAATATATTTAATTAGGGAGTATAACAGATATTAATTTGTTCATTAATTATATAATTATGTAAATTTTTATTTATTTCTTATTGCTCTAATACACGAGTATAATGAACTCTTAAAATCGTGTGTTAATTTTTAATTTTTAAAAATTCTTTAAGATAAATTCTTTTTTACAACAAATAACGTCTGTTTACAAAAAAATAAAATAAAGAATAAATTTAAGATGTTTAACTATCAATGGATACTCGGAATTTGCAAACCGTTTGCTGGAACATGACCATACTTTAGACCATAGATCAATTTAGGTCTTAAAATTTTACAAAATAACAAAAATAATAGACAATTAGATAGTTTTGAAATTTTAGAAATAAAAAAATATTAACCTCAATAATAATATAATAAACAGTAAATTCAATTCCCAAACAATCCCACACTTAACATTTTTCCAATTATAAATAATAAAAAAAACAAAGTTGCCAATCCCTTAATTATTCCCTAACAACACCCCCCCCCCCCTTCTATTTATTCCGCCTACTCTCACTCCACCCCACTACTTAACTATATAATGTTCATTTAATTTTGGGATACATTGTATTCTCATGAGGAAGGGAACTTCGTTCCCGAAACTTGTAGAGGTGTTTATTCATCTTGAATAAAGAAAAGAAGTATTTAGTGGTGTATACCAAGTCGTGTTTTATTTAATTATTAATTAATAAATAAAAAATGTTATTCTCGTACGACGGAATATATAACATTTAATATATAATAAATGAATATATAACTAAACAGAGTAATTTTATACCGACCGATTCCGAGCGAAGCCCGCTACAAAATTTAATTTCGAATCATTAAATGCACGATGCAGCTTCCCCACGAGCGCCCGGTGGACCAATGGACCAGGAAGATGATTAGTTACTTAAAAGATATTTTGTATTGCATATTTGTAAGATATAAAAAATGTGGAATGTTAAGTGGAAAAAATATTCAAAATTGGATTATGCAAAAATTTCGTCTGTGTATTTATTATATTAGACTTATTATTAACGTTTTTCCACTTAACATTCCACATTGTCCAGATGACCCATAATAATTAACACCTCGAACCCCCCCCCCCTCACCTACCCCCTCACCCACCCCTTCGCACATTTGCTTGGTTTAACTTTTAAAAATCTTTAGTACACAATAATCCTGAAGAAGAGAACATTGTTCTCGAAACATGTAGATTTTTTAATCTAATAAAGTGGTGAAGACAAAGTGATTTGAGTTTTACTGTAATATAAAAAATATCTCTTAAAATCTTCCCCATTCAACAATTGTATAAAATTAATAGTGAACAATTTATCAATCAACAATTTAGAAATAGAAGAAAACCTATAAAATAAAGACATTCGGAGAAAATTCTAATGAATAAAATCAAATTTCCTAGCTCTTCGCCACTTTTTGTAATGCCGTTTTTTTTTTGGGTCGCAATCCTAGGATTGGTCCGCAACAAGCACTCGCCCTCTCCACTCCTCTCTGTCACCTGCCAGCCTCTTCATCTCTTGGTAGGTGCTACAGCGCACATCTCCGATAATCTGGTCTACGTAGCTTAATCTCGGGCGGCCTCTATGATTGTTGCCTTCAATATTTCCCTAGACGATGGTTAAAAGCAGGCCCGGATGCCTATTATTATGGCCTATCCAAATTGCTCGCTGTTGGGCGATTCTGTTAAGGAGCCGCTTCTTTTCGCCCACCCTGCTCAACACCTCGTCGTTTCGGATATGTTCTTATCTTAATTAATTCCGTTATCGACTGAAAAAATCTATCCTTCCTTCATCCTTCATTCATATCTAGTCCCTCGAAACGAATGGATCTAAAACACCCTGTATCTAGAATAGTTATAATTTACACCTGATGATGAGATGAGTAATCCCTTTCGAAACTATAGTAGTTATATAGCTTTAATAGTGATCCACGTAGTTCAGTGGGCATGATGTTGGCTTCTTGTATAGAGGGTTACGGGTTCGATTCCTGGTGAGGTGATAATACATCAATGTAAATTTTATCAAACCCGGATGTTTATGTGATATGTTTGGATCGTGCAATTGGGCGCAGTAGCGTAAAAATTATATATAAAAAATAAATCAATTTGATTCTAGTACAAAGTAAATTGTAAATTATAGTTAGTAAGTTACTTATTAATAAGATCTTTGATCTAGATGTGGGGTATAGAAGCAATATCCAAAAATTCCAAAAAATATCCAAGAAAAGCAATATCCAATGTACATAAATTTTCTTAGGTACTTTATTAATACTTAAGAAAATTTATCTACCAACCTAGAGACAAAATGCTTGTAAATTAAATTTTATATAAATAAGTACACGGATCAAAAATTGGATCCAGAGTTCACTACGTGAAACGATAATTAACTTAGTAATTACTATCTTAACATAGATTTTTCTAGTCATAGACAACAGACTTTTAAACTGATATTGTACAGATAAAGATATATTGAATAAATTAAAAAATATTTTTTTGTAATAAATTTTAACTCACATTTATTTTATTTATTTATTTCAAAAAATCCTTATTTAAAAATAAAGGTACTTAATACTAATTTAACAATAAAAATATAAGATAAAATTAAACATTTTTTTTGTTGTATTTGTGGATTATGCCACTCTACTAGGCTACATCTATTATTATATTACATAAAGTAGCGTATGTTTATACATACATAGTAACGCTTTCTTGTAATACATGTAATTTATCTAATCTTTTTTTTTTACATTGAATTGATTTGTAATTTATCAAAAGCGATACAATTTATGTATTGATTTATAGTTTTAATAGACTTGGAAAAAATGTAATGTTAAATGTTTGTAATATTAAATAAATAAATCAATTATTTAGCTTAAGCTCGATTTGACCTCTAATGGTTAAACGCAGGTGCAACATGTATACTATAATTTACAATTTAATTTGTACTACAATCACATTGAGTTATTTTTAAATATATAATTTTTAACGCTACTACGCCCAATAATATAAATTAATAATCCTCGATGACTGCATTCATTTTTTTAATATTGCTGCCTTTGCTTTTATACCTAACATATTGTGTTATAAATATTCTGCGTATTTTTGACAATCTCTCAATAATTTCTAGTTCCTAAAGGGTAGAGTCGTAGTTCTCCTTGCAGTCCACGAAATTCTCCAAATTCTCACTCGACACTAAACAATATTCATAATTTGCTTTAATTATTTGAAAAAGTTCATTTTTCCTCCTCATATAGCACTGTAGAGAACACAAGATATTTTATCAAACGATAAAATGTTTAAAGAAGTGTTGATCAGTTTTTACAACCTTCATTGATAATCTTGTCATTACAGCTTTTACCACAACAATTTGAATTTTTACTTTCTTTATTAAAATATTTTATCTAATACAACGTTTAAGGAACTTCCGTTAAAATTAAATACTCAAAAAGTGTTTAATTAAAAATAAAAAAATTAAAGTGGAACATCATAGAAGGAAATTAATAAAATTGAATCATTTCACAAGTATAATTGAAAATTGTCTACATAGTAACATAGATTTATGTTACTCGCTGTAGAACGATCTAATCTAAATAAAATAATTAAGTTGTCTGCCTGTAACGTCCGTAACTCGCTGGCATCACAATGATAACACTTTGAGACGCGGGCACTCGAGTGTGTCTTGATATTTATAAATTATAATTTAAAACGAATAAAGTCAATCTAAAAGAAACGGTTTTCAATCGTAACTCTAGGGAAACTAACTTCTACATTTAAAGAATTCTAAATTAATTAATGAAGCATTCTCATTAAAATTGTGAGGTGTTCGGAGTGCGAATGTTTAATATTGGTTAAACGATATTATTAATTAAAAATAAAGCGTAGAAGCTGTAATAATTGATATAAATGGTGAAAATGTTTGAAAAGCGTAAAGCTCCCGGAAGAAAATGCAATTCGCATCTTTTCTCCGCTTTTCCATAATCAAATGCAACCGATTTTCCTTCTGTCTAGTAAATGTCTTCCAGTTTCTTCCCGCGATTTCTTGCTCCGCCATCTTTCACTCCATTTATATAATAAAAACACGCAGATAGGTATATATTTTCATCTCGCAAAAATAAAAGCCTCCGATACATTTGCGTCTATACTTAATATGCAAATGTCCCGGGAGAAAAAACGTATTAAAATTGTTTTATGTACTTTTCCCCACAATTCATCAAAGTAAATATTTTTTGTCTGTACTTTCGTGAAAATTATACAGTATTAAGAGTACCGAGGGGAAAATATGATATTCGATATTTAAAAAAATATTGATTTTATCTGTAAAAAGGAAACACTTTTATGATTTTTTGGAATTGTGATGTTTTTTAGTTATACATTTTTAGGTCTATTATTTTCCTAATTTTCCAAAAAACAGTTTTTCTTCTGAATAAGTACTGTAGTAAAATGTTAAGAATATTTGAAATAAGGTTTGAAGACCATCTCAGAGCTTTAAATAGCAATAATGATTCGGAATTTGCAAATCATTTATTAGAATATTACCAAACATTTGATTTTAATACAGAGTTAAGAATTTCCATTCAGGTAATATGGTCTCAGAGATAAATAATTTAAAATTCTTGAAATAAGAAAATGTGTTTACATTAAGTCAAATGTAATTAAAAATCAGGTAAATTTTTTAAACATACCTCTTTTGAATATTTTTCCACCTAACCATTATTCCCTTTCTAATGACCTTGCGATTCCCTAATTAATTATTCTTCCCTTCCCCTTACAACTTGTTTTAACCCTCTTCACAATGTAAATCAGTTTTTAACTTTAGTATAATAGTAATCTTGCAGATAAGAACATAGTTCTCGAACATCTTGATATTTTATCTATTAAAATGGTGAAAACAAAGTAATTTTGATTTAATTAAATTATTAAATCTATTATTTTCCGTTGATGTAGGAGGTTAACCAAATAAACTACTTGTTTCAAATACTGCACTCTCAAACGTTAATTAAAACATACAATTAAAAACTTTAATTATTTTTTTAATAATGTTTTTTAGAGGGTTATAGGAAGTTGAGTTGTTAATATATGTGGAAAACGAAGTAAAAACTAATTAAAATTATTAAGTTCATTATGCTGCTTTCGCTAAAGTTTCGTACTTGTCTGTAATTCTTTTAATCTAGATATATATGTATATACAGATTTTTTTTTGGATTATTATTTTTATAAATAATTCACATCAATAATACTTATATTGTAATTACCTCAAAATACAAATAATCAGTATAAAGAATATTGAAACAAAATGGTGAAGATTACCAATATGCATAATCGCGTACGTAACTGATATATCGGATTTGTTTACAGTTGTGATAGTTTTACACGATCAATGCCGGGACATTTACGTAACACAGAGATCCGATTCTGCAATTTCCGAATATTACCGAATTTACATACATTATTATTCGCGTGTAAGTGATTTTGTACTTTATAGCTGTATCAGGATATATGAGAAAAGATAAATGAGAAAGATAATCATAATTAACAATATTGTAAATAAATTGTAAAAAAAATTAACACAGAATCCTTCGTAATATATCAATGGCGGCAGTAAGATCGAAACTTCTTTTATTTTCTAATCTACAATTATCTAAAATCTTCGAGAGACGACTATAACAGCCTAGAAGCGACGGGAACATTCTAGTAAGTAAATAAATACTCGAATAATCTAAGAGGTTCGTTAATCCAGTTTTTGGGTAAAAATAGCGCGGATCTAAGCAGTCGACAGAATTGTTGTATTTGATAGTTTAATTTAGTGCAAATTACGTGTGAGCCGCAAGATGACGCCCAGGGTTGCCAGTCGTGAATTGCGAAGTGTTGTTCGATTGCGAGTCTGTTTTGACAAATGGCCAGGTGTGCCCAGTCGCGAATTAATAAGCGATACATATTGAGCTAAACAATTGGGCGAGTGTTTACGTAAGTGGCGAAATAAATAAATGCGATATATGGGTGATATACCTATTACGAAATATAGTTAGGTTAAATTCGTGTTAAGTGACTTTGTACATTGAATAATTAATAAATCATTAATTTATAAACATGGCTTATGTTTTCATTTGTCTTCATAGCAACGACACGTGACAATATATATTTTAATATCGGAAAGCTAGTCATAGAAAGAGTTGTATTATTTCAAATTTAAAATCCCACTTCTCAAATATGCAATGTTTTCCCTTTCCAGAAATTTTTTCACCGTGTTCAGTCAATAAAATTGCATAAAAGTCTCCAAAATGAATAATCTTATTACAAAATTAAAATGCTATTGCCATCCCACTAGCAATTAAATTAACCTTTAGAGAATTAGGTTTGTTTCTATGGTTTGTGAACAATTATTTCTAGAATAATGAAACGATTTGATAATTATGCCATATTTAATATGCTGTATAAACGAAAAACTTGTTATGGTACTGTAATTATATCAAATATTTATATTATATTAAATCCTTCCACATAAATTTCCAATACTTGTGACAAGATAAACGTTGTCACCTACGCCTATAAAAGCAGCTTAACTTTTAACTCAAATATTAAATTAGGTTACTATGTATTTATATACTGAAGCAAAGCATTATCCAATATACAGTTGTATGGGGACCTCATTATACAGTTCACGTTAGTAATATAGAGATAGTCCAAAATAACGTTCTTAGATTTATAAATTATAAGCTTAACATACCTTCAAGTAAAATTGATTACATTATTCTTAGATCTTTTAGCTTTCTTAATAAACTAGAGACTACAAGAATAGTGACGGACTTTCCTTTTTACTCCCTTTCTTTTAACTCGTAGCGTCTGCTTGTCTACTTGTCAACTTGTCTGCTTATGTAACGAAAAAACTTTGGATCGATTTTAACCCCTTTCCCGTGATCCAATCGAGCTGAAACTTAGCAAGCAGAATCGTGGCAAATTTTCGTTAAATAAATTAATAAATTTTTAGATTTTTCAAATTTTGAATGGTTTTTTCATACAATTTTTTAAGTTGTATGAAAATATTTCAACGCGTCTGGTAGACGCGAAATCCGATTAAAGTATAATTATGGATTTTTGGAAATTTTTTATTACTCCCTTTCTTAGCGTCGCCCGACCGAAGCCCAACGCATAGGTTAAGCGAAAAAAAATGTTTCAACTAGTAAATGAGAAAGGGAGTATAATAAAAATTTGTTTTTTATGGGTTACTTTTTTTACAAAAATTAATAAATGGTACTATCTGTTTGCGTCTTCCGTCTCGAGTAAATAGAAGTCATGCAGGTTTTGCAGTGGAAACTGCAGATACCAACTACTTCTTTAATTCCCCACTGCAAAGGCTTCCTAGACTAGCAAACAGATACGAGCAACTTGACGTTTTGTCAATTACTTTATAATATTCAAACATATTTTAAAAGGTGTATTGAAAGGTTAATAGAATTTGTCAAATTGGACTTAAATACTTGTATTGTATTTGTTTTGATTGTTGGTTGAGTGAGATAACAATCTGTCATATAATTTTTTATTATATTATGACTTTCTATTATATTATGTTTTTCCTGTGCTTCTGCTTGTTATATACCTACTTACTTTTTACTTTATATTATGTTTATCTTTATATATCTGTATTTTAATTATTTTCTTTCCACTTTATATCATTATTATTTTTATATGTTATTATTTTTTTCTTTAAACTATATATTCTATAAATGTACACTTTACCTATTTGTTTGTAAAAGTCCTGTAGGGCATTAATAAATAAATAAATAATTACACGAAATGAGTTTGCAAAATCTACGTTCGCTGAATTCCGTAACTAGGCAGGCACCGCATAATATCCCACTTAATTAACTGTAACCAGCGAAATACACAAAGGACAATAATAATTATCCTAAAAAGACTGTTTCAGTCTCGCATTGAGACGCCGACTTGAGTACGCGTTTTGTGTTTCTCATTGTAAAGTCGGGACATTTGACATGCATTGTTAATTAAGAAAATTAACCAAAGATGCAGCTCGGTGTATATTTAACGAATTGTCCCACATTTGTATGGACTTAGTAGATTCAGCATTGCTTTAAGTATTTACATAAAAGGCTGCCCGCCCCGTGTTCTTGGCAGGGTTTAGCGTTTCTACGGGATTAAGTTTGTATTTTTTGCTCCGGACTGTGGACCAACTTAAATATTTAACGTCTTCTTGTACGGAGCGGCAGCGAGACTGCCCTAACAAGCAAATATTTAATATATTTAGTACGTGGAAAAGGCTTTGCTAACTTTAAACGAATACCGAGAGTATTGCTCATTTATTAATTAACAAACACGGTGGCTGTTAAAAAAGCGTAAACCACCACACCAACGAAAACACTTTTTTTCGTAAACTGACGCCAAACATAATAATTTCGTTGTCTGTCCATCTGTCCATCCGTCTATCCGTCCGTTCTGCTCCCGTAACTTTATGTAACGTCCGTAATTTCTTTCGAATTCACGTCTAAAAAAGTAACCTATAAAAACAAAGTTTTTACAATACTCCCTTTCTCATTTTCGGGTTTTGTGTCTATTATTATTAATTTTTTTTAACGAAAATTTAATAGATCCTCTTGATCGTCGCCACAAGTCCACTTGCAAAGTTTCAGCTAGATTGGATCACGGGAAAAGGGTTAAAGTTCAATCCAAAGTTTTTTCGTCAGACAAGCAAGCAATTAGACGCCACGAGTTAAAAGAAAGGGATTAAAAACGACAAATTAAACGGCTGGAGATGGGGCTTGTACCCCGAGCCACCAAACCCGAACCGGCCGCTTCATGCATGTTGCTATGGCCGCCTCTCGTGGATCGCCGAAAGTATACCATTAATGTATACTAGGGCTCAGCAAGAACGCGAACCAATGTTCCGTCATTTTAGACCGGTTACAGTTAGTAATTCAAATAATTATCTGCCTGTAGTGTGTCAGTTTGGAAATTTCTTACAGTACAAATGATTTCCTTTATTGAAATATATCCTTCAAGGACAAAAAGGTAGCCTGTTGTAATCTAATTCGTATATCCCTCAGGAAATTGACATTTTAAAAAATGTCAACCGTTTGTTGTTCTCTTACGAATCTCATACTTTTGGCTAAAAATACAACGTGTAACAAAGTAGATAATACTTATATAGCAACAAACTAACTACAGGGTAATCAGAGAGGATTGAACACCACAATCTTCTATCCTGGCACACCTGGCACCACTTTTGCTTCGGCCACATTCATACATCTCTTTGTTGAGGCCTTTAACAGGGCCATCCTCAAATACTTGTAGTAGCTGATCGTGCCAGGTCTTTCGCTGACGCCCTCTATTCCTGTTGCCTTCAACATTCTCCTCATATATTTTCTTAACCATCCTTTCCTCGTTCATACGTTCCACATGACCAAACCACTCCTTTCTTTATTCTGTCTACCACACTACAGCCAGCATTGCATTCACGTCGAATTTGTTCATTCCTCACTCTATCGACCGAAGATTTAGCACAAAAGCGCCCTAGTGACCGCATTCATTCTACTTTCATTTCTCCTTTGTGCCAATTCCAGGCTTCACTTCCATACATCAGAGTTGGCATTAGAACGCCATTTTGTACACTTGTCTTGCTTCCTTTGATAGATTCTCATTGACCAACAAAGTTAATGGTGCTCTAAAGACAATTATAGCCATTATGGTTAGTATACAGTACAGACGCTGAAATGAAAAGTTTGTTAATATTACTTTATTTATAATAAAAGTTAACACCACAGAAAAGTTTTAAAATGCAGAGATTTATATTTCAGCACTTTATCGAATAGATGTTCAGTAAGTGTTGGGAAAAGCGCATCTGATGCTAATCAGCACCCAGCCATTCTTGGCTTACAATAAATTGCTGCGCGTTTTATCTGACTGGTGTTTTTTTTAAGTTTTATCAGTTTGTGGTACCTAGATCTTCATTCAAATTTTAATTTTTTTTATGTGGCGAATGAGTGATGAAGAATATTAAAAACATATATGTTATTTAATTTATTTATTAGATGCCATATTTATGGTATACAACTTCATTGCAATTCGACTGGTGTCTATAAATATTTTTTTTATATGAAACACACTTAAAATTTTATTTTAAGATAATTACGTTAAAGTTAAAATAATAGTTTTTCTTCTAATTCTCATTGTATTAAATAATAGAATAAATAAATTATAAAACGTTTATATATTTAAATCACAAAAATTTACAATCGAAATTAAAATATAATTTTATGCTTACATGGAAGATTCACTTTGTATGTTAATCAATGGATCATTCATAATTTTGAGGGTTTGAAAATATTTAGATATTTGCTTGAAATTCCCATTTTGTCAGAATACATTTAATAAATTTTACGTAGCATAATTTCGTGTAGGCACGTGTATGAGATATCTTCAATATATGAAGAGAAATATCCGATAAAATAAAATAATTATTCATGAGTAATTTTTCTACGGTAATTGATTGACAAGATGAAAGGGTGAATATAATAACAATTGACGTCAGGGTTGGAAACTTGAACTTACCCCACGTTGGGCGCCATTTGATCTTCAACCCTGCCTGCCCCGTTCTACCCTTGATTAATCAGCCGAATATGAAAAGTTCTCCTTGATATTAGATGAAGGATGAAATGGTTTTGATTGGCGTCCCGAAGTGAAATGGGTAAGGTGCGTCATGTTGGCCGTGATAGCTCGGGAACCTGTCTTTAAATTTATATTATTGTTTCTCAGGAACAACTTTGAATAATCTTTAATGAAAAAAAATATCCATGGTCTCTACGTAAGCACGAACATATAAAAGAAAAGCATCTTTTGTACAAATAAATAGAAAATACTTTTCTCCACCATACAAATTTGAATTTGTTTTTGAAAAAAATTCTACTTTTTTAGAGAAAAAAAAAGACGTAAAAGCTGATAAATACCATTGAAATGTTTGGCAGATACTTTGTGGTGCAACATAATAAAATATGTTTAATTTTACTTTGTAATACACTCATACAATATTTATCCCAATCTTGACAGGTATGCATAATATTGTATTGCCGCCAATTTCGATGTTTTAAGTTTGACATGCTTGAAATTAATGAATTCAATTCATCAGAAAGCTGTTAAATGTAATCAAATGTTAAGTTATTCACAATGACGAATAATCTAATTGATTAAATTTATTAATTTCCAACCTGTCAAACAAAAGACGTCAAAAAAACGGCGTCACAATGTTATTTAATAACTGTCAAGATACAAAAATTGCAATATTTCTTAGTTCAGAATACGGATGAATATGAGTTATTAAATTACTATTATAGTTTTAAGAGGAGCAATCCCTCCCTCTCATCATCAGGTGTAGATAATAACTAACTTAAATACAAAATTTTTCAATCTATTCATTCTTTTTAGGAGTTCAATGGTTTCCAAACTATTAATTAGCAATCCTTTATGACGAACCGAATGGAGTAGTTTCAATTTGAATTCTAGAAATACATTAATAAATAATATCACATTTCAGTCCACTTTACCTATCCTAGAGCTTTTTGCGAAACCCCCCGACCTACCCGATTTGATTGGTAAATTTTATATTTAAGTTAGTTATTATCTATACCAGATGATTAGGGGATTGCTCATCTCGAAATTATAGTAGTAATTTAATAACATTATTACAAAGTAAAATTCAATATATTTTAAATTAGCTGACAAATACACCCATTTTGTAAGTAAAGCCAAAGTTCTGACAAGTTTTCTTTAAAATTCCTTTTTTGTAGATGCCTCAGTTGACGTAGAGACCATTGATATGATTATGCAAATATATATACAGTATCATAAATTCACAGGGCTAATTAATCTAATTATCTTCACGTCAGTATTTAATATAAACCTGTAATGACTTTGTTTTATGGATGATAAATCTCTCTTAACGCATCTTCTAGTCTCGGTCTTGGATATGTAATAACCTTTTGAACACGAGATACGTAATATCCTTTGGAATATGAGATACATTTAAACGTTAATTTATATTTTTATAATCAAATAATTTATTTATTTTATTCATGCGAGCACTTGAGTTTATACTTGTATATTTATAAAACCGGTTTCAGAAACAAACATTTTATTCATCAGGGTGATACAAACAGACAAAGAAAATGATTGTTTTTGAAGCCTGTTGAATAAATATATAAACTCATGAATAAATATAATATATGAAGCCTTACATGAAAAATATGAATCACTAATTTGAATAAAATTATAAACCATAAATGCGAAAAACATTAAAATTAAAATTGTAATCTCTCTCTTACTATGTTAGACCACTAGTCATACTACAAGCATTATTTGGCTTCAGATGACTGAATCGCCCAAATTCACACAGATTCTTATACTATCCACTGTCTTTCAAGTGTTTGTTTTAAAAGTTATTTTATGTGAATTATTATAATGTCTAAAATTGTAATTGCTTTAAATATTTCAACTAGTGAAAAATTAGTTTTTAAAGAATCTTCATCATTATTACTCTTGGCTCTACAACCTCTGGTGGGTTGTGGCCTCCTCAAGAGTCTTCCTATACTCATATCGGTATTGTGCCAGCTCTGTACAGTTCAGGAGCTCCAAGGCAGATATATGTCTTTAAGGACGTTGTCACTCCATCTTAATTTTGAGCTTCCTAAGCTCCTTCGTCCTATCGGTGTTGAGTTCAGCAGGGACTTTGGTACTTGATGCTTGGTCATTCATTTTGCATGACCCAGTCACCAAAGTCTTCCCAGTTTATAAGAATATAATTATACTAACGTTCATTATTTATTGTAGATTGCAATAATTATCGAGAATTTTTGCCCAAGGTTTGAAAATATAAATTTAAATAAATAATCTTCTCGTAATACTACATTTAGTACAATATAAAAATAATAATCTGTTCGCTACACTTTTAAAAAAAAAATTGATATAAATTTTTAACTGATGTTCATTGTTCATTAATATACTTAATTCTCAGCTTATACAGTGGAGGTATTTTAAGAAAAAACGGAATGTTAGGAAGTAATTGGCAGAACCTGTATGGCATATTCGCAGGAGATGGGTGTACGTGTATCATGCGCGCAGTGTATATGTACAATTGATTGATTCCCCGTCAACAATAAGGAATGCGCGGGATACAGTGGCGTCATTTAAAACTCAAAACTCACTGCAACAGTGAAACATAATATAATGCACTTTTAACAGTGAAAAATTATACGACGAATAAAAACAGTATTAAATCGCATAAACAGCGCATGAGAAACCACATTATATCAAAACGTGATTAATTTTTAGGGGTAGTAAAATGAAAATATAATGGTTATTAATCAAAGTTCTTTATAAAAGACTCACAGAGACGAAGCTATTTTACGTGGAAAGGAAGTTTTGGGCGTCTTTTTGGGTATTAATAGGGCTAACAAATAGGGGTGGACAACTTTTTGACTAGAGTATGAAGCAATAATCTATAACCACCCAAAGACTCGCATACTACTTTCTCTTGTAAAAAAGCTTAAGCTCTGTGAGACATCTATAAAATATCTTGATTAATGACAATCTCTCTGGGAACAAAAATTAAGAAATTGTGTTCTTAAAAAGTTTGAACGTACTCCAAAATATTGTCAATATATTTTTTAATTTTTTCACATTCATTAAAACTTACTTATTTATATAACATTTGTAATTTTCAATTACTGACAAATAAGTTCGTGAAATGTTTGATTACAAAATTTTCAGAATATGTAATAATGTATCCATTCGATAAATATAAGGCTAGATCTAAAATAGTTCCCCTTTAAAGGATTTTATTCGGATAATTATTTTCTCATAGCAGAAAGTAGTATTTAATGTCAATCTTCATGAGGCTATATAGAGCGCGCATCGTACTGGTGGTGAACTTCAATTGTTTTGTCCTGGCCTTAAGGATATGATTGAAATAATACTTTTTCGGGTCTCAAAGCATCACTCCCTTTATTTTTCCAAAGCAACGTAATGACAATAATAGCGACCGTGGAAATCTGACCTGTGTCATTCCGTTGACACCCTTTTTATATCTCATCCAAGCCGAGGATGTCGACACCATTAACCCCATTCATTGGCTAATGATGACATCACCTACGAATCAGTTACCGACAGAATGAGGACATTTTGTAACCACCAATTAAATGTCATAAAAAAGTAACCCTTTGTAAAATATAACAATAATTAAAGACGAATTAAAACATATAACATAACACTAAACTTACAGAAATTTAATATATTTCTAAAATGTCAGATGTTTTGAGATGTCAAGATTTTGATAGATTCAATTATCATCAATATCGTACCTTATGAATTTCCAGCGTCAAATGATTTAGTCAGAATCAGATTTGAGTAATGTAGAATTCTTCAAAACTAAGCAGAAATCTAAAAGAAATAAATTATTATTTGATTTTTTCCCAAAAAACTCAATTTTGCTGTCATCTATGAACCAATTGTTTTGTAAATTTTCGAAATTCGTAGTGATGTACCTATTATACCGACGGAGTAATTCAAATTTAGAAAATATTCCGCGACGTTCAATTTCTAAGCAAACTTCTAATGATTCCAATTTGAAAAAACCAATAAAATTTCTACAAATTCGAAATTATACTATAATTATTAATTTTTTTTAACGAAAATTTGATAGATCTTCTTGATCGTCGCCACGAGTCTGCTCTTGCCAAGTTTCAGCTCGATTGGATCACGGAAAAAGGGTCAAAAATCGATCCAAAGTTGTTGACGGCAAGCAAGCAGACGCCATGAGTTAATATAAAGGGAGTAAAAATGAACTCCTGCTATATGTCAATTTACACATACCTACCGAGATTACACTAATAAATAGTTATTCTTTTAGGGAATAATAAATGTAAGAGTGACCAAATCGGGCAAAAAGGCAGGTGTTCCAAATTCAATATTTGTCCAAAAAAAGTCCAAAAAATGATGGCTGCAAGCTGGAAAATTGTTCTGATGCAATATCCAGCTTCCGTTGCAAATAATTTAACCCGGACATGTTTCACTCGCGCCCGTAACTGTTTCATTATCCAGATGGAGCGCTGCATTAATAGAATGTCCTTCGGGAATAAATTCGGGGGGTTATTCTGCGGCCGGCTTGTTGCCAATGTCGCAGTATTACCATACAACGCGCTCGAAGATGTTCTACGAAAATAGTTGTCGGAACTCGTGTGTCATATCTAGATCACCATCTAATGAAATATTCCTCAAATGACGTTAAAAATTTTTTTTGGCCATTAGTAAGACACTAGATTAATCTGGCTGTAACCCGTCAAAAATGACGGTACTTTTACATGCCGGTTCCCAAAGAATAAGTATTTACTTATTTATAGCCGACACCAATGAAATAGTAATAAAGACTTAAATCAAAATATTTTAACTTTTTTTTGTGTCGGCAGTTAATAGTACTATTTTGAATCCTGACTATTGTGCGTAAAACTAAACGCGATATTGTACTTTGATGAGATTATTATTTAAACGACATTCTTCTTCTTCTCGTGCCCTGTCCGTTTAACGGAAGTTGGCTGTCATGTTGGCAATGCGGACTTTGCTTACTGCGGCCCGGAACAGCTCGATCGACATTAGACTGGCCAAACCACTGTCTCAAGTTATTCAGACATGAAGTCCTCCTTCCAGGGCCCCGACATCCGGCAGTCTTTTCCTGCATTATGAGATGCAAAATCTCGTATTTCTCTGGATGTCCTAGATATTGAAGTTTTTGGATTTTTATTGTTTTAATAACTACTTTTTCTTTAATCATCCGATCCATAACATCTTTTCGTAACTCTGTCCATCCAGCTTATTTTGAGAATTCTTCTGTAGATCTACATCTCGAATGCCTCAAGTCGCCTTATCAGTTCTTCTGTAAGCGTCCATGCTTCCATTCCATAGAATAAATAATACTGAAAATACGTAGCATCTGACCATTCGAATTCGTAATCCTAGGTTAAAATAATGACTGCAAAACATCTTTTTCATGCGGATAAAGGTTGCACGAGCTTGCTCTATGCGGCATTTGATTTCAACGGAATGATCCCATCTTTCATTTAAGTTGCAACCCAAGTATACAATTCTTTGTACCTTCTCTAGTTTCGTTCCAGCTATATAAAGATTGTCATTCAAGTCAACTGCGTTAACCATCGTCGAGGGAAATATTGAAGGCAATAATCGTAGAGGCCCCCCGAGAACAAGTTGCGTAGACCAGGTTATCGGAGATGTGCGCTGTAGCACCTACCAAGGATTGAAGAGGCTGGCAGGTGACAGAGAGGAGTGGAGAGATCGAGTGCTTGGTGCAGACCAATCCTAGGATTGTGACCCAAAAAGAAAACTGATTTAAATGTTTATTTTTGCTCAAATTCGTAAAAAAATTAATGAAGGGTTTTATCCACGAAGCGCCCTTTGAAGATATACAAACACAACCGAAAGAAACAATATAACCGGTTATCAGGCGGTAGAGGACGCCGTGCGACGGATGGGTACCGGGTTCGATTCCTGTTTCGGGACTTAATGAGACATGGAGAGAGCTAACAAGTTCCACAAACACTTCAACTAGAGAATAATTTGTACAAATATAAGTCTTTATGTGGACCCATACAGTAGAACCTATCTTGTTGCAAGTTGTGATCTTTTTCATGTGTTAGAAGACTTGGTGGAAATATATAGGAATGTGGGATAGAGTATTTAAATTAACTAATTTGGTCTCGTCAGTATTCATAAAAAAAAAATTATGTAACAATCATTTCATTGAATAGTTTTTAATCAAAGCCACGCAAATAATCTTCCACTCTAGTGATGCGCTGCTAAATGGAATCCTTGCACTCCATTCTGATTCACGTACTGGAGGTTCATTACCCGGAAATTATATTTAGATATAATTTAAAATAGGAGAAGGAAGATGAGCAAGAATTAGAACAAGAACAAGAAGAGCAAGATTACTTTGATTTGAGCAGGCCCTAAACAGCAATGTGGTATGCAAATTTCACCCAAATGGGACTGGGGTGAGGTAACCATATTTTCTTCAGGATCCTAGAGTGCAGATAAACAAATTTTGATACAAATGGCGTTTAATACGAACATATTTATAATGTGTATGTAATATGTGTACGATGGAGTATGCTCAAATCGCTCTCCAAGGACGATTTGAGAAAAATAAAGAAAGGAATGGGAGTAAGATAGCCAGAAAAAGGAGTCTTGTATTTATATGCAGGATCTTAAAGAATAACTGAAAAAAATGGTTTCGTCGGTCGTGTAAAGAATTAAGTACTATGATGTAGATAACAGTTAGAATAGATTATATTACTATGTACGTGGATCTAGTTACTTTTTTAAATCTTCTTTTCGAGTATATCTCCATGGAACTATCTCGTTTTTCATTACACTTGCAAATAAATTTTTATTGTTTTTTTCTTCTTCTTCAGCCTTCATCTCTCTACTGCTGAATATACTACTGAATATCTACTCTTCTTACCCTTCAATCCTTCCTTGTTATTTGCTAATTGTAGCAATTTCTTTTCCCCCACAGCGGTTATGTCGTTGGCCCATCTCTTTCGAGGTCTTCCGATGCTTATTCTTTTCCCAAGGTCTCTACTTCAGAACTCTGGAAGTCCATCTTGTAGTATCCTGCCTTGCAACATGCCCTAGCCTTTTATCTTCGCTACACGATCCATGATATTCACTACTCTAGTTCTTAGGCATGGTCCATGGAGAGATCCATGCATCCAAGTATGTATCTCTCCATGGATCGTAGCGTGCATTTAAGCTTTTTTATGAGTTTTTTTATTATTTTATTATTTATTTCTTGAAATAGACAATATAAATACTGGAAAAATGATACTTTATTGAGTGGTTTTTGGTAGATCCTAAAGTATGGTAGTTTTTTTAATCATTTCCATGTATTAAAAAATGTCTAAATATACATAATACTGTCTAACCGCACTTTTGAACTCAAATAATTTATTTTTTATTTCTCTCTAGCTAAAATTTTAGGAAAGTTATGATTTTTTTAATCTCTGAACGTTGAGAATTTTAAAATAAAATGACGCATAAAATGTTAATGAGATATGAAGCAGGTTTATACATTTTAATACTGTATATAATATAATAATAACACATTAATTTTGTACATAATTTATGTAACTTTTTTATATACATATATAACATTGAGATGGTTTGGGTAGTATTTGGGAAACTATGGCACAACCTGCAAGCTAAAATATCACAGTCTCTGAAAGCTAAGGACCTACAATCAGTAGGTACATGTTCCCAGCCGGACGGTTCCATACCACAGTATACTAAGAACAGTAATACGTCTTCATACAAACTGGCCGCTACCCTTTTGAATGTGTGCGTGCGTACTCGGCGTCGTGTACGCGCGCACTGTGACGCACACATTGATATAGAATATGGGGGCACAAGGCGGCGGCAGTAAGGGCCGTGCCTTCGGTGCCATTCGCGCTCGCAGCCGCCGCTTTAGAAAAAAAATGCGCTTCCTGAAAAAAAAATCATTTTTTATGTTTGCGGTGCTTTACTAAAAAGGTGTGTTGATAATCACAAAGACTGTGAGTTTTTAAAAGTCTACGTTGATGTTAATCAGCGTTCTTGCAATTTAAGTGCAGAACTAGGTATACTAATTACATAAATTTTCGGGTTTCGTGTCTACCTTATGCGTCGGAATCTCAGACGCTACGAGTTAAAAGAAACGGAGTAAAAATAATGTGACAACCTTAGCGTCAACGCAAGAGTAGGCTAATAACTCACCGACAGGCCAGAGATAAACTACTGTTCTGGGTATACTGTGTCCATACGGAACTGTGGACCTTCGCTGTCAATATCATTCACAAATCACAATTTGCAAAGAGCAAAGTCCATTCATTATGTACACAATCTGATAGATTGTGTACATAAGGGACAAATTCACCAGAGAATGTGTAATTGGGTAAAACGCGTGGCTCAATGATCTGCAAGCTCAAATAGCAATGGACTGAATATACTTGTAGTTGTAGGAGTGGCGGGTAACATATCAATATGGATGAGGAGGACTGAAGACAGAGAGAACTGGCTATTATTGAAGGAGGCATAATTCAACAGTAGAGAGAGACGGGCTGGTATTAACGATGATAATGATTTTAACATATTGAAAATTCCACGGTGAACATTCCTACACTGGAATTTGAAATTTTTGTCTGATTTTGACGTAGCGAATTTAATACTCGAAATTCAATAGAAACACTTGTTATTTACGATGAGATACAAAACTTACCCGTTGAAAATTTTCAACAAATCAATTATGCATTCTGTTAAATGCGTCCAATCTGACAAATGCAATAAAATTCTAGTCCATAAATTTCGCGAAATGGCTCCGATATTATTGGATGCGTTTTTGCTTGTTTTGTGCGGCCGGGAGGTACTTGTGCGATCGGTAAAATAATACAAACCGTGCACTTCAATAGATTAATGCATTGTTAAATTTTATAAACAACACTAAGTGTGGTTAATTTAACAATTTAATTTGACTTTTCCCATCATGCATGTGGTAATGACAGAAAATCATCAAACATTTTGTTTTTGGTTTGTGTCCATGGTAATAATGATTGGTTTGTATTTTTAACATGGAGATAAAATTGGAAAATGGCTGCACAAAGAAAAACTGCATAAATAATAATATAAATATATATGATATTACATGTATGGATTAGGATAGGATAAGTCACTGTATGATGTTGTATTATACCTGAAATTATTACTGTGTGCAGTTTTCATGGAATCTGTTTAATTATGTTTCGTGGTAACGGAGACACAATCAATTTTTCGTCATTATTGTGAAGAAAAAAATGATTTCAATTATATTGCAGCGTAAAGGTACGGAGTCTTCCTGTATTATTATTAATAACAACTTAACAAATAATTATCTATTAAATTTGTTTTCATACGTAGGTACTTCATTATTATTCATTTTCCAATTTTTTTCGAATTTTATTTTGATTGTCTTTACTTCGATTTTTGAATTTAATTTCTTAGTATACAATTCTATCCTGACGAAAAGGGCATGGGCTCTGAAACATATTGATATTTTTCAATACAAAAGTGCTGAGAACAAAGATCATTTTTATTATTATAATTATAACAATTATTTAAACAAATAACCTAAATTAAGTAGCGATATTATTAGAAATTGTGAATACAAATTTTTAATTCTGTTAATTGCTATCGATTAGATTTATCGAAAAGACAAGAAATCTCACAAAGTCGAGATTTTTTTCTGAGAAAATACAATTATATATGAACTGCTTAAAAATCATAAAATTTAAATAATTAAATAATGTACTATATTTTTGATGTTTGTAGCGTTAACCTTATGGTTGGACATAATTATTAATTTTAATAAGACAACATTGTATTAGTCATTTAACTAGTAACTCGACGTGAACCGGTTTCGATACCAGTCTATCATCCATCATAAAGATGGACGCAAACTAACTACCCATTACTAACTATCCATTAATAAAATTGATTGTTTGCTATATAATAGAATAAGTGTTTTAAACAATAGATGAAAAAGAATTTTGACCAGCGCCAAATTTTTTAAGACTAAAGACTAAAATTTAAAGATTTAAAAAATACAGCTCATACAGGTTGTAAGACCTGAGCCATCGTATCAGAGACTTCCATCCACTTTTCTCATATATAAATAGTTTCGTCTCTGGAGACTTCTATAATTTATCCTTCATTATTTTAAAAATAATTTCATCAATGTCACTGCTGTATTTAAGTTTCCTCGATACTTTGCCATTCCATTTTTAAACGTGCCAAATTAAGGTAGTTTTATAAAATTCATAGGCGGTAGTTAACCGCGAACAAATTTTATAACTTAATTTTTTTTTTACAAGGTAATGACAGTTACTTATGAATGGATGTATCTCTACTACACGAGTGTCATAAACTCGTGTGTAGAAGAGTATCATTATATTATACATTTACAAAGAATTATGTGATAAAATGTACATATTCATCAGGTAATAAGTATATGTATAGACAATCAAGTAATAATATGTATAAATTGATCACGTGATAAAGATAAACTTTATTAAATTCCACAAATTAATGAAATTTATTACGATACGTGTTTCAACAATCTTCTATTGTCATTTTTCAATTACAAATTAATCGAAAACCGATGCACAACATATTACACATTTGAACAACACTTAAATGATTTTTGCCTGCCCACTGCGAAACTCCAATACCCTTTTCAGTGAGCTGATCGAGGCTAAATTTCAACTCCCAACCAATATTTGTCATCTTCTTGCTATGAACTCACCTAATTTGATAGCGATAATATCAAAATACTTGTTAGTAAATGACATAAATATATAATTATTCATACTCTTCCTTAGCAACATCTCATATACATATAACTTGTAAAATGGCACAAATCGCTCTTTAAAGGCGGATCGCTTAATTTCATGAACAAGAAAAATAACACTTTAGTTGGGAGGCAGATCTAGGTTCTGATTAATTAAAAGAAATTACAAAACTCCTTTCGAGTTTCGCCTTCTTTTCAGTTATTATAAAAAAAATGCTTACAAAATCGGATACACTGTTCGTATGTTATGTATTATAAATCTTATGTTAGAACTTCTTTTTTTGGTAAGTAGTGATGAAATAGGCTTTGATTGTGACTGCAGTTATGGGATTGGCGTACGTATGTAACCGATTGAAGTTAACACAGACAACAGTGGTGTTGTATACCACACAATATATTTTTCAAAAGTGATTAAATGAAATATTTATATGTATGTCCTGAGAACACAACTACTAGATTTTGTCCACAGAGGGAGAAATATTAACTAAAATAAATTATATAAGTCACACAGAGACGAAGCTTTTTATATGGAAAACATCTTTATAGGGTGGCCTCGGGCTTATGATCACTCAAGTCAGCAAGTTTAGCTCATGAGGCCTGGGACCCTGTGAAGACGTTTCCTATATAAATAGTTTCATCTCTGTGAGACTTCTATAATTTATCTTAATTAATGACGAATTAATGATTTATTATAATTTATAAACATTTTGTGAAGATAATTCCTTCTTTCTAAATTAAATCTTTATCCGTAAGTATGAAAAAGATGTTCTGCATGATATTATGTAGATTACGAAAGGCAGATTTTACGTGTTTTCGGAATTATTTTATGGAATGGAAGCAAGGACTCTAACCGAAAAATTGATAGGGCAACTTAAGGCATTCGACATGTGGATCTAAAGAAGAATACTCAAAATAAGCTGGATAGACAGAGTTACGAATGAAGATGTTATGTTTCGGATGAATAAATAAAAATAAGTAATTAAAACAACAAAAAACAAGTAATTTAAACAATTAAATTTTTTTTTAAATTTCTATTTTTTAGTCCCAGCGTATATAATTACTTCGGCAGGAAATTAGCGCCATCTTTTGGTGAGCTCTTTAACTAATTTTCCATATAAAATGAATCCACGGATCTGGATCTGTAATGGTATCTACGCTCATTTCCCGAAACAGGAAATAAACAAATTACAATTTGTATTTAATTCCGCTGCAAGACTCATCACCGGCGTTTCAAAGTTTGCGCACATCTCACACCATCTTCAAAACCTTCACTGGCTTAGATATCCAGAGAGGATTGACTATAAGCTTTGCCTTAAAATATTCAAGGCTATTCACAACATGGCCCCTCAATACATAACCGACTTCTACATTCCGTTCTCCGCAAATAACAGAAAATTAATACATCGCTCAGCATCTACATCTAATACAGAAAGCTTATGTGAAGTAAATCGCATCCACAAAACTAATTTTGGTGACCTGGACCAGCTGGAGCTAGACCAAAGTTATGGAACAAACTATCTAATAAATTGAGAAAAACAGACGGCTTACCACAGTTCAAAAAACAACTAAAGATGCATTTATTTAGACAATCCTATAAAAACACTAGCTAAAGTTTTCCGCTCCTAGTGTGCACTTCGCGAAAACACCTAATTCTTCAAGGAACTCCCAACTATTATAGTATTAAACGTTAATTTTTGAGTTTATATTTTTCTTATAACAACCTCCCCTTCCGATAACGCCGTATATGAGTAGAGAGTGAACAATGGCGTAATAAACATTTTTAATAATTTTTGTACTTAAAATATTTCTTAATATAACAAATATGTAGATACATTTTCTTATTCTTTTTACTAGTTCAATGATGTGTCTATTCCACTTGAGGTGTTGATCAATGATCACACCAAGGTATTTTGTTTCGGAGGTGGAGTTGATTAATGTACAATTTGAATATTGGAGTAATTATGGCTTTTTTGTACGTATTCGGGAATACTCCAGTCTTGAAGCTTATATTTATAATATGTGAGTTTGGTATGCAAGTATTTTAATAATTTTTTTTATAATTTTCAGTGAAGCAGAGCCGCCTTGCATTTTAGATATAATTTGTTCGATTTCAGACGGATCAGTTGGTTCAAAAAAATTAAGTACATTGTCTACATTCGAAGTTATTTCAGCGCGGTTATTTGCGTCTGTTATTTTTTCAGCTAAATTTCTACCAACATTTGAGAAGTAATCGTTGAATGCGTTTGCTCCTATTATTGGTTCTTTCAAACAATTTATTAAATTATTATTATGTTTTACTTTTTTTACTTGTTTGCAATTTTTTTTTACTCCGTTGTTTATTTTCCAATATTTCATTTATTATGTTCCAAACTTTTTACTTTTATTTTCAGAATTATTTAGTTTAAGTTGGTAATATTTTTCTTTGGTGTCTTTTATAAGATAAGCTTGTTTATTTTTAAATGATTTGAAATGCTTATCCAGTTTTTTATCAAGAGGATTTTTTTCATTTCTTTGTAAAGTCGTTCTTAGTGTCTTATTATTAAAACTTTTATTAGTAAATTATGATGATTAATTGATTAATTAGTAAAATAAATAATAAATTTGCTCGATTGGACATTGGGAAACGGGTGAAATATCATTTATAAAATTCCGTTCTGACAAATAGAGTATCAATCGGGTGAAGCTAGTACAAGCGTGGTAATAAAATAAACATTAATTTTCGTACGATTCGCATTAATGCTTGTTTAGTACCTCTAATTGCATGTATTAGATACCTTCATCCAATAGTCCCTTTAATTATATTTGCTCATTCAAGATACGGGATTAATTTCACAATTTGCATTTGGATTTACAAGTGCAGTGCGGTCACTTTACGGCAACATGCACTTTTGCATGATGAATTATACGGGCCCATCGGCTGGGCATTGCAGCGGGCCGCGGTCCGCGCGTTGGTCAACCGCGGAACTCGGCGTGTTCGCTGTCGGATTCCAAAACGCCAAACTACTGCCACAGCGTTATGAGAGATGTAAAATTTAATAAAGCATAAAAACAGAAAACATTTTATTTATTTATTGCAATACCTGTGGAACGTATGTCGCGATGAATGAAAGAGACAGAGTGTGTGTGAGAGAGAATGTGTTTATAAGGACGCGCGCCCCAGAGCGCGCGCTTTTTATTGTATCGAGACTCGACCGCCATTGTTTACTGTAATTTGCCGTATCATTGTAACGCGAGCTTTATTGTCACCGCAAATAAAGATCTAGACAAAAACTAGCGTGTTTTACTGAAGACCCAAAACATCACATTTATTTATTTATATAGAGTAATCACAAGTTCGCAATTTCAATAATACTACAAAATCTTGAATAATTATTTTAACTGGAACTCAATCACGAACGACTGCTGAAACAATATAGATACAAATCCTAAAACGCTGAGCTAACCAACAACTAGACGAAAAATAAGCAATAAACAAAATAAAAAGTGAGAAAACGAAAAATGAAAAATAATAAGCACATAATATTAGGTCCTTACATATGAAATTGACGTTTAGTATGGGAGGAACATAAAGTCGATTTTTTTTTATTATAATATATTTATTTAATCAAAGTATGTACCATTGCTATGTATGCACTTTTGCCATCTCATAGGTAGTTCATCGATCCCTTTACTAAAAAAACCATTCGGAAGGGAATCAATAAAATCTTTGAAGGCGGTTTGGACTGCCCCATCGGAGTTGAATTTTTTCCTTTGCAAGAAGTTATCCAAATTTCGAAAAAAATGGTTGAAAAAAATGTAATCTGTTGGGGCAAGGTCCGGAGAGTACGGTGGATGTCTTAGACATTCCAATTGAAGCTCCTCTAATTTGGTAGCCGTCTGTTGTGCAGTGTGTGGTCTAGCGTTATCATGAAGCAGCAGTGGCCTAGAGCGATTAACCAGCCTCGGTTGTTTAGCAGCTAGCTTTTCCATCATGGTTTGCAGTTGCTGACAATAGACATCTGCCGTAATCGTCTGGCCAGATTTAAGAAAGCTGTAGTGAACGACACCAGCACTAGTCCACCAAACGCTCACAAGTAACTCGCGTTTGTTGATTTGCTTCACTCAATTCGTGAGGTACCCACCTTTCAAGCTTTTTCACCTTACCAATTTGCTTCAAGTGGATTAAAACAGTTTTATCACTAACACCGCAGCCTGCAGCTAACTCGGATGTGGTTTGCGATGGATCCGCTTCCACAATAGCCTTCAATTCTTCATTATCAACTTTGGTCTCCGGCCGTCCACGGGGCTTGTTCTGCAGGTCGAAATTTCCAGAACGAAAACGTTGGAACCAAAAACGCACTGTGTTTTCTTTTGCGGCACCGTCGCCATACACATCATTAATCCTTCGAGCCGTTTCTGCAGCACTGGTGCCACGGTGGAACTCGTACTCGTAAATAACGCGATATTTCAAGTTTTTCATTTTGTAAACTGAGTCTCGCAAAGAAAAAAACAATTGAGGAAAAAACAAATGAATTATAATTTTCAAAACACAAATACATGAGTAAATAGCTGTAAAAATTTGGATTTGGAATTCCTAACCAAAGAGAAGATATTTGAGATCAAATTTGCCAGTACGGTAAAACGTCAATTTCATATGTAAGGACCTAATATAAAATACCAGTAGCTATTAACGCAACACTCTCCCAAACATCGCATTCTTAATAGCATTAGAACTCAAATTGAATATATCAATACTTGTGCGGTTTAAGACCTATTTATTCGTAAAATTATTAAGGTGTTCCCCTGCGATCTCGTATGATATTTCAGACTTGAAAAAGGATGCGACTGTCTTGTTGAATACTTTGGGATCCTGATGCTAATCTTTTCCAGTAGATATGGACAGTTAATTTTGTCAGAGATTAATTTTGTCAACAACATTATGTCGGAATATTCTCTTCTTAGTTTTAATGGACAGGTATCTTTCAATCTTATTAATATGCACCAAGTATTGTGGATATTTTTGGAGCGATTTAATAAAAAAATGCATTTAATCTTAGCAAAATGTAAAATATTGTAATAATAAGCTTAAAAACACACCGCTAAAAGAAGCAGAATTGCGCTTAGCTTGACAGTCAGGGAGGCCAATATAAAAAAAGATTCGTTTAATTAATATACATTTAACAACTTATTAAACAAAACAAACATCTTACTCTACATTACCAATTCTGCATTTCTTTAAGAATCTTACAATGAACTCTCTATTGAGAACGTTTATTAACATATCTGCCGGTTGCTAACTAGTTTTAATATACTTTATACAAATATTATTATTTTTTAACAATTCTCCTACAAAATATGCTAAATAAACACAAACAAATCTTACGTAACGGAGTTCAGAAATTACCCTAATTTTATTGGTCCATTAACCTAAATAGTCTGACTAAAAATACGTCTCGTATATTTGATTTCGTTTACTGCAAGACATTAATCAGCAAACCAATCAGAAAATAGCTAATCAAATCCATCTGTTTTGTTAACATTTGCCGAAAAATCTCATAACAAAAAACAAGGGAAAATTATTAACACAATCACATAAATTTTATTTAGAACTAGATAATTATTTTCTTCAATTCTTTATTATATTCACCGGTATATTCCCATATAAGTGGGAATAAAACGAGCATTTCTATTTCATATTTTGTGGCAATACATTGATTTATTTGAGATAATTGCACTGAAATTACTCAGTAGGTACTAAAGAAGTCACATACCTACTCACTGCAACAAATCCAAAAAATATAATAAGTTAATGTTAATTATGAAAATTAAACATAACGATTTTGTAATCCTTTAATAAATATGAAAAAATTCTAGATTCTGTAAAAAATTGGTTAATTGTACTTACAATTTCTTAACACCATTTTCACATATTAAATAAATAATTTTGCATACTATACTGGACACGTATGACTGATGTAAATCATTTTGGTTGAATTATTTCTCTTATGTTAAGAAAATAATTTAAAATCACATTTTTATACTAAAACTAGCAGTAACGTTCAACTATTCAAATTTATGTACGAAGTATTGTACTGAACTCAAGTCACTGTTATGTACAAATTATTTTACTGAATTCACATCACTCTCTTTACTTAAGTATTATGTATGAATTATTGTACTGAACTCGCGTCACTCTCTTTACATAAATATTATGTACGATTATTGTACTGAACTCACGTTACTCTCATTACTTAAGAATTATGAACGAATTACTGTACTGAACTCACGTCACTAGCTTGTAGTTCGACCAGAGTTTGCAGATATACATGCTGGTGAAGAACGATTTGAAAATGATTCTCCTCACCCCTTACCGCATCGCTAGAGACGGCATAACAGCATATTCTCACGAACGCTGCCTCTTCTGCCGTTCAGTGTCGTCATCTTGCTGTATATTTTCATTGAAGATATGGCCAAGACATTTGACTTTTTTGGGCGCTCAATCTTGTTCCAACCAACCACGCGGGAAGGATATTATCTGGCCCAGTTCCATATTTGAACACAATCATAACCGAACTGCTGGCATTATATAATATATTACATGGAATGTGTTCATCTTGCATGTGTTTCACAAATGTAAAAGAGCTTTCTTATGACTTTAATAGATGGCGACAATAAAGACAAATTGTATTTTTTTATGAAAATTAAGAAAATACGTATTCAAATAAAAATGGTCTAATTGCATTAATAATACACGTATCATAAATTTGTCGGAAAAATAAGTTATGACGTTCCTGTGAACGTAAAGCTTGATGAATTTAATTAAAATTCGTTTATTAGAGTAGATGTTTAATTCGATTTGGATGGTGTCATAAATTTCAATTTACGTTGCGAAAATGGAATTAATACATTCGATTGATTTAATCAGAACTGCCGGGAAAATATTGTACATGTCAATGTTTAAACGAAATATATAAATGATTAATATTTGTCTTTATTGCATCGCATATAATAAAGCTAAGCTATGTATGCTTTCATTTTGTTGGCAAATTTGAGTGGAAACATGGGATTGATGTGGTAGTTCTATTAGGTTCTGAGGATACATGTGGATACACCTTAGAAAACGAACAAATTTGAATTTTAAGATTTCATGTTATTATGAGCTTTTTACCTATAGTTAAATTTGTATATTTATTTAAAATATGTTTCATTTTACTTTGTTATACACACACAAAATGAGTTATTAAATTACTACTATAGTTTCGAGAGGAGCAGTCTCCCTCTCATCATCAGGTAAAGATATTAACTAACCTAAATACAAAATTTAATTTATTGATAAAAAAAATGTATTTAAGTTAGTTATTATCTACACCTGATGATGAGATGATGAGAGGGATATGTGGACCAGTGGATATGACATTGGCTTCTCACATTGTGGATTCCGGGTTTGATTCCCGGTCAGGTCACGATTAATCTATGTGATTTACTTGAAGCCTGGGTGTTTTGTGATGTTTTTAGCTTCTGTAATTGGGCCTCTTGGCTTGTTGAAGCGTTAATAAAAAAATAAAAAATGTGGTGTGTGTGTTAAAAAGTAAAATAAAACATATTTTAAATTATAATAAATACCACGAAGTGTCTGCCAAATCTTTCAATGATATTATATATGTATGTATTTTTACATAATAATAATTCTACATTTTTACATAAATATAAATACAAATTTTATTATCAATATTTTGACTTTTAAATAATAAAATCATTATAAATGATATTTCTTAGTGTCTAACACAAGAGCTAATTTATAAAGAACGATCACAGAGTAAAATTGTATAGAGATGAACTAAACCCCCTTTTTAGGCAGAGGGGTCGGAAGACAGCTGAATCGTGTGTATTAATTAAATAATTAAAGATACATTTATATTACCATTAAGGTTTTTATTTTTTCAAAAACCTATTTTTTACAATCTTACTTTTTACTTTTAATTCCAAACCGAGTCTCTTCAAGTAAAAAAAACTTTTTTACTAAAGCGTGACTTATTGACTAAAACATGATAATACAGAATATTTTAAGTAGGTATGTCCAAATTTTTCAAGAAAACTTTACTGAATTTTATCTCCAGGGCGATATCATTAAGCAAGATATATTATTGATGTCACAGAGACGAAGCTTCATTTTAAATGGGAATCTTTTTTTTGGGTGTTCATAGAGCTTACGACCTTTTAAGAGTATTTATTTTCACATTTTTAAATTGTTTCAATATTTACATGCTCGTAATATTTTTTTAAAATAAGTCAAACGTATTGGAACTAGCCGTAGAACCAAACCGTGTACCAAGAAATTTACGTTAGTTCGTGTTTATATATTTTTTGTTGTGGTTACGAATGTTTTATTTTTTGTTTATTTTAAATCATTCCGATGGACCATTTGATTATTTAGCCTTCTCGTTCTACCAGTGTTCTGTGTCTATTGCTCATACCAAGCTTTTTTCTTTACTTAACCCCTTGTCGATTGCTCTTTGTTTCTAATTAACCCGTAATCAATGCAGAATCCCTTTTTGAATCACACAGCCTTGTCTCTTTCGCTTCAAATTTCGCCCAACGCATTTTGTGGGATTAAATGGCTTATAATGATATTTTTTCTTTCAAATTATATTTTATAAATGAAACGTAAATAATTAATTATAAAGTATTATGGTTAAGACCATGAAATAATGAAAAAGTAGAGAAACTAATCGCTGGTTCAAATGAAATAAATCAGTTCTGTTAATAACCAAGATACTTAATATTAAGTTGATTTGCAGTTGAATATGCCAATAAGCTCAGACAGAGAGATATCAGTTGTTGTAATAAAGGCTTCATTCGAAAAACCACGTATCATGGTTTCTACTTTGAAAGGATTTAAAATTAGTGTCTTTAATGAAAATCGGTATTGGTATTTGCTTTTAAATTCAGAATAAAGACATTTAAATGATATTCTTATATGTAGGTATTTTATGAAAACATAGTTACTATATAGAGGTATTATTACCAGCATCGAAATCTATGCAGGTTCATGAGAAAATACTAAAATTCGAAATCTATGCAGGTTCATTAGAAAATACAAAAATTCTACATATCTAGCATGCCTTCAAACAAATGAAAGATTTTCAGATTTTGAACGTATACCTATAAAATTTGATAATGTGTGGATGTTGCATTGTGTGGAGTGATCACTAGAGCCAGCTCATATAAGCCGTAAGCTATATGAGCTGGCTCAAGTAAAAAGTAAAAAGGCTACAATATATATTTCTCATACAAAGTAATTAATTCCTCTGTGTGACTTCTATAATTTATCTTAATTAATTAAAATCATATTTGTAAAAAAATATAAATAATTAAAAGTTTTTACTTCCAAGTGCCTTAAAAAATTCGTTAAATCAACGCTTTCAAATACTACCTATACTCTTTTCATATATTTTTAAATGTATCATTTTCCTTAATTATACGGTAAAGCTGTTCTGTTTTATAAATAAATATTATATATTTATTAAATGCTAAATAAATAAAAACATTTCCTTATAAATAACAACATTCATTTTAAAATTATTTTTAATATATCTGTCTCACTAGAAAACTCTGTGTTGAGGCAGGCAAACTAAACAATTACAACATAATTACATGCAAGTATACAATATTCACCACTTGAAATCATGATTATCCTAATATGCATAAAATGTTACCATGCAAACGATATTTAAGTTGTAACTTTGCTTGGGTGAGTGTCATAATAAGGGGTCGACCCATCTCACTTATCCAAATTTTAATAATTTTTTATACATGTTTCGGAAACTTAATTTTTTTTACACTTTTCATAGTTACATTGTACAATTTAGGGCCTGGGAATCGAAAATTTCTTTGTCCATGAGTGGTTTGCTAAAATAGTGTACATATCGTCTAGAAATGTCAATAAATTTACTTGCCGACAACAAGAACGAACGTTTATTTACGTGTACATCTACAGTTTTGTCATAGTACAAGTTTCATAGAAATTTATTTAATGCTTGATAAATGCTCTCTTGTGTTTTCAGAGTTGCAAGCATACTTTCTTTCCGTATTTTCGTACATCCTTTTGTATATTTTTGGCATCTAATATACGTGAATAATATATGTTAAATATGAAACATCAACGATATTTAATCATAATATTACTGAAATTAAACTTCATATAAAATTTTACATTGTTGAAGTTATTTACGTAATTGTTTAACTCGTGTGGGTGAATATACTTAGCAGGTTGTGCCGTGGGAACATTGGAGTGCGACTACCAACTCCCTCAAATACTCTACAGAGTGTCTCGAAAACCACAGGTGTCGCTCATCTCTGATATAAACCTGGAAAAATAACAGACGGTTACTTTTTTAACTACACATTACAAAAGGACAGGAATATTTCATGGTAATATGTGTAATTTGAATGAATTTGATTAAACATGAACTGAATTTTCATTAAAAAATTTTGATTATATTATTTGTATATACCTATCTACTTCTTTTATTTGTTTTTTCAATTGATTGATTAACATTGTAGATTGACATTCTTAAAAAATATTGATTATTTTATTTGTATATATCCACTTTTATTTGAGTATTTCACCTACGTGTTTCAGAAATACCTTTCCATCGTCAGGTTGTTATATGTATATTATATGTTATAGGTGAAATACTCATATAAAGTAGATATATACAAATAAAATAATCAATATTTTTTTTTTACTTTTATTTAATTAATTACACCAACATGTTTCAGAAAAACCTTTCCATCGTCAGGGTGTTATATAACTGTCAAAATATCAGAATGAAATGTATTTTGTTTCTTGTTTTTCTAAATTATTTGAAAAATTATTTTAAATATTATTACTGAAGTTCTTGATTACTCACAATTATTGGAAAAATTAAAAAAAATTAAGAAAAACAAAGAACGAAAGACATTTCATTCTGATATTTTGACAGTTATACAGCACCCTGATGATGGAAAGGTTTTTCTGAAACAGTTGGTGTAATTAATCAAATAAAAGAAGTAGACATATACAAATAATATAATCAATATTTTTTAAAAATGTCAATCTACAATGTTGCTGAATCAATTGAGAAAAAAAAAAGAATTTTCATTGTCGTCTGTAAAAAATGTCCCCGAGAAGGACTGATGGATTTCAACCACTCAAAATATAAGTTAAAGGGGGCTTGCAACGCCCGAAAAAGGACTCGTAGAATACTTTCTGCGGCCAATGTGTATCGGAATTTTTTAAAGATTGGTTATTTTCAAAATCGTCCGCCTGCTACGGGCATTGGCGATCTGTATAAGGCCAAAACCCTCGAAGAACACACCACGGTATTGATTTACCCCACACTTCGGAATTTTGATTCGTTCCTTTTCGCCCGGGCCCATTGTTACCATGAGTCATGCAGGAATGCCTCGACCACGCAGGAACGTTTCCACTCTCCACCACGCGGGGGCTCCGAGCGGTAACATTCTCATGTGGAGCAAAAACCAGAATAACTCGGCGGAGTCGTGAAGGTTCACTTGCTTAATGTCGGTCTCAAAGTGGCGCTGGATTAAATCTAAATTCCAAATAATTATTGCGCTTCAAATTTTTCTCTCGGTTTCTGCTCTTTGTTGGTTTGGATGCCTCTTTTTGTTTCGTAAACGCTGCGTTTAAATTTGTTTCGGACAAGGTTTTAACATATTCATTGAGGTATAATATATTAGTTTAGTATCAAGACTGAAAATAATAATTATGTATGTTGGCAGGTAATGTTATTTATTAAAACACTCAATTTATCACTTAAAATTTTCAAAAATGTAATAAAAAGATGAAAACATGAATATATTTACTTCTTATTTTTTTTTTAGTAGATCTGTAGATCTATGGTACAGAAAATGACGTTTCCTGCGGTGATGAGGTTCAGTATTTACATACCTGTTATACCAGGTGCGTGCAGTGGGAATATTGAAGTTTGACTTTTTTGTAAACGTATATATTGGGAAAAAATAGAAAACAAATTTTTAAGTTTTTTTTCGATTGATTCAGC
The DNA here is from genome assembly GCA_016648135.1 of Agrypnia vestita. NCBI lineage: Eukaryota > Metazoa > Arthropoda > Insecta > Trichoptera > Phryganeidae > Agrypnia > Agrypnia vestita. The sequence continues at coordinate 71,966 of JADDOH010002341.1, forward strand.
AACATTGTAGATTGACATTTTTTAAAAATGAAACACCCTGACGATGGAGAGGTTTTTCCGAAACATGTAGGTGTAATTAATCAAATAATATAAGTAGATGCATACAAATAATACAATCAATATTTTTAAATACCTAATCGTATTTATGCTACAGATTTTAATGAGATTTTAAAATATGAATGCTGTGATAACAACTGTGTGACGAAATAAATGTTGTATTCTGACATTTTTTCCAAATAATTGGTTACGTCAAAGTTATGCTGCGATGTTCCCGCTGCACACCCCTCCTATATACTTATACTTGTTAATATAAAATGTCTTATTCGATCTTCGTAACTTTATCCAACCCAAAATTTTATTCTTAACATTAACCTGGTAGATAATGAATAGTTCTGATGAAGATACAGTGGTGTACCATTGAAGAAATCTTTTTTTTTTGTATCTGTTGGGCACTAACATGTAACAATTTCTTTCAGACATTTATTTTGTGAGTTTAAACTTATTTACAATTTATTACTTAATTATGAATACTATGCTACCCAGAAACCTTAGATATTATCAAAAAATTAAAATCAAATATCGATATTGTCAATAAAATAATAGCCCCAAGTAAGTCACCATTATTAACGATGTTCCCTCCCTGGCCCCTATCACTCCGCAAATCACCCCTACCGCCTAAAAACACATTTCTTGCATATTTCAGTTTTGTTTAAATAACGCTTGTTAATGACACGGACGTGTCGAAACCTGTAGCGTAGCAATCATAAAAAGTAACAAATTGTACATAAGTTTAAATTCACCAAAAAAATGTCTGAAATCATACATGTTTATCATTCTAAGTGTGCATGACTCAATTAATAAATATTTGAGCACACGTTATTTGGTCTTCACTTCCTGAAAAAATACGGGAAATTCGTTGCAGGAATTTGAAACAAAAGAAAAAATAATAAAAAGTAACCCATAAAAACCAAGTTTTTATTATACACCCTTTTTCATTTACTAGTGGAAACTGGTTTGGCGCTCAACCTACGCGTTGGGCTTCGGTCGAGCGACGTTATGAAAGGGAGTAATAAAAATTTCCAAAAATCTAAAATTAAACTATAATCAGGCTGCGTGTCTACCAGACGCGTTGAAATATATTCATACATTTAAAAATTTAAAAATCCAAAAATTTATTATTTTTTTTTAACAAAAATTTGATAGATCTTTTTGATCATCGCCACGAGTCTGCTTGCAAAGTTTCAGCTCGATTGGATCACGGGAAAAGGGTTAAAAATCGATCCAAAGTTTCTTCGTCAAGCAAGCAGACGCCACGAGTTAATATAAAGGGAGTAATAAACTTGTCACATTGGAGGAAAGAAAAAAAAAATCGCTCACCGAAATTAATCGCCATCCACATCGCGTCACTTTTATTTTTGTGACGGAATCACAAGAATTCTCAGAGCATACTAAATCATCGAAAGCATATTTACATCGATCTGCCGCCAGCATCCATCACGGCGATTATTAATTATGAATCAAGACGGGTCCGGGCGTCCTCTCAGAGACGGAGCCGAGACAGGCCCGGCCAGAGTGAGAGAAGTGAGACGCGAGGGTCGTAAATTATTTGCAGGTCATTGTATTCCGGGATGAGTCAGCACCGAGGAGCGAGGAGCCAGACTCCTGAAAAAATTGAATAATTTATCCCAACCCTCGGATGGTCCTAATAAATGAGCAAAATTATCAAAGGAAACATAATAAATTCAAGTTGTAATTTTTCCGAACAAAGTTCTGTGAAATTTTTAAAACCAAATTAATTAATCAATTAGAAAGACACACAGATAAATCTAATCCACGAAAAAATATTTGGCCACTACCGGGATTCAAACCCGGGTCACTTCCTTTCCGGGGCCAGTGCTCTGATCACTAAGCTAAAGGAGCCTTGATGATTTCCGTGAATATATCGACGTTATATGTAATTCTCATTTCAATTAATTTATTTTAATTAATTAATTAAAATAATTCTCACCACTCTCATCTTCGTCTTCGTCATCCTAGGACGGTCGGAGGCTTAATAATTGAATAAGGCGCTTCCGTCTTCTCCTGTCCTATGCCGCTTTGGTACTCCTCATTTTTGTTATTTTTAATGAGACACATAAAAAAATACATTATTTATCTCAAACTTTATCCAATATGCCGCTTAGGTACTCCTCATTATTTTTATTTTTAATGATACATATAAAAAATTACATTATTTATTTCAAACTTTGGCCAATATGCCGCTTTGGTACTCCTCATTATTGTTATATTTAATGAGACACATAAAAAATTACATTATTTATCTCAAATTTTATCCAATATCCCATAATATGAGTCGAGAGAATATGTACAGAGCGGAAGAAAATAAATAATACCTAACTATTAAAAAAAATCAGGTCCCAAAGGGGGTTTCAGGAAAAGTTTTCATTTTCTGGATCGAACGAAAACTCGCAAAGTTATTAGCGTTGCAAAGTGGTTTTTCGCATTAAAATGAAAAAAAGCTGAATTTCGACTCAATTCTGAGGAGCAGAGACGTTCCGCGACGAATGTATTTCCCAAAGACGTCGGCGGGCTGTGTCCGTTTGTGGAACTTGAAATTTTTGGAATCGAGCTTTCGGCCGACGAGCGTTTTTCGCGAAAAACGAAAACAACCACAATGCACGTGAATACCGACAAATGCATTGTCATCGACGTTGAGTCGACGTGCAAAACTTCAGTTCGATTGGATGACGGGACGTGTGCTATTTTTCACTTCCAAGACATTTCCACACACACGTACGTACGGCGCCGAAACTAATATAAAGAATTTAAAAATTGACACATTTTAAAAAGTTCTAAAACAATGATAAAAATAATAAATTTCTAAAATAATAAAAATAAAAATACATATGTTGAATAATTTTTTTTTTCTATTTTAATGTTTAAATCCCTTTGGTCTCTGCAGGGTTTTGACGTCAATCGCCTCGGAAGGTTTTCACGTTGGTTTCAGTCATCTGTCTGTTAGTACCAGTGTACTAATACCATCCTACCAGTGTGCTGACGAATCACAGTCATCTGCACAATTTGGTCATATATTTGGTCCACTTCATGGTCGGATGCAACCCTTCTCTATATCTCTCCCTCTCTCCCTCCTTTTACAGATTTATAGGAAGATTTCAAATTATCCGCCAACCGCTGTCGTTTTAACGTACATATATAGTTCTTATACAAATTAATTTATTTATAGAAATTTCACAATATTTCAATAAGAGTAAACACAGAGGATAGAACATCAAATATTTGTAAGATGATATATTCCACATTCCTACATAATTTCTCGTCGCTTTGGCACTGTTCTCCAAAATAATAATCTATTGTTAGTTATGCTCTGTCACCGCCGACATAATATTTAATATAAACTTGCTTTTAAGAGTTAAGAAATTATTACTTTGAATTATTCAAAATAACTAACATGAGCACCAAATGCACTTCTAAATCAATTTATATTATTTAAGAGCTTATCGATAGAGTTATGTTTTTCACATACCTTTATCTCGATCCTTTATATTATATTATTCTAAAATATCAATTATTTTCAATGATTCTACTCTTATTTCACAAACGTTCACGCGTTTATTCAACATCGTCAAAATAATTCATTTTTAAAAAATTTTTCCTTTAAATTTTTACATTTTATAAATAGTCATGATCGTAAAACAATGACGGATATGAAAAAAATCCATATTGACTTTTTCAGATAATTAAAAAGTAAAAAAAAAGAAGCCATCTAATGGTAGATAAAAAGTGTACTTTTTATCATTAATTTAATCGTCATTATATGAAGCTGGTAAAACGACGGTCCTGATTTGCGATCGTAGAACAATGTAGCATGTGTGAAAACGTCGTTGTAATGCGCTGACTATATTTGAGGTATTATAGGTGTCCACTTTATACAATGCCAATAACAAACCCAAGTTTCAAAGGAAAATCTTTTGTAGTTATCGAGCTATGAGATAAAGTGTCTTTATGTAAATAAAACATCAAACTGCTCTCCTGCAAACTTGAGAAAAATCACATGCGTCGATTTTATGATTATGACGAAATATGTATACCATATTTACGCACGTTTGCTTTAGTAGTAAATCTGACCTTCATTACTTACTCTTCTCTACAAAACAGTAAGTTCTTTTTTTAAGAAAATAAGATCAATACTCACAATTTCGTTTCACATAAACTTTCTTCTTCTTCTTCATAATCCACAAAGGTTGGAAATTAGATTCTGTGCGCGCAAAATTTAAAAAACGAAAGTCGTAATAAAAGTAAAATATATGCAGCGAAATAAACTTAGTTCCTTGGGTAATAAAGTCCCACTAATAGTTAATTAAATAAACCCCTCATGTCTAGTCGAGCAGGTAGTGACATGTTGTTGCAAAAAAATAAAGTTGAGTTATTGTCAGTCGGATACGAGTGTTTGTACCAAAGTGGTGTGTTTATATTTTTGAATTTTGTTCTTCGAACTATGGAATCGATAAACTTAGGTAACTTTTTTTTAATATAATCCACATTTTTATTCAATTAATATTCTACAAAGCCACGATTTGTTTTTAACAAAATATCGTAAATTTTTTCTGCATGCCTTAGACTGCCAAAACTGGGATTGACCTGTATTGATTCTAATTGTTGTAAACTATCGTCCTCTTATACCTTGGCTACAGATTTAAAATCAATCGGAGTGCACTTTGGTGCGCCTGTATTCAGAATTTATTTATTTTCCAGCTATCGGATTACCAAGGAAAAAACTGTTTGGAGTATGGTTAAAGGAGCGAGACTTTTCTAAAAGAAGTAAAAAAAGCTGTTTTAAGGGCGATTAATACAACAAGGTATAATAAAAGAAACTTTGTTAAATTTATGTGGAAAAATACGTGGAAAGTGGATCAATTACGGACGTCATAAAGACAAGTTTAGTTAGTAATGTTTAGTTAGTAATGACAAAGTGTGGTTAGGTAGTATAATCAAGTTTTCAATACAACATTTATTGTATTTTTAATATCTTTAAATTGGTTTATTATTATTATTTAATGGGTATAGAATACAAATCAGATTGTCTTTTCCGACCACTGTGATGATCGTATCAATAAATGCAGAATAGTCGTGGTCATGAAACAGGATGAGACGGATGTTTTGATAGCTGCCTGTTTTATTTTCCTTGCACAGTAGGCGACATTCTGGAAGCAGTTCTGTAACTGCCTTACCAGGTTCACCTAGCATGTTGTAGGTCGACCCCGTGATTGTATGTCATTACTTACTTGAATAACAAGCTTCTCAATCAAGTTTTTATTCAGAGCTATATGCTTGAAGTTTCGCAAATGTATGGTGGATGAATGTCTATTTTCAGCTCCATCAGCATTTAATTATTTGTAAACTGCACTATTCAGAACACTCTAATTTTATCCAGCTTTCTTAAGCAGATCCTTAGGTCTAGTTTCAGGACCCAACACTATCATTATCACACTACTAACTATATCTTTAATTCCACACTGCAAAGGCTTCCTAGACTAGAAAACAGATACGAACAACTGGACGTCTTTGCCAATAACTGTAAATTATTCAAACATATATTAAAAGGTGTATTGAAAGATTACTAGTATTTGTCGAACTGGACTTGAATAATTGATTTGTATTTGTATGTATATTTTTATTATAATATGATTTTCAAAGCATGTGCTATATCTTTTCACTCTGCATTATTACTTTTTTGTTTTTTAATTTCTATTATATTATGTCTTTCTTATGCTTCTGCTTTTTATATACTTGCTTTTTACTTTATATTATATTTATCTTTATATATTTGTATCTTTATTTTAAGTATTTTCTTTTCTCTTTATGTCATTATTATGTTTACATGTTATTGTTTTTTTCTCTTTAAACTATATATTCTTTTAATGTACACTTACTTATCTATTGTGAAAGTCTTACAGGGCGTTAATAAATAAATAAATAAATAAATAAAAATTGAGAATCAATAAAATGCCTTCAATATAATTGATCAATATTATTGACCAAGTGAAAATAAACATCCATATATTTATTTGCCCCGCTTAATTTATTTATCATTAAAACACCTTCAACATTAAATTATTGATAGATTTGGCATTAAAATTTTTGAGAGTGTTCATTAAATTGGGTGAAAAACATAACTGTATCCCTTATATGTGAGAAATATTCAAGTTTCGAGAGAAACAGAGCAAAGTATTAAACAGACTACTTTCAAATAAGAATTCTTACATGTATTAGGTGGAAATATAAATAACAATTAACCTTATCACGTAGCGGTAACACAGTTTATGTTTCTTAGCCAATTTAATGATCAGCCTTCAATATGATTGACCAATAATATCAATAGTGTGCGTTTTTTAGAAAGGATTTAAGTCTCGGCACTCTATGAAAAATTCGGAAACGTCAGGGATTTCATGATTCGTATATTCTTACGATCTTTTGGTTGTATTCATAATGCTAAACTTTTCCAAGCCTCTATAGTAGCATTTATAACTATGTTCCATTTTTTATTTTAATTTTATTTTTTCGGTCATCCAACAGGGAGACATAATTGCTTGGACGGAAAAATACAGAAAAAATAGTTAAATGTCTCCCACAATTAAGGGATGATACAGATAATACATAATTACAGACAATTCAATTTGATATGAATGGCAGATCAAAAAAATTGACGGTTTCATTTAAGTGATCGTTCCTAAATTAACTTTATCATAAACATAAAAGGATTTGTAATGTATATAATGCATATGGTCAGGAAGTGGGATGAGTTTCTAGTATCAACTTCACCTTATGAATTTTGTTCTGACTTTCAGAAAACTTCTTCTTCTTCTTCTTCTCGTGCCCTGTCCGTTTACCGGACGTTGGCTATCATGTTGGCTATGCGGACTTTGTTTACTGCGGCCCGAAACAGCTCCACAGTAGACTGGCCAAACCACTGTCTCAAGTTTTTCATTATGAGATGCAAGATCTCGTATTTCTCTGGATGTCTCATCACATGTCCTAGATATTGAAGTTTTCGGATTTTTATTGTTTTAATAACTTCTTTTTCTTTAGTCATCCGAGCCATAACATCTTCATTCGTAACTCTGTCCATCCAGCTTATTTTGAGAATTCTTCTGTAGATCCACATCTCGAATGCCTCAAGTCGCCTTATCAGCTCTTCGGTAAGCGTCCATGCTTCCATTCCATAGAATAATACTGAAAACAGGTAGCATCTAACCATTCGCTAATGAAAACTAATGAAATAAAATAAATTTATGTTTGAATAAAAATGTTATCATGTTGGGCATTGGTTACAAAATTTAATTTGAATACGTAAAATTTTATTGAATATATTCATATTATTAATATTGAATATCTTATGCACAATAATGTTGTCAAAAATTGATTGAGCTTGATTTAAAATTTACGGTTAAAATCATTCCGAAAATTCTTCACCGTATTACTTCAGCGTTACCTTCGTGGCTTTTACAATTTAAAACGTGGAATCTCCCAAATCCGGTTCCGCGACAATCCATTCCCACATTTTTTCCGCCGAGTTTCAGTTGAAGAAATTCACCTTGAAGAAATTGCTTACAGTGTCTTTTCCGCTCCTGACGCCAGCGAAATTCGTCGAGTAACAAGAATTTCAAAATGACAATCCTCGTTCAAAAATTCACTCTGATTAAGTTAATTAATTTTTTTCACAATCTAATTTTTTAGAAGCCTGCGAAGGTGGCTGTTTGTGGGTGGGGAGGGTGGATCGTAATAGTCATTCTGAATTTTAAAAAAGACCCGGGTGGTAATAGTGAGGAGAAAAAAAATTCGGCATGCAACAAATAAGACCTGGCGAAACGATTCGTTCTTATGTGACCATTACGAATATTGCGTAGATAAGAAAGTAAAATACAGTGTTAGAAATAAAACTCAAAAGTATATAATTATTTATTTATTTGAAACGCATTTTTCACATATGATATTGAAAAATTTTCACAAACAAATGGCAATAAAATTTCAAAACGTATAAAAATACAAAAAACAAGATTTTTTCTTGGAAATTCGTTATAATTATTTAACATTATATTAATTTTTAAATATTTAGCTTTACTCTAAGATATACCTTATTATATATTTATATAAATAAAGAATGAAAAATCGCAGTGAGAATCTAGTTACATTATACTTATTGTGCTATTCAATTAATTATATTTTAACACAGTAAAAAATTAACCCATAAAAACAAGTTTTATTTTACTCCGTTTCTCAATGAATCAAGTTTCGTGCCTACTGCACGAAACTGGGTTCATAACTCATTTGTATTGATTCCAATTTGAAAAAACCATTAATATTTCCAAAAATTATAGTATTATTAATAAATTTTTTTAAACGAAAATTTGTTAGATCATTTTTATCGTCGCCACGAGTCTGCCTGCAATGTTTTAGCTAGATTGGATCACGGAAAAAGGGTTAAAAATCGATCCAAAGTTTTTCCGGCAGACAATAAACTGCACACGCTACGAGTAAAAAGAAAGGGTGTAAATATATAAATCTCTTCGACCTCTCAATGGTCTAGTTTCTAAATTAACTTTTTCTCGATACGTACTGAGATAAATTTGTATTTTTCAAATAATATTTGTAAACAGGAATTAAAAATATATGAAAAGTTATTGCACATATTAAATTTTGCATGAAAAGATACCTTCTACTCATAATTATGTATTTTCGTTTAACTGGCAGTGGCTAGGGGATGATTGGAATCTTAACAAGGGCTGCAGCGTAACGATTGAATTTTCTGAAGCTAGTACACCATTTGAATAGTATCAAGAAGAGGCTGCAAAAAGTGTTTTAACCACAGATGTATGGACCGTCCAAAAAATATTTAAGGATTTTCTTCTTTGAATTTGTGTTGCAAAAAATAAACCTTATCTTAATCGATACCAGCATATATATTGTATTGTATACATGAAATATTAATCTATACCGGTATATATTTTGTATTGTATTTAGGAAAATACATAAAAATTATATCAAATTATTTGAATGTCTCCCAGTTTATACGACTTTTGATTGTATTATAAATAAAATTGTTTATTAAAAAAATTACATAAGAAATTTTCTTTGTTTTAGGGTGAGTTTGATATTACCTGTGAGATACTGCGTAGAGGATGGGAGAGGACTACTAGTAGACCGAGGATTAAAATGGATCAGATAGTAAGATTATTACCATAACCTCACTATAAAAATACACACTCTCAAAATACTATGATCCATATTATTTTCTGTATTTGAAATTGTACAGTGACATTTACAACTGATTTACTGAATCGAAAAGTTTTTGAATGCAACGATACAGTTTTCTTCGTATATCGAAAAATTTTGTGTCTTTGTGTCTTTAATGTATTAAAAAAATAATACATATTAAATTTTATAACAATTTTTACATGTATGTTATGAGAACACAATTACTGGATTTGTCCACAGCGGGATCATTATTTAATTAATCATTATCACTGAGTTGAAGCTATTTATAGGAGAAACGTATATGGAAGTCTTTTATACGATAGAATTGGTGAACGTTGCATTGTGTGGAGTGATCAGTTATGCCAGCTCATACAGGTTATTAGCCCTGAGCTATCGTAAAAAAGACTTCTTATACGTTTCTTATATTAAAGCTTCGTCTCTGTGATTCTACTATAATTTATCTTAATTTAAATTGTTGTTTGCGTAATGCTTATTCTGATTTTAAGAAAGGTTATTTGTTGTGTATAATACAGAATTTTTCCCAACCTATAAAACGAAATCCGAGTGATATAGTTCAAATATAAAATAAAAAATATTTTTTATGTAACAAAAATAAGTTATATAGTGAATATTATTCGAATGAGAAAGTTAAATTCCATCTTATGATTTTTTTACAATATTACTCTTCATTATGATTATCAATCTCAAATGTTTCACAGAAATATAAAGCGTAATATGACAGAGCAACACAAAACCAAGTTTTGGTGTACCAGTGAAGAATTTTTTCTGATGAATTAAAAATATAATTTGTAGTTAATTGTGAGTAATAAATAGAATTTGTTGATAAACAGTAATTTGTAGCAGTGTTTTATGACCTACGACCCAAATCGATATAGTTTTTAAATCATGATCTCAGATGAGATCAATTAAGGGCATCTCGAGATGTCGGGCATAGGTTTTCCCTTGCAGCGTGACTTGTACGAAGGCCAACCGAAGAATCCCACCTTGTCGAACTTTCTTTTGGCGCATCTCACGTCATCTGAGAGTTCCTCGTTCAACAAATCTAAAAAATATTACGTATTTTGTAAATAAAAATAAAAATAATAATTTGTCTTTATTTCAGCTAGTATTAGAATAGAGAATAGTAAAAATAGAAAAGAAAAAAAAATCAAAATTAAAAAATAAATTTCACTGAACACCATTATTTATAACTCACACGATTTTTTTATTATTGTTTGGTTGATCCAATAGTATCTACATATACATTATTATGTAACTAGCTGTAATCCGTCAAAAATGATATTAAGTTTACATGTCGTTTTCTAAGGAATAAGTATTTATTTTATTAAAGAAATATCGTTAAAAATTTCAAAAAAAAAAAATTCGGAAATTTTTTCCCCAAAAAATTTTTTTACTATAAAGAAGTAACGGACGTTACACGATATTACAGGGACAGAAAGATAGACAGACATACGGTTTTACGTGGACGCCTCTCCTCGACAATTAAACTCATACGATTATAAGTGGCGTGGGGAGGATGACCTCTTAGTATAAAAAATGTAGATTTGGGTGGTGAAAGAGCAGAGCCGATATGGGAGCTATTGCTCATAAAACGGCTCTGGGTGTGTAGTGAGTCCCTCTTCACTGTTTTTTATATCTTAACGCTAGGTTTGTCGATTTATTAATCAAACAGCAGAGAGCATGTCGCTTTGTGGACGGTTATAGAGAGCGCTTCGCGGCCAATATACGCTGCTGCGCGACTACGGTCAGCGATTATGTCTGGTACAAGGTTGATAATGACGTATGATTATGCATGGATACATGTCGCCATCTGGTGACCCACACGAAAGATGCATATCGTACACACTAATCGCATCCCTTGACCCCAGGGGCTCCAGCCTCACTGAGGGGTAGTCGTAGGGTAGTAGTGTAGGTACCACATACAAATAAAATGATAAAGGCATATGCGATGTCTACTGTAAATAAAATGATAAATATGGTTTGAAAAGTACGTATTTCAAGTGATATGTAATGTATCATCGTGTATGAGATTTCACTACGAAGGAACAATTAGTAACTATATGAAATGTAGTATCATAAGTCTGAAACTGTCACAAATCAAAATTTTTAGTATTATTTCATATATTTTTAATATTTTTGAATTTTTTATCAAAATTATATTATAAGTATGCAAGCGCTTTCAGAAAACTATATTATATATATTTTTTTAAATTACACATATATCATTGCAATCAAATAAGGATGAGGTATCGATTTACAGACATAAACGACCTATCTTATTACATATAATAATATAAGATAAGACTATAAAATTTAATATTGCAGATAAACCACCAAAAAATTGATAGAAATAATAATTCTATAGTCATCAATCCGATTATAAATGTTCACAACATGCTTAATAATAATTAGACAGCTTTACAAGTAATCGTCTAGCCTACGAATATAGTTACAACTAAAGAAAGTCATATCGCTCATTTTGAAACCTCATAAGTCACTTGTACAGATTTTACAAGGGAGGCAAGAAACTGCATAATATATAGATTCTTTCCAATAAATAGAATACGGGGAATTGATTTAATGGAATAAAAGACACAGGTAATTGTTTTTAAGATACAAGCTTTTGCCAGATTATCATCCACACATTTTAAAGACAATGACGTTAAATATGCGAGGATTTGTTTTATCATGGGTTGAGGCAAACTACTGGAAAGTATAAATCGTTGTTTAAATTTGAAAGAGTTTGTTAAAAACAAACAAAAGTCAGAGCACAGTAATTCATATACCTACCTATTCAAATACAGTAAATACAATAATATACAAGTAAATTAAATGGATTTTTTATATATTTGCCTGTCCTTATTTGCTGGGTCCCCTTTGGTAAATATATAGAAACTTTTTTTTTCCACGTAAAAAACACATTGTGATGAGACATAATATCTTTAAATAAAATAACTGCTTGTTTAACACCACTTTAGTGGTACGTAAAGTGGTGATAAACAAAGAGTTATTTTATTTAAAGATATATTGAAACTTTTGAGAATATTAAATTTTTAATGCATTTGTTTAAAGAAAACATAATATGGACTAATGAAACATCAAGTGAGTTTATAAACAGTGAAGTGAGACCCGCCGTAGATCCAGGGCCGTTCTGCGAGCAAAAGCTCCCATATCAGCCCTACACTCTCGCCATCCAGACTGGCATCGTTTTAATGCTAAAGCAGTTTCGTGGCGAGGAAACTGCACAAAACAATTAACTGTCCCTGGGATGCATGTGTGATTATGATGTGAGTTTTTGAACGATGAATCGTCTGTATTAAAACGAGAACAAAAAATAACAACGTTTACTGAGTTAGCAGACAATGGCGGGGAGATGACAACACTACAGTCAGCAGATAACAGAGAAGAAGAAGATGAAGAAAGAAGAAGAATATGGTCCACTAAAATATATAGATACCTCCGCATTTCATTGTACAAAGTCCACCCTTGCGTCCCTTCTTGCACCACTCACTGCTATTAAGCTGAAATTAAAAAAAAACAAAAAAAATCAGTGCAGTTAGTACTATAATGTGTGTGTGTATACATTGCGCTTTATAATGTACAGTCCATCGGAAAGGAAGGAGTTCAATTTGATTACATTTTATATCAAATTTTAAAATTACATTTTTTAAGAAAACTGCTGGATAGCGTCGTTATTTATGGTACGTAAATATTATTTTTTAAATCATATTTAGGTATTTAAGTGCTAAATAAAACGGATATTTTATACAAACCATATACTTTACAGAGAAGCTAATCTCGACGTTTCGTTGAAGTCTTATTCAGCTTCATCAGGAGAGCATCCTATCCTGATGAAGCTGAACTTCGAGATTTGCTTCTCTGTAAAATATAAAATATTCGTTTTATTTAACATGTCCAACGACCGTGATAATAAACTTAACTCTTTAATTCTTAGGTAGGTACCTTGAAGGTACTAAATTCAGAAATATGTATTATAAACAATCTTTATCCCCCAACCGGAACGGGATATGTCAAATTTTAATGTATGAAAATCTAGGTTTGACCTTTATGGGTACTAAATAGAATATTTAATAACTATGATACTGAGGATGTCGTATTCGTATTATCGCTTTTATGGAAAATATTTTTCTAAAGTATTTTCAGTATGAGATTATACTAGTAGGAAAATGTAAACATTTATAATTTAGCTTTAAGCTGTCACTAAAATGTACAATAATAAAATCAATTCAAAATACTTAATTTTATTTAAAAAATGCTGTAATGCTTATTTATTTAATAAAATAAAAATATATTAAAATGTGAGATTTCTCGTATGACCTGAACTGAAAATGTACTATTATACTCGCAATTTAAATATTAGGTACTAACTTTATCTTTTTAGTAAAGTATGCGTTGAAAAAATATCGACACTGAAAAGTTTGGTCTATTTTGGGAAAACTTTTCAGAATTTTTTCTTCTGTTAAAACAAAAGCTTTTCGAATTTTCACTTAACTCACCGAAATTTGGAGCTCTCGGTAAAAATCCAATTCTCCAGAAAGTTCATGGTGATGTATGGCGTACTAAAGAAGATTACTCTGTGGCTTGACTCCAACTTTACCGTCATGGAGTTATTTATTGGGATACGTCCATCTCCCTTTACACTCTGTCTCGTTCTCTCTGCATCACTCTCACCCCGCCCCTCTTCACGTGCGAGCTTTCTCGCTCTTTCCTTGACGATCTTTTGTTTTGCATTATAGCGATCTGTCAAAAGTTCCAATCTTTTCGAGTTGTAAACATATAACAACAAAAAATCTTTTTTTTTTTCTAGAATACAGAAACTCGTGAGAATTTCATTTTATTAAATGTATTTCATAAATAAACAACACAACAATTCCACGTTATTATGAGGCTTGTGTTAGTTGTTTCATTCGGAGTAACAACTTGCAATATACAGGGATGGTGGCATCTGTTCGACGTATTTATTATAATATTATATTTTTTACCGTAAGTCGAGAGCAAAATATCAATTTTCAATTTCAATTTATTGTTATTTTTCTATACAGGGTGTCCGTATCTCGACGTCAAGCCGAAATCAGGTAATAGGCCAAGTCACAATTGTTATCAGAAAAATATTTAAAAAAATAAAAAATACAGTCAGTTAAAACTGGGCAACGTATTGATTTTGAATACTTGGTTTGATCAAAAAATGACATTTTCTTCCAAGCTCGAACATTTGGCTTTGAATTTTGGACAATAGTTTATGGGAGCATTATTCAGGATTACATAATAATAAAAAAATGATCAAAAATGAAGATTTGTAGCAACAGGAGTGAAAAGACCGTCACAGAGTGTAGAATTTTTTGATTTATTTTTCAATGTTTATATTTCGGCTTGACGTAGAGATATGGGTCACCTTTTATAACATTCACAGAACAAAAGTATACTCAAGTCGTAAATGTTATAAATGATAAGTTTATACATAAAACGTTTTAATTAACATATATATTCACATCAAAGATGTAGGAGAGTCCTGCTTCGGAAAACCCTCTCAGAGATATGTAACAGATCAATGTCCAAAGCGATATTGTAGCTCTTCCAACACGCATAACTATTGGCAGCTTGGTCTTATATATTGGAATGTAATACAAACTACGCTAATCTATGTTTAAGATAATTACCAGAAACATACAAACCAATGCTCCGCATAATTTTAGGATTGTCGATCATACCGCGCAACAATCGATAAAAATGCGTAATCAAATACATATTCCTTCTGGTCTCTAAGCTATTGTTGCCAAACACACCCTGGAGAACCTTATTGTGTAAAGTCAAGGATAATGTCCGTACTCTCTCATGTTTTCATGTAGAGATATCATAGAAACTTTAAAGACTTTAGTGAGGCCTTCCTTCCAAAAATACCGAAAGCAATCATGCTTATATAACATTATTAAAGCTATGTAGGTAAATAGTCATTATTATGAATTTCAATTGTGGGTATGTGGACGTTAGTGATAAAATATGGAATTTATTAATAGTATTTATATTAAATATTATATTTAAGGACATCCGTGTATGTACATTATTTGCCTAGCAAATTAAAAGACTTACTAGGGGTATCTTTTCACGGCGGAAAAAAGGCATATCAGGAGATGGCGGTGGTGAGGGTATATTCCGGCGCAAGGAAGCCGTTTTGGTTGATGGTTGACGGCGAATGTGGATGGAAGTGCATCAGGTAGTTTTCAATTAAGTATTTTATGCTTTCAAAAATATCGATGAAATTTTTTTTAGCGAAATTTAAATAATTATTTTTAATGAAATTTAACATGAATTAAATTGAATGAATATCATTATTGCTGAAATTTAAAATAAATTAAATTTAAATAAATATTATTATTAAGTTCTGCGGGTTATCTATTTTTAAGTGTTATAGCTGTTTCGGCTTGCAAGGCCATTATCAAACAGTGGATATACAAACGTACAAACGATACAAATCGATGAAATTCACTCAGTATTGTCGTATAATAAAGCCTCAATTTTTAAATAAGGTAATTTATTAACTAATTTAATATAGTCTTGATGCCTGTACATACAAAAATAGTAGTATGTATTGGTACCCATATTTTCCCCTGAATATTGTCTTTTAATATTGTTGATCGAATATTGACTTTATTTAGGTGTTGAGATTCGGTTCTCAGATATTCGACCAATTCATATCACAGGGAATTCTCTGCTGGGTTTCCAAACCAAGTCCTCCGTGGGTTACTGTCCTCTCATTGCTGGAATAACTACAGATTCTTCTGCTTTGTCCCTAGACCAGATTCTCTGTGAGCTACGTTTTAAGCCAGCTAGTAAAGTCCAAGGGCTCAAACTCATGATCAGTAAAGATCTCTATACGATGTCTGACTTGTATTCAAGTTAACGCAGAACATATGAAAACGTGTGTGTTCTGAAGCATTTGAATATTTTTGGTAATATTCTATTAGTGTTTTACGAACGAAAATATCACAATCTCTTAGTAAAATTATGCTCAATCCTTAGGGTACATGATATAAAGAAGACAATTTCGTGTGTGTTCTAACTATGGGTAGCGCCATAACTTTAACGCTAGTTCCTTACCTGTCATTAAACCAGAATTGGCCTTTTAGGCCATGTATGGAATCGTTTTGAAACTAAAATATGTTGGCGTTAACATTCACTAAAACATTACATCCTATTCTCGCACGTATTAATCACTCCGATTTATTTGCAAAGCCAATGAGGTATTTCGCTCGATTATTCGATTTATTTATCGCTTCGCAATTTCTCACAACATCGTCTCGAGGCTCGCGGCTGACTTCGTATTGAATTGTCAAACACGACTTATCTATTTGCGCCGCGATTTTCTGCTGTATTTATACCTAAATGCTGATATTTTCGTACTTTAGAGATTATTCAAGTTGTTAGGAGAAGGAGAAGCAACGCTTCTCGGTACCAGGCGTGTTTAAACGTTTATTGACATTTCCCTGGCTGGCTGTATGCTGGCTGTAGTGTGGTAGATAGAATAAAGAAAGGAGTGGTTTGGTCATGTGGAACGTATGAACGAGGAAAGGATGGTTAAGAAAATATATGAGGCGAATGTTGAAGGCAATAGGAATAGAGGGCGTCCGCGAAAGACCTGGCACGATCAGGTACTACAAGTATTTGAGGATGGCCCTGTTAAAAGCCGCAACAACCGTAGAATGTGTATGAGAAGATGTATGAATGTGGCCGAAGCAAAAGTGGTGTGCCAGGATAGAAGAGTGTGGCGTTCAATCCTCTCTGCCTACCCCTGCAGGGAAACGGCGTGATGGTTAGTTAGTTTAGTTTAGTTAGTTAGTTAGACATTTCCCGAAAGCTGTAGATCACCCTACATTATTATAGGCCGTTATCGATCTTCGATAGAGTTGTGACAAGTGACAAATTACCAAGGGTTCAAACAGTGCGTCAATTCTTTTTAGCATCTCGTTACACTATTTTTTTTTCATAATTCATAGTTACACACATCACATTTGCAAAATCGCTTTTGATTTTGACAGAATTCAGCCGAATTATCGCGGAATTGTATTTCCACGATCATCGCGATGGCGAATCGATATGATATATTATGGTAATTGCTTGTTTCGCCGGGGAGCCGAATGAGTTTGGACTCTCGGTTGGCATATTTGCGGTGTAAACACGCGCTGGGAGGGCGCGGATTGATTCGGAGAAGATTACCAATTTGCATAATCGCGTACATAACTGATATATCGGATTTGTTTACAGTTGCGATAGTTTTACACGATCAATGCCGGGACATTTACGTAACACAGAGATCCGATTCTGCAATTTCCGAATATTACCGAATTTGCATACATTATTATTCGCGCGCAAGTGATTCTGTACTTTATGGCTGTATTGGGCGCAATCAGGAATTATTAGAAAGGATAAATGAAAAAGATAATCATAATTAGCAATATTTTAAAAAATGGCAAAAGAGATTACGTACAGAATCAATCGTAATATGTCAATGATGATGATAACATAGAAGCATCTAAAGCCCAGTCGCTGAAAAGAGAGAATTTCGTACATTGACCCTACGCTACGTATCCCTGTCGCACGCGTGCAATTATGTTGCTGTCACGCTCGCACAGGCACAGCGAGTGAAAGTCGGCAGCGAGCCGCGAGGCGATGGCCGGGGTGGCCAGTCGTGAAATAATCGAAGCGATAAATAAATCGAAATAATCGAGCGAAGCGAAGGAGTTGAGAATTGAATATTCTACGAGCTATAAAAACGTGTTACCCAGCGATAATAATGTGTTTATAGCTGATGTGAAACATTGCGAAATAGTGCAGATTAAAGAATAGCCTTAAGTTTATCTCGTGTTTAATGACTTTGTATTTTGAATAATTAATAAATCGTTAATTAATAAATCGCTAATTAATATTCAGTGTTTTCAATAGTCTACCGTAGCCACGACCCGTGACAATATCAAAAAATGAATTGAATAAAATAAAGTAATAAATAGCAATAATTGTTCTGAATTTTCTAACCATCTTTTAGCCTTAGATCATTTTGTTTTATATTAATAAGGGTTTACAAATTTTGCATAAAAATTATACAGAATCACAGTTTGATAGATAAGAAATTTTAGAAATAAGAAAAAGTTTTAATAGTAAGTTGAATATTAAAAATAACCAGGTTCTTTTTACAAATAGTTATCTTTTAAATTTATTTTCATGTTAAATAGATACTTTATAATTATTCATTTTCCATACATATTTATTATTAATATCTTGATTGTCGATTTTTGATTTAAATTTTGTTAGTATACAATTGTAACCTGACGAAGGAGCTGTGGGCTCTGAAACATGTTGATATTTTCTAAGATAACCAAGTTTATTTTATTAACACAATGATTTATACACAACGTTTTATTCCACAAATTTGAGTTATATAAGCCTAAGCGCATTCGATGGGCACAACCATCATCTCCAGAGGCAATTGTAAATTGTAAATCAATATGGCCGATAAATAGAAAGTAAAAGGAAGACGAAGAGGGCGCCGGATATATCCGGATACTCTGAGATGGCTGACCACTGTATTGAACATGGTCACTTGTTTGACCAAAATAATGTTAGGGTCCTACATCTAGAAGCGAAGGGTCGTTCCCCCTCCGTCATCCCTATACTTTCTATTTGTCGACCATATTTATTTACAATTAGTTCTAATATTGCCTCTGAAGATGATGGTTGTGTCCATCGAAAGCGCTTAGGCTTATATAACTCAAATTAGTGAAATAAAACGTTGTGTATAAATCGTTGTGTAAATCATGAAATTCCACTCTGTAAACGAAACAACGCTTAATTTATTGTTTATTTTATTAATTATATTAATCATGTCGCACAAAATTATCACCGCCAATTTCGAGAGAAAAATTTCATCGCGGGGTACTCTAAAATCCAAGGCAAGTTGCACAATGGTCAGACAGTTGAAAAATGTGTAAACTTTTCACCTACTACGAGTTTTAACACAAAACGTTTTCTTCTAATTTCTTCTTCTGCGAAGTATATTCCATCCGTCACCCGCGCCCACTCGCATCTCCCGGCACTCCGTTAATCATCGCAATATCTCCCACAACTTCTCTCCACGCAACATTTGCTCCCAGCGCAGATTATATTCATCTGCTCACCTAATTATTAAAGAAACTTTCGTCCGAACAATAAATTAGTTGGGGACTTCGTTAGTGGTGGCGCGAAAAAGAACTTCACTTTATTTTTAAGTTGTAAGTAATAAAGCTTGTTTAATGTAAAAGCGCTGAAAATTGTTTTTTATGTAAACTATATCTAAACATTAATAATTTTTGTATTCTTTATATAGTATATATTAAGTAATTTAATGTGTTTTATTTTATTATATTTTAGTGTTTTATTCATAATTGATAAATTTATTATTTCCGAGGTAAGTTTACGGACCATCATTATAACACATATGAAAATAATTTTTTTAAACATTAATCAACTATTTATTGTTTTTTGATCGTACCGGTTTCAGCCTATCATGGACATTTTCAAACTACTACATTATTCTATTAGTTTAAAAATAGAAGTCCAAAATTGTTTTTATTTCATTATTAAACTAGAATTCCGTCACGAATTAAAAAATTCAAAATAATAAAAATATAAAAACAATGATATACCTACGTTTGTTCGAGGCTCCAAATACACGATTGATTATTTAACTACGTAAGATAATCAAGAACAAAAATCAGAAATCCAATTCCTGTTATAATAATCATGTTATTGCTTTTTATACCATTCTCCTTATGCTCATTAAAAAAATAAATTGAATAAGTCGTTTTGCTTAATTTAACACCGAGCAGATTCCATTTTGTGTGGTGGGACGTATATTAACTGATTACTAAAATAAAATATAAATTTATATTATTTGTCGGACGTGTGCGCGCTTGCAGGCGTTGTGGCAGCCAACCAACAATTATATTCATTAATTTTTTTTTTCCTTCTTATGGCTTCTTTTTCTTTTTATGTCCTATCCGTTCAACGGACGTTGGCTATCATTACTTTATTTATTACAGCCTGGAATAAGACTACAGTAGACTGCCTGTAATGTTCTTCTTCCAGAGCCCCGACATCCGGCAATCTTTCCCTGCATTATGAGGTTCAGGACCTCGTACTTCTCTAGATGTCTCATCACATGTCCGAGATATCGAAGTTTATGGATTGTTACTGTTTCAATTACTTCATTTTCTTTATTTATAACCATAACGTCTTTATTCATAACGTATTTATATAATAGTACCTATGGCAGTAGTTTCAAAAGTGGTTCACGCTAAATAAATTGATTTAGTGTACTTACAATTTTGGTATAATTAAAAATAAATAACGGTCACACCTGTACACAAAGTTAAAGCTTTCTATAAAAATCTGAAATATATAATGAATATATTTTAAAACACTAATTGAAAGTAAAATTCTAAAACATTTAAAAAGGTATTAACAAAGCGCGATACTAAAAAAACATAAACAAATTTATTCCCATCTGTAAGTAGACCAGTCCAGGCTCAAAGCATATTTCATTAATGAAAGTAACACACAAAAATTGAGTTGTAAAGTCGTTTTGCAAAAATTAAACCAAAAAAATGTACACGATACGTAATAATGTTTTTTAGTGTACTCCTTTTTTAATTACGACCCGCCGCTGATTTAGGGAAGTTTTTTTTTGATAAGGGTAGCTAATTCTCTGGAACGTTTTTACTTTAACTCCGACCACCCTCGCTTTTACCCCTGCGGAGCCTACCTGATAAACTCTTCTAATGACGTGACGGGGCGATTATTATCACCGCTTCAAGGGTTGTTTGTTCTTTCACTTTTATTCTACCATAAAAGAGAAAAGTTTTTGAACTGAGAACTTATCGAGAAACAATTCTGTACGTTTAATTTGTTTTTTAATGATTTGTGAACGAGTTTTTATTGAAAATATTATTTTTTTACCGGATATATTCAGAGAACTGATAGTTAACATACCTGAATATGAATGTTTTATTTCATTAAAAGTTTCATATTATGAGTTTGGCTTTTTCATGAAAGTTTCATATTAATTTTCCTCATATAATTGTATATTTTAAGGGAAGTTTTGTATGTTGTAATAAAAAAGCGATCTGTTACTCTTTATTTCTTCTAAGAGATGCGCCCCGGGAGTAAGTAAAGGTGTACAAGTAAATTATATAAATGATGAACAAAGTAACAGATGATTTAACGTGGCACAGGCCTGCCCAATGTTACGGCAGAGGCCCGACCGTTTTTTGGTTTCTTTTTTGGATATTGCTGTCTTTGCTTTTTTGCCCCACAAATAGGATATACCTAAATATAACAAATACAATTTTCATTACAGCATTTTGTTAATGATAGCGCCCGGAGTATATGCAATTTAAATAATAACGACTCGATTTCGTCACTTGGAAAACCGTCATATTAGCTTTTGATTACGAGTCGCTACTTCATGGGGTGAAAATATTATATTACACGTTGCGGGTGTATTTCGTTGCATTCTAATATTTCATAACGTGCCTAAAGAAGATTAACTTCAAAGATAAAATGATTATAATGTTGCACCACGAAGTATCTGCCAAATTTTTCAATGCAACTAATTTATTTTAATTTTTCACTAGGGTATGAAGCAATATTCTTATTAATGTGTGTATGATATTTATTCAAAATTTTGACTTTTACGCTAGAACAGGCCTGGAAATTATTTTCAATTTTTTTTAATTTTGCAGTTATTGAACAAAAAACAAAAATCACTTTGATAATCCCAATTATAATAACTTCGTTGTCTGTCCGTCCGTCGTAACTTTGTATATCGTCTGTAAATTCTTTATAGTACATTTTTCTTCTTCTTTATACAATTTTTTTTTCATTTCTTTTGTCCCTTTTCTTTTTTTTTTATATAAATAAATAAAAACTTGTTCCTTAGGAACCGACATGTAAAAGTACAGCTAGTATATGATAAATGCTCTCACAAAAATGTTTTTTTTTTTCATATATTTTTGTTTTAAAATGAACAAAAAAGTTTCTCGCTGGGGATGATAGGTCGGTCGCCTTTCAATCCCCTTTAGGTTCCCCTCTGGTTCCCCTCCGGTTCTCCTCCCCCGCGCGAGGCTCTGATTAAGTAATGCCCGCGCCGCTGCGCGCATTCTAATGAAACCGCCGACATTGTTATTGAAGCCACCAATCCGGTGTCGCGTCCGCATTACATTAACTGCATATTGCAGGTTACAAGTGCAGTCGACGCAGTTTGCGGGCTGCCACGTATGTGTCTAATATAAAATTAATTACTTCTGGTGTCGTCGCCAGAATTCAAGTCTGCTACCAAATTAATTATAATAATGTTTACCACAATTCTGTTATATTGCTAATCGATTCACTTACGCTGGCGTACCGTAGTTAGGAGTACAACATTTCAAATACGCATAGAATATTCATGGTCGTCTTCATCCCCTTGTCCTAGTAGTGTCGGGGGCCCAAAGACTCGACAAAGTGTTTCCATGTTCCCCTGTCTTGCGATGCTTCTGCATGAGTCAACCAGTCTAGACCCATTCTGTTTTCATTCCTATTAAACTCGTCACATTCCATGTGTCAATTTTCAGCATCTCTTTGGGCATGTAAAACTGTGCCAATTCCTCTGGTTTTTTAAGACTTGTTGTTTTAAGTTTTGTGGACATATTTAGAATATTTATTTATAAAATATTCGAATAACATGATATTACTATGCTACTTGTTTTCAATATTTTTTTTTAACGCTTCAACAGGCCAGGAGGCCCAATTACAGAAGTGAAATACATATCAAAACACCCACGCTTGAGTAAATCACACAGATTTAATTGTGATCTCACCGGGAATCGAACTCGGAACTCTCGGTATGAGAAGCCAGTGTCATACCCACTGCGCTACGAGGGCCGCCTATTTTATGGGATAGAAGTAAGGACGCTTACCGAAGAATTTATAAGTCGACTTGAGGCATTCGAGATATGGGTCCACAGCAAAATACTTCAAACAAGCTGGATGGACAGTGCTTTTCCAGTAGGTACAATGTATGTGCAAGAATATTTATATAAAGCAGTTATTATATGAATTAATCTTAGTGCCAATAAAAAATAACAATAATAATAAATTATTAACAAATCTAATAATACTGTTAATTCAATAGTATGGAAATTACTGGAAATAAATTGGATAGTTAATAAAAGAAAATATGTAAAAGTAGTTGAATAAATTAAAATACATATATGTTCATATAATTACGAGTATTTATCTTTTTTTTAAATAGTATACGGGATTTATTTATTTATTTTTATTTATTAGAGACACTAATAGGATAATAGGTACATGATACTCTGATAATAAACATTATAGTGAAGACTATGCTCATTATCCCAATTACAAGTGTCTTCGGCACGCTCTAATAACATGTATTTTTGCATTTAAGTATATTTTACATGTACATTTATGTATATTGTATATTTAGTGTTTGAATGTAGTGCGATTAGTATTTAATGAATAAGTGATTTAATGGATCTATAGGTTCAGGTCATCATTTAGAAAATGGATGTTGTGTATGAGTGAGTTTTTTAACGAAGATAAGGTATCTGCAAGAATATCAGCATCAATTAATGTATGCACATATATATAGAGTATACGGATTTTTTCCTGACTTCTTAAATTTTAGATCGCTTTGATACTTTAAAAATTTTAAACATCAATTTTTACACATTCAAAATTAAAATCTCATTTTTGATCACATAATTAATTTTGTTGATTTTTGATCAGATATGTACGTTGTTGATAAATATATTGTTAATGAGGATATATTCCAAAACAAATATACGTTTGGATACTGAGGACCGAGTTAGCTCGTTATAAATATTTATTAATGTTTGAAGCATAGTTAAAGCTATTATCTAAAATACTGAACGGCGATATCACATTGAGGAATATGTATTCGTGATTATTTCACGCTTCGGTTTGATTTACCGCAGGAATGAAATAGTATTGCTGATTAAATATTGTTGTGATTAAACCCGACCCGTAAATTCCATATTCATAAATCAGAGGCAGCCACGGTTTTGCGGAAAATGGGAAAACCTACGAACATATCTAATTATCAATAGCTGTCACGTGACGTGCTCAAAAATATTACCGGGACCTATTATTATTATAATCCATCCTAATATGATGATTTCGTTGTGTGTCTCTATTTAAATCTGTCGGTCTGTAAATTATTGACTTGCTGGAATTAAAACTTTAGGTAATTGGAGTGTGAAAGTATTAATTATTAGTATTTCTCGTGATTTTTCACCGGTGTACGGCTCATGAATAATATAATCGATGCGTATTTCAAAACATAACATTACTGTTTTTATTACTGTTCCTTCGCTATAATTCAGATATACATTTTAAGACTGGTGAAATGCTAAAAAATTGAGCACTATGTAAACAAAAAATTGATGAACTTTTTCTCATTCAAAACTGTGTCGGATGTTCCATGGCCATGAAGGAGAGTTTTAAGAGATTTTACATTTGAGAGCATATCTGAGATACGAATCTAACTTCCATGAGATTCTTTGGAGATACATCTCAGCTTTTGCAGTCCTCATATACAGCCTCACTTGTACGTCTGATGTCACTCAATACAATATTTACTTCCTAATTTGGGTAAATTAGATATTGTTGGGACCTATTATTATTATAATCCATCCTAATATGATGATTTCGTTGTGCCTCTATTTAAATCTGTCGGTCCGTAAAACTTGACTTGCTGGAATTAAAACTTTAGGTAATTGGAGTGTGAAAGTATTAATTATTAGTATTTCCCGTGATTTTTCACGGGTGTACGGCTCGTGAATAATATAATCGATGCGGATCGCAAAACCCAATTTTACTGTTTTTCTTACTGTTCCTTCGCTTAAATTCAGATATGCACTTTTCAAGTCTTGCTGTCAAATTGAATGTCGTGAACGAGCTTTGATTTTCGTCACTTTTTTGTTTCCACAAATCTCAAGCTAATCTCTGAATTATCTCCAAATGAATACCTTAACTCACCGTGTCTCATTTCATGAACACGGGCTAAGTCAGATACTTTGTGTTTTAAGTGTGTATCAGTTTTCGTTTCTTTTAACATATTTCTTCTTATTTAACATACATACGTATTTACAAACGTCTTACATAAAACCACCTTCAATAATAATAAATATTATGTTACTCAAAACTTGGTGAAAAACCATTGGATATCTTTTAATAATCGTCGATTCTGTTATGATTAAAATCAACAATTTTGTACCATCTTCAACATGCTTGTCTTCTGTATCTATTTTTAAGAATTATTTTAATTTACACTAAATTCTATTGCACACAGTGGAGTTAAATTTATTATAGCTATAGTTTCAAGAGTAGCGGTCCCTATCGTCATCAGGCGTAATTCTCATCATCTCTATTTAAAAAAAAAATACAGAAATTTTGTCATCTTATTCGAGTGGAGCAGCGGGTCGCGGGGCATTGGTGAGCTTTAACGAAATGATTTTGAGGATCGGAGACATCTGTTGGAACGCGATGTTGTTTATGTGTGTTTTTTTCTGATTTTAAGTGTTTTTTGATTTCGTCGGTTTCCAAACTGTTATTTTTCAATTCTTTATGATAAACGTTCTTTATGGTACATTAGTTTTAATCTATGATTTTACTCAATTTGTGTGCAATACAAAGTTCAATTTAGTGTAAATTACTATAATCATGTTGTAACACAAAGTAGCTGTTATATCAATCAATAATATTAAGAATTACTTTCTTATCATGACGCCATTTCCCCGTGGGGATAGAACGAGAGGATAAAGTGCCATACTTTCCTGACACATAGCTCTCGCTTCATCCACCATATGCATGCAAGCTCGACGATTTTGAGGCTCCAAGCAGGACCAATCTACCAGTTTTTGGTTAATCTGGATATGCCACGTCCTCCGCGATCGCCCTCTTTTTCCGCCATCGTCAACACTTGCTTCATATATCTTTCTTACCATTCTTTTCACATTCATATCCTCAATATGCCAAAACCATCTGAACGTCTCTTTTTAATTCTGCTTGGAACAGTTTTATATTCTTTCCTAAATTGTTCACCACATTTCCACTGCATTAATTCTTTTTTTACTTTCGTTCCTTTACTGCCAGCTCCAGGTTTTAATATTATTTCTGCCAGCCCTTGGTTTCACTTCAATAATTCAGTGTTGGTAACAGAATTCCATTGTGTGCCGGTAGTCTTGCCTCAGTAGCCAAATTTCTATTAGAAATTATTGAATTCAAAGCACCGTTCACATTATTCCCAGCAGTCACTCTCCTCTCGATATCTTTTACTTTTCGACATCTTCCAAAATATGGTCATGTAGAACATACGAGCGAGAAAAGGATGGTTAAGAAAATATGTGGGACAAGTGTTGAAGGTAATAGGAATAGAGGGCATCCGTAAAAGACCTGCCACGATTAGATACTACAAGTATTGAAGAATGGCCATGTTCAAAGCCTCAACAACCTCAAAACACGTACGAGTGAAGCTGAAGCAAAAGTGGTGTGCCAAAATATAAGAATATGGCGTTCTATTCTCTCTGCCTACCTCTGTGCGGAAATGGCATGATGGTTAGTTAGTTAGTTAGTTCAAAAACAAACTAAAAAAATTTCCAGCTTGCCTTTTGTCTGGATAAATAATTGAACAAATAATGAGCAGATCAATAATGTTAGCATATTTCCCTAATTTGAAAGGAATGAGAAAAAATTCAATATTTACTCTTTACATTAATATATTTTTCTGTTAATATTTTAATTCTCTTGTACCCAGACTGCATACCTATAAGCATATCTCTGATATTTTTAATTCCAGTTTAGCACAATATAATGATTACTACTAAAAGCTCTACACCCTGCCGCCCTGAATTCATAATGCAACCAAAAACAAATTATTATACCTATTTGTTTAACCTTGTATATATTTCACATCACCTTTTTCTAAATAATGTTTTATCTTATATACTTCACACATCCTATTTCTAAATTACTGTTATAACTTTAAACAATTATCTATAGGTACTATTATAATATATTGCCAATTCTTGTATATATTATTATGTAAAAGGTACTTCTGTGCCGTATACTGAAATTAATAAGTTAAAATTACTAAAAAACATATGCCTGTTATTTTTCTGTAAGTACATACTATGTATCTACTTATGTATCTATTTTTTGCTTTTGGTGCCGTGTATTTAAATAAAACATTTAATAAATGTTTTCAAGATTTATACAATTTCACACAAATACTCCGATATACCAAGGTTTTTAAATATGTGTGTCGGAAGATGTTTGGATAGATAAGAATTAAAGGATAATAAGGGGAGATTTCGCATTATCTATTTGTACGCACTTTTGGAGTCACGACTTAATGTAATAAATTTTCAGCCCAAAAGAATTAATCCCAAAGCCAAAAAATGTCATTTGTATAAAAGGATTATTCATTTTTGATTTAGGACATTTCTCTGTTCCGATTAAATAATCCACGGAAAATTATCATCACCTTTCCTGTTCACTAGATTGGATAAGTAAACCGCCGTGCTTCCAAATAATATTTTGATACCCGCAAGTATGGATTGGCAAATTATTAATAGATTAGCATATTATTAAAAGATTAATACTCTTATTTAACAAATATTAGATTGAATTAAAAGATTAGCGTGGTGAAAACTTGATAAAATACGTAATAATAAGCTTGTTTTTTTATTAAAATAATTTATCAACATTTTCATATTGTTCTTGATTTATATTTGCTATCCCAAATAAGTATACTAAAATTTATTTGAATATTAAAAAAAAACATTTATTTATTTTAACAACCCGTCATTTGTACAAATTAATTTTTATAGATACATAAAAACTTACTTTGTTTTCACAACTTATTGACTCCAAAAAAGTTACTTGTGAGCGTTTGGTGGACTAGTGCTGGTGTCGTTCACTACAGCTTTCTTAAATCTGGCCAGACGATTACGGCAGATGTCTATTGTCAGCAACTGCAAACCATGATGGAAAAGCTAGCTGCTAAACAACCGAGGCTGGTTAATCGCTCTAGGCCACTGCTGCTTCATGATAACGCTAGACCACACACTGCACAACAGACGGCTACCAAATTAGAGGAGCTTCAATTGTAATGTCTAAGACATCCACCGTACTCTCCGGACCTTGCCCCAACAGATTACCATTTTTTTCGAAATTTGGATAACTTCTTGCAAAGGAAAAAATTTAACTCCGATGGGGCAATCCAAACCGCCTTCAAAGATTTTATTGATTCCCGTCCGAATGGTTTTTTTAGTAAAGGGATCGATGAACTACCTACGAGATGGCAAAAGTGCATAGATAGCAATGGTACATACTTTGATTAAATAAATATATTATAATAAAAAAAAATCGTTTATGTTCCTTTTATGTTCCTCCCATACTAAACGCCAATTTCATATGTAAGGATCTAATATGTTTTATTTATTTTATACAAATTAATTTACATTTAATAATACATCTCCAACACGACTGATAATCAATATAGAAAAAACAGAAAAAAATTGTTTTAAGGCATTCACTTATGAAATCTATTTAATTCAGGTTTCAGTAACGTATCACATTTTTAATGTGAAAGATACTGCGTTTTTATTTGATTACTGTGACAGGCTAACCAATGTCTTGATCCAATTTTGAATCTCTTTAATTAGGAAGTAATTCAGTCAGAATCCAACAGTACCGTTTTGGAAATTTTTAACTTTCAATCGATAAACTGAATACCTATATGGAAGGTTTATCCGCAGTGCATATGTGTGAAGAGTTAAATGGCCGCGTTATGGCTAAAATAAGAAATCCATTAAACGATCGATAACCAAACAACCCTCAAGTGAAAAGGAACAGACACAATATTGTAAAATTGGTGTATGAGAATTAATATTTTGTCACAGAATGGCAAGCAAAAGTAATTGCGCACTATCCGAATTCCTTGCAATATGCCACAACACTATTGAAAGATCGAGAACGGCCTATAGCAATTATGGGTGATCTACAACCTTCGGCAAATGTCTATAAACGTCTAGAAAGGCGTGAAACAACCTAGAAGCGACGAGGACCTTCTACTAAATACTAGAATAATCCAGAAAGTACGGAAATATCAGCATTTAGGCAAATGTTCAGTTGTCATGTTTGACAGCTCGATTCAGGCGAAGTTGGCCGCGAGCCACAAGACGACGCCCAGAGTAGAAAATTCAATATACTATATATAGTCAAGTACTTTGTACGATAAACTCGATATCTACACAATATGCTGAAAGGCTTTTTGCCCTAAGAGCATTTTTTTTAATATTGCAGTCTCACATAAATGATATGCATAAATGGCGCCTCCTATAGTTCAGTGGGCATGACACTGGTTTCTCGTACTGGGTATTCTGAATTCGATTCCCGGTGAGATCACAAACACATCTACGTGATCAACTTACCTGGAGTATTTTTGTGATTTGTTTTGCTCAGTAATCGAGCTTAAAAAAGAATATAATATGAGTTAACTCATAACATACTGTTATTTGTTAGGTTTACTAACACATACAGAGTGTCAGAAATTGAAATAAAGGTCGGGCGTTCGCTGTTTATGTGAAAAAAGTAAGAAAATTGAAAATAATACGACTTAGTTAGGTGTACTTTTCAACGTTTTCAAAGGGTTTTTAGAAAAATATTTTAAAAAAAATCTATCGCTTAAAGAATAATTTGAATGATTTACCTGAAACAATCCGTAGCTGGTTCCGTTTGGGTGAATCGTGACTTTATTAGTCATTCTTCCGCTTTCATTTTCCAGGATGCATATCCCTGAGGAAAAAAGAAAATGCTTAGTCCGTGATCATGTTTTTATTATACTCCCTTTCTTTGTAAAATATAACAACAATTAAAGACGAATTAAAACATGTTACATAACACTGAACTTACAACAATTTAATATATTTCTAAAATTTCAGATGTTTTGAGCTTTGCTAAGACACTTCATGCTTTGAAGATTAAATTCTAAAAACATTTGTCAGTCAATTTAGATTTTCGACATTCGTAGTGAAGAACTTATTATATATACCGACGGAGTAATTCAAATTTAGGAAATATTCCGCGACGTTATCGGGCCGCCGTTACTAATCAAACTTTTCTAATGATTCCAATTTGAAAAAAACAATGAAATTTTTAAAAATCCGAAATTATACTATAATTTTTATTTTTTTTAACGAAAATTTGATAGATCTTCTTGATTGTAGCCACGAGTCTACTTGCCAAGTTTCAGCTCGATTGGATCACGGGAAAAGAGTTAAAAATCGATCCAAAGTTTTTTCGACGGCAAGCCGGCAAGCAAGCAGACGCCACGAGTTAATATAAAGGGAGTAAAAAAGAATACACTCGATGGTAAACGTCCATGGCTTAGACTTAAATCACATTCAAATACCAGTTACGTTCATCTCTGTAGTTCTATGCGCTATCAAGATGAATCTCCGAGATAAATCGTTAAAATAAAAAGACAAATAATAAAATTTATCCATTATAATTAAAAATAATACTAAGTAAACGTTATCAAATATTTATTATAATTAACAAGTAAAACAATGTTAAAAACAATCGTTGCGGTGCAGAACAACAATTTTCCCCGAAGTAAATAGCCTTAATTGAAAAATTACCGTATTCATGTTTTACGTATTCGAAAACTAAACTTTTATTCAACTTTAAATTCAACCAGAGTTTTCGATTGAAGTAATGATTTTAATTTTTGTTCTGGTAAATAATATTCGTACTATTCTCCTGGTTGAATGCCATGTGGGAATGCTAGCGGGCAACGAGCAAAGGAATTACATATATTATAAAAATATTGCCTCTACTCTAAAATCTTCTTAAATTACAATCATGATTTGGAAAATTCAATTAATCCACAGCAGAAATGAAAAATTATATTGGTTTGTGTTTCCAACTACTTTCATTTTATGTGTTGGAACTAAGAAAACATACATTACTAGGCAATTGCAGAAAGAAGATGGAAACAGAAGAAAATTCTGGAAATAAACCATGAAATATAGTTTAAAATGTGAATTAAAGCACCTACAAGTAATATAAATGAAGGCATCCCCAAAAAAAAGGTCTATACAGTTCATAAATCAGGTCACAGAAGGATTTTATAATTTTAAAATGGTCTGTATAATAGTATGCACCATGTGCGCTATTTTATTTTTAATGATTTCAATTTAATCTTCCCTAAATTCGATTTCCAAAGTTGGCGAACGTGGAAAAAGTGTACCTATTCATCCGGTAGTAAGAAATATGACGGATGCCGACAGTTCGAAGACGTCACAGGGATTGCTTTTCAACATGAATCATCATCATCATCATTCTTGGCACTACAACCCTTGGTGGGTCTTGGCCTCCTCAATAATTTTCCTCCACTCATCTCGGTCTAGTGCCAGCTCTCTCCAGTTTCGAAGCTCTGAGGCAGAGATATCTTTGAGGACGTTAAATTATCCTTTAAACGTTAGGACGTTACGTTTCAACATGAATAAACAAAGAAAATGTAAAATTTGTGTCCACAATTGACAAATTAATATTAGAAAATAAAAAATAAGGAAATTCTGGTTATTTTTTCACCAAGTAATTTTTCTCTCTTGTATTTTTGCATAGATACGCTTTTTATAGGGACGCTTCCAAATTTCACATGTCTAAGTAACTTATGATTTCTACTTATTGATCGCAACATGTTTTTGTGGACTAATAATATTATTTTTAACATTTGACGTATTTATTAAAATATTTCTTTTTTCTAATGTGCATTTCTTTTTAATATTAGTGCATGCTGCAGACGCTCTTGCTTGGGGAGTCGATTAACTATTTTTTGTCGCTTGTATTAAATGTATATACAGGATTATTCGGAAAACATTAATAACCTTGCAGGACTATATTCCTGCTTGATTTTGAGTCGAAAATGTTCAAGCTATTATGACCAAATATCAATAGTTATGGAGATATGCGATATCAAAGTTTGCATTTTTTACAATATTTCCGACTTATATTTTGTAAAACGTTGAACTGTCATTACAGTAACTTATATCGATTACGAAAAATTCATTTGTTTCAATACAAGTTAAATAAAATGATAAAAACCCTGAAAAATTTCCAATTGGAATTCGAAGGTTTTTAGTATTTTATTTGACTTGTATTAGAGAAAATTAATTTTTCATACTCGATATAAATTACTGTAATGAAAGTCCAACGTTTTACAAAAAATAAGTCAGTAATATTTTGAAAAAAAAAATGCAAACTTTGCTGTTGCATATCTCCATAACTATTTATATTAGGTCATAAAAGCTTGAACATTTTAGACTCATAATTAAGGCAGGAATATAGTCCTTCGAGTTTATGAATGTTTTTCAAATAACCCTGTATTATCAACGTCTCTGTATGTCAGACATTATTAAAGAGTTTAAATTTACAATGTACAATTTGTTACTTATTAAAGAATTTACGCTACCGGTTTCGACACGTCCGTGTCATTAACGAGCGTTCTTTAAACTCTCTTTGTGTCTGTATGTGTCTCTTTAATTTAAATAAAATAAAATAAAACTCTTGCACAAAATACCAACCGCGACCAATGCCCGGAATATCCATCCAGTCCACAAACACTTTTATAAAAATCTGATAGAAATCACAGCCGCAAAGTTGGGCAAGAAGTTTGGCATGAACAATTGCGGAGTTTCTTAATGATCTATGAAATTAGCTGCAACGGTTGTATATGAAGCAGGTACAATACCTCCTTCGGATCGAAGCCAGAAAAGTTTTTCAATAAAGAAGCCGGGACGCCGCGATATCCGGAAGTTGGTCCATTACCGCTACAGCGAGGCAAACAACTGATCTCCCGCGGCAAGACACTGTGTGCACTAAGTATGGCACTCGGAGATTAGAAGGTAATATACAGAAAGTTTACAGCGTTGGATGGATGCCCGGACTCTGTTTTGATGCAGGACCATAGTCGGGCCAAAACAAACTGAGGACTGCGACCATAAATAATTATAATATCAGTAAGTCGAATAGGAATGAGCTGGGCTGCTTTTGGCAAACTCAAACATATCTTCGAGAACAAAGAGATCCCAATTAGCCTAAAAAGAAAAACCTTTGAATCGCGCATACTGCCAGTGATGACGTATGGATTGGAGACTATGGCCCTTACAAAGAAAAGTGTAGAAAAGCTCAAATGCACGGAACGATCCATAGAGAGATCCATGCTTGGAGTAAGCCTAAGAGATAGAATTAGAAACGACGAAATTAGAGTAGTGGATATCATGGATCGTGTAGCGAAACTAAAATGGCAATGGGCAGCACACGTTGCGAGACAGGATGGCCTCCCAGAGTTCTGAAATGGAGACCTTGTGAAAATAAAAGATCGGAAGACCTCAAAAGAGATGGGCCGATGATATTGTCGCTGTGGGGGGAAAGAAATGGGTACAATTAGCCAACAACAGGAAAGAATGGAAAAATAAGGAAAAGGCTTATATCCAGCAGTGGAAAGACGAAGACTGATGAAGAAGAAGAATATCAGTAGGGATGCCCAACGCTGCAAACGCTCTGTTAACAATTTGCTACACTAAAAATGTTCTTAGGTTTTCACGGCCGTTCAGAATCTTCTGTGTATAGTTTTCTGGGATGTTCTGCCGTGTATGTGTGACCTCTCTGTCCAACGTTTCGGATCCCATTGCAGTGTCCATCATCCGGGCTGACCCTGCAACGGGATCCGAAACGTTGGCTAGAGAGATCACACATATACAGCAGAATATCCCAGAAAACTATACACAGAAGATTTGCAACATTTATTGGGTGGAATTGTAAAATACGCAAACACTGCAAGAGGTAGACATAAAAGAGGCTATTTTACGACATCAATGATCGCCATTCATCATAAATTTACAGGATGACGACAGTAAAACAGATGATGATGATGATATATGGTTGTGTATAAATATAATGTAGTTTCCGTACGTGAATATTTTTACATGATCTTTAAATTAAAGCACTCGCGGCAGCCCTCGTAGCGCAGTGAGTATGACACCGATTTCCCACACCGAGGGTTCGGGGTTCGATTCCCGGTGAGGTCACAATTTTAATCTTCTAATTTTTTTCTAATTTTCAAAATTTAATTTAATTGATACTCAAGCCTGGGAGTTTAGTAATGTATTTATCTTCTGTAGTTAGGCATCCTGGCCTGATGAGGCATAAAAAAAAGCACTCATAGTTTTTAAGATTTTTTTTAGATATATATAAATTTTGTATACGTTTCTATTAACAATACTTTTAAAAATTAATATCTTTTCCAGATTATTTCTGTTTTTTATAAATATTTTTACCGTATAACTTAGTATTGTCACATTTGTATTCTGTGAACTTCACAGGTTAGTGATAACACACCTGTTGGACGCATTATTGTTAATTATATTATTGTGAATGTAAAAATTACAGTAAACTTTTACAGTAATATGCAACATAAACAGAAAATTTTTGAAAAAATAAATTGCAAAAGAAATATGTCGATAATAACGTAAACGTATTCTACCCATCACTAGTACTGCCCCGTAAGGGTGAACTAGAGCACCCTCGGACTTCTCATCAAAATGTTTTACAATCTCGGTCGTCGGCGTCGGTTTGTTTGGTCCCAACTATAGGTTAAGGCCAAAATTAGGTCATCACTCTCATAAAAACATTTATGAGAGCGTGATATGGATCATCACTCAAATTACTACAGAGTCGAAAAAATCCAGAAAAAATTCCTTAAATCACTGACACACCGACAATGCCTAAATGAGTTGCTCGATACATACGACAAAAGAATCGAAAATTTCCATATAAACTCATTAGAAAAAAGACGAAAAATCACAGACCTTATGACACTCCACACAATAGTAAACAACAAACTAGACTCGCCCTCAATACTCTCGCAAATAGATATTAATATACCTGCCCGGTCTCAGATCCCAAACACTATTCCACACAAAGGTCTACAACACCAACATAGGTTATTTCTCTCCTCTACCTAGAATGATAAACCAGTACAACGAGGTCACGTCATGTAACCCCAACATCGACATTCACATGACACAACCTCAGTTTAAGAGAGAAATTATATCGCTCCTGACCGAATATAATTTGAGCGTGTAAGACGGATTCTTCGGAAATCAACCTAAACAAAAATTTTATAGCCACAAAGCGCGGGTACACATTTTCTGACTTAGTTGACCTGGGAGCCTACATGCCTATTATGTCGTGCGGAGAATGTGAACTTCGTTCATCTTGTAATCGCGTATTGTACTATACTTATATTGTATAATGTATTAATGTTTTATTTTAATGTATTATCGTAAATTGTAACTGTTCTATTCACCTTGTCCTCAATGACTATCCATTAGGGTCATTCTGACCTGTCGATAGTCTTAAATAAAAATAAAAAAAATAAACACTAGTAATCTTCTATTACCCATCCGCAAGTATAATTTATTTAAAAAAAAATCCTTAATATAATAATAATTTAAGCGACGCAGCTAAAGCAAGCTGAATAATTAGCTACCTTGGTGTAGAATTCTCTTGCGACAAGAAGCAAAGGTGAAACACATAGAATAATGGGAGCTGCTGTGAGGTTTTGCGTTTCCTCTATAATGAAGTGATAAAGAAGTCCTAGTTGAATATCACTATAAAACAGTTTTGAAAGCTGTGTAGGTATAGGCCCACTGTAATGTATGGTCAAAAGATATGAGTCCTTGCAAAGAGAATATTACCTTGGATTTTTAAATTAAAAATAAGGTACATATAAAACACGCCACTAAATTCAAAAGACAATACTTCAAATATATAGTGGTACAAACATTAATTACAGATTACAAACGTAATGTTATTAACTTTAATTCTTGTATTTATTATATAATTAACTTGTATAAAACAAAACCATTTGCCTCTATTGAGAACTGGGTGAAAGCTTATTTTGACAAATGAGAAATTAGCCACGAAATGAATTCGTCACTGAACTGAAAATAATTACATGAAAAATTCCTTCCTGAGAGTAAATTTAGTTATTTATTGATAAATACATTTTATAAAAAGGGCTAAGAATTTTCAAATAAGATATTTACCATTTAAATAAAATGTTTGTTAAATTAAGAATTTGAAAGTCACTTAATTTACAAGGGGAATCGAGGTCGTATATGGGCAGAACGGTGACCAAGAATAGACTTGTATTAATAAAATGTAACTGGTAAACAAAATACGTATTTTCAATACAAATTGATATGTAAGTTGGTCCAGCGGTATGACACGCAACAAAGCTCAACTAATCCGGAGTTCGCGACTCATCCCGAGAGATACATTTGCATACAAGTAGAAAATAGTAATAATATAGATATGGCATGTATTTTGAGCACATATCCTTATTTTACACCGAAACTCTATATTATATATTTTAATGCAGAAGAATAAATTTTTATTGAAATTAATAAAAGGAAAAACATCTGACTTTAAGAAAGGATGTGTTTTACCATAATAAGGATAGAAGCACGAAACTTACAAATTTTGATTGTGTTCCTTGGGAAAGAGTATCTCATGAGCTCTTTAGAAAGCTGGCATTTAGTGAAGATCTTCGCTGATGATGGACTGCTAGAAGCCAGCCACAGGAAGACTACAGCAAAACTCGTAATCCTGAGCAAAGACTGAGAAGGCATACTGGGCTGTAGCATTTTAACACCTGGTGGAAGTAGGAAAGAGACTCATGAAAGGCCTGTAAATAAATTTTATATATATATATATATGCTATGTCAAATAAAGTAAAGTAAAAAATGTTAATGTGAAGTAAGTAAACTGATTTTGTCTGTAAAAATAACTTTTTTTTTCAAAACTTATTGTGTACTCTATATTTTTTCCCTGTTTAATTATTATTTATATTCTGTTAACCAAAGTTTTTTTACGTTAATGCTTTTATTCTGTCTTTTTATTATTTATTTCTAATGTGTACTTTTGTTGGCTTTATAACCACGTATGTTGACAAAAAAATAATTAAATAATTTTAATACACCTATCAGTAATTGACGCTACTCCATTTATAGCCAAAAAGTTACAAGGCAATGTGTATATAGGGTGGATAAAATCAGTGGGCCCTGAAGGGAAACCACTTTAAATCCTTTAGATAGATTATTTTACTTAAAGGAAACATTCCTTTATTTTTAAAAAGAAACAAAACTGCATTCACAGATTTTTCGAAAAAAATATATGAATAGTTCAAGTGTCAATGTCTGCTAGGTTATAATATTACATAATTGATGATAAAATAAAAAAATATTTGAGAGATTTTATCCTGAACATTGATCCTATCGATTAGTAGAATAGTGAGTGTTTATTTATTTAATTTTTAGCTGGTTCGATTCCCGGGTGAGGCAAGCGAATTTAAAAAAATCCTAGAATGCCGTTTTGTTTCTTTTTAAAAATAAAGGAATGTTTCCTTTAAGTAAAATAATCTATCTTAAGGATTTAAAGTGGTTTTCTTTGAAGGCCCACTGACTTTATCCATCCTGTATATTTCAAGTTTCAATATTTCAAACTAAAAAAATTTAGTCATTAATCAAAAATATTTTTCGAAAAATAATTTATTGAAAATATTAAATAGCGTTTGAGAATTTAAAGAGCAGCAAGGAAATGCAAATATTTTATCGCGATTAAAATTTTAATATTTAAAATAAATAAAAACTTCCCTCATTAAAAAAATATATCGATTTTTCAAATAAAAATCAGAATTTTATTTTAATAATTAAATTTTATATGGTATTAAATTCTAATTCATCTCTAACCTGATTGTAAATGTATGGACAGTAGGACGCAGTGTGCTGTCGAACTCTTCCAGTTATGTACTAACAAATTACTCTCATCTCAATCATCGCAGACCCCAGAGATCACTGACGGAGCGCGCAGCATCACAGGAGTTACTCAAACCTTCCGACGCCAAATTATCCTCATAAAGTTGTTGAGATTTTTATTTATTTATTCGTGGGAAACTAACAGTAGGTACATATAAAAATCAGATTACACATGATTATTGAATACTATGGAGAACTTCTTACAAGTTTCCACAGAATTAACATGTGGATCGCTAATAGCTTCTGCTGAATCGTCAAAATAAAAGAGTTGTTGATGGTCCAGAGATAGAAACAGGAATGAATTCCGTTTTTCCTACCTCCAAATTTATTGTCTATAAGAATACCTTGTGGCCTGGCTTGAGTGGGTATTTACACTGTCCCCACTCAGCCAGTCCGGTGGTGGGAGCACAATTTTACCCCCTCCATATTTTATTTAATAAAAATTAGATATCCACTGGCGACACCGGTACCGTGCCGAAGTCGCCATTTTCACAAAAAATACAAAAATTACAAAATATAAGCAATATGTGATTCTGTTCGTAACAATATTAACATATAGCAACAATAACTTGAGTTATATTAAAAAAAAGTAAACCATAAAGACTAAGTTTTTATTATATTCCCTTTCTTTGTAAAATATAACAACAATTAAAGACGAATTAAAACATATAACATAACACTAAACTTACAGTAATTTAATATATTTCTAAAATG
This sequence comes from Agrypnia vestita, assembly GCA_016648135.1. Lineage (NCBI taxonomy): Eukaryota > Metazoa > Arthropoda > Insecta > Trichoptera > Phryganeidae > Agrypnia > Agrypnia vestita. The sequence continues at coordinate 110,998 of JADDOH010002341.1, forward strand.
TCATATGTTTTGATAAGACACTTCATGCTCTGAAGATTAAATTCTAAAAACATTTGTCAGTCGATTTAGATTTTCGACATTCGTAGTGAAGTACCTATTATGTTTACCGATGGAGTAATTCAAATTTAAAAAATATTTCGCGACGTTATCGGGCTGCTATGCTAGTAATTAAACTTTTCTAATGATTCCCATTTGAAAAAACCAATAAAATTTCTAAAAATCCGAAATAATACTATAATTTTTTTTTTTTAACGAAAATTTGATAGACTTCTTGATCGTCGCCACGAGTCTACTTGCCAAGTTTCAGCTCGATTGGATCACGGAAAAAGGGTTAAAATCGATCCAAAGTTTTTTCACCCGGCAAGCCGGCAAGCAAACAAGCAAGCAGACGCCATGAGTTAATATAAAGGGAGTAAAAACAATAAAGTGAAAGTTTTAAGTTGCGAACAAACTATGAAAGTCAAAGAATTAAAGGTAAAAGGAGAATAAGGAATGGACAGGTAAAGACAGATCAACTTAGTAAAAAGGAGAAGAGATAAGAAGAAAAATAAGTGCAAAAGACCTATGTATAGCATTTGATATGTCTTATCAGCCATCGCGCGAACACATTTAACATATCATACAATAAATCCTAAACTCTGTGACTAAAATATCAATTCCAACCATCGTTACGTAGCGCATTGCCATTTTTTAACTACTCTTTTATTTTCTCATCAACAATTGATGCATGGTGCAAAATTTGTTTGTACGTGTCAGCAAAAACTCCCAAACGGTGGGCTCTAGCGTTGTGCGTTTCGCTCTGTTACTTGGTCTGAAATTTTCGGTCATCGCGAAGATTTTCGGCTGGCAACGTCATTTCCATAAATAACTGTATTGTTTGACTTGTCACATATATAATAATAAACGTAATAAATCAATTTTGTGACACTGTCAAAAATTGATTTATTACGTTTTTTTTATATTTATTTTTATAACGCCCTTATGGGCTTTTACAAATATACAGAATAAAATTTTAAAAAAATAACATAAGACCGTTAATATAATAATACAGTTTAAAGTTACAATATTAATAGTCGAAAGGTAATAATAATAATAATAATAATAATACAGAAAAACATAAGACAGATGAAATAATAATACAGTTAAAGGTAAAAATAATAAAAGTTAAAGGTAAAATAATAATACAGAAAAATTTATTGTCCATTTCCATTTCGTTGAGATGTAAAGGATTGTATCAGCCAAAGCTGTATAGGACAAATACACAGTTATACTATCAGCAAAAATGTCAGCCGCCTTTGCATGTTTATTCCCTAATGAGTGTAATCTGGGAATTACAGAGTTTGCTAATGCATTAGTTCTGACATTTCCACTATAATATAATAATGCACTGTGTCTTGATGACCTCGATGGGGCATATAAGTCGATCAGACTAATAATCTGGGGGCAATCAATCATGCTATTTACGATTCTATAAATAAATATTAGGTCTGTTACAGTACGTCTCACAGACAAGTTTATAAGTTGTAAATAACTAAGGAGATATTCGTAATTGATATCTTCCAAGCGTATATTTAATTTGTAATTAATAAATCTTAAAAATTTTTTTTTGGACTCGTTCAATTGCCGTTGAATGATTAACATAATGAGGCGACCAAATAATCGAGTTATATTCAACCTGAGGTCTGACAAGAGAAGTGTAGAGGACTTTATAAGTGCGCAGGTCCGTAAAGTTTTGTGCAGTTCTTAAAACAAATCCCAACATTTTGAGACCTTTATTAGTTATCAAGTTTTGTTTTTGCAAGCGTTAATTTTTTCAGCAATTTTCATTTGAATATAAGGGAATATATATTAGTCGTAATGAACAATTTTGAATTTAATAATATTATTTTACCTGCATTAAAATTTCTCGAAAATCATCTTCGTAGATCATTCCTCAAAACGGAATCGTCAGCATTGAGATTTCGAATATAATCTCAGTTGTATTGTGAGAAAATTCAAAGAAGTTTATTATTTATCCACCAATTACTTCCGTTAACATTTCCGCGTGGTATTATAGCGTGTAAAGGCACCCAAATGTATCTAGATAAAAAATGCTTCATTTAAAATAACGCTGAACGTGATATTTTATTCGCTCGGGGTTACGGCAATATCATGCACAGAAAGGGAAAGGTTAAACCTTGTCGCCTTTCAAGCGACATTATATTTCATTACTTTATTTCCGAAAGCGATGATCAAGGCAAAGAGAATAAATATAATAAGGCTCGGGGGTACCTGCCTGCTGCCGAAAGGTATTTGAACTCCCCCGTAAATAAGTTATTTTATAACAACATCAACACTTTGAGAAACTTTTCTTGCCGTGTCAAGTAGTTTGTATACAGAAGGCAAAGTTCTTCAATAATTTGCCAAAGAACAAAATGCCCGATATTAAAACTTTTTAATTTACTTTCATCGAAAAAAGTTTTACCGGATCTCATTTTTCTTGCCTTTTTTGATACTTCATAATCTCTTCCGAAACTTTTTCGAATCACAAGGGAAAATCATATTGCCCCATAATGTAGGAGAAGAGGTATCCAAGTAGACAAGTACATTTTAATATCGCAGGTACGCCATTTCACAAGTTCGATTGTTCATTTGAAGAGTAATTTTTTATATTGAATACAAGTTTCAGTTTCTAAATTAATGTATAAGTTTCACTTTTTATATTGAATACGTAGATGTTAACTGGTGGTAGACAATAAGCCCTTAGAACAGCTTATGAAATTTAAGTACCTTGTGGTGGAGATATCTAGCTACAGCGATCTGTATAACGAAGTCAAAGAGCAGACAGTCAAAGCAGCGGTTACTTACGGATGCTTAAGAGATACTGTATGGGTTAATAGGCATATCTTAGTGGAAAGCAAAGTCAGAATATACAAAACATGCATAAGACCTATCATGACACATGATATCGAAGCAAGAGCGACGTTGGGAATAAAACACCTCAGAACTACCGAGATGAAGACCCTAAGACCCATTGCGGGCAAGACCCTCAGAGACAGAGTACCCAATGCAGAAAGACATTGTACGATGGAGTAGGCAGAGAAGGAATTTCTGGAGGGACCATGTCGAGATAATGGACCAGACAAGATGTCCCAGAATCGTAATGCGCGGGATCCCAGAAGGGCGCCGACCGTGTCCTCGTCACAAGATCAGGACTGACCTGTCAATACAGATCAAGGATCTAATAAAAAAAGAAGAAGAAGACAAGTTTCAGTTAACTAGTGTAGAGTGTGGAGCTAATGAAATATATATAATCGAAATATGCAAGAAACTTTGATAAAAGACCCTGGTTATGTGGAGTATCATAAATATTCAAATAATTCGTTGTCTCGAAAATATTTGTTAAGTACATGATAAAAAAAAAATTATTACAGTAATTACTGGATTCTCCATTCCCGAAATCACTTAAAAGTTGGAATTGAGCTAGAATGATTAAAATTATTTTTCATACATTGATAAATTATTATTTAATGTCTTTATGCAGTTGCGTTTGCAACTTAACCTAAATAAAATTTTAAAAATGTCTTTCAGTACTTATTTGAAAGATTTTAAATGATCATTTAAGTATTTAAAAATCATTTATTTTATTCAGCAAACTTATTGAATCAAACGATATGTATTTCAAATATACTGTCCATGTTTTAAAGCAAATTAAATTTAAAAAACATTTAAATGCATTTGTTAACTCAAATTTCTGTTTTTTTTTTACTTTTGAGGGTTGTAATGAGGTTCTCTTCCGCAACATAAAATGATTATCCATGTGTATAAAAAAGCTCTAAAAATAAATAACGCAAGCAAAGTTCATTAAAGATACCCTCAACACTTTCAAGTCTTCCTCTCCCTTCATACAAGAAACTTCAAAATTTGTTAAGCGTTCCTTTTCTTTTGAACGGTATAAGATCACCTTGTACACTTCTTCATTAAAATAAATCACCCCCAGCCCGGAAAACTTCTTGCAATTTTGTCGCTTTGAGATATTTTCATTAATAACGCCAGCAGAGGGGCTTGCTACTACCCTAACCGCGCACTTGTGAATAGTAGATCTGGGTGAGGGAATCATATAATGACACAAACGTTCGAATGGAGTTGGCGCAAAATAAAGTCAAACAAGCGCTGGTGTTAAATATATACCAAGGGTCTTAGGGTATGACAATCGGCCGTATTCCGAAAATATCAATATAGGGATCTAAACTCTTAAAAGACTGTACTAAAAAACGCCTTGGGGAACGGTGGTGCAACCCAGCGTTACATGATTAAAATTCGACATAGTTTTTTTATGTGTTAAAAAATATTCATCTATACCTATAAAACTCAATGTCTGTCTGTCTGTCTTTCTAATCTCTATACAAATCCACACCGTTTGTCCGATTCGATTCAAATTTTGCTTACTTATACTTTGGGTCCCGGCGGGTAACATAGGTAACATTTCCTTCCTATTCTCATACCCCTTCCCCTCCCCCTGACATATTTTCTATGCAAATCTGAACCGTTTGACTTATCAGACTCAAAATTTGAAAACTTATTCTTTAGGACTCAGCAAGTAACATAGACGATATTTCCTCCTATTCTAATACCCCTTCCCTCCCCCTGACATATTTTCGATGCAAATCTGTACCGTTTGACCGATCGGACTCAAAATTTGGAAACTTATTCTTTAGGACTCGGCAGGTAACATAAGCTATATTTCCTCCCTCCCCTTTTACCTTTTCTCCTCCTCCTAATATATTTTCGATGAAAATCTATACAGTTCGAATCAAACCTTTGTTTCTCCCCACAAATGTATTTCTAACTTAATCCTTAACCCGTGCAACGCCGGGTACGAAGAGCTAGTTTTCAATACAGATAAGACTTTGTAAAGTTTCCTTTATATAATAATGTAAGATTAACATACATATTTGCATAATTTTAGTAAATTATTATAATTATATGAGACTACAGTGAAATGAACTACTAATAAGTAAAAAATTTAAAAATCAATAAAGTAATGAGAAAAATAATAAAAAATTTTAAGCAAAGATAAAAATAATATGCAATAAAAATAATAAAAAATTTAAATCTATCTATTATTAAAGAAGTATTAAGTAATAAATAAGTAAGTAGATTACATATTAATAAAATAAAAATTATTCAACTATGAAGTTTTTTTTAAATATTTTTCTTAAAGGCCTCATAATTTTTTTCAATCCTCATTTTAACAGATAATTCGTTAGAACATTTCACACCTCTAAATGTATAGTGATGCTGAGCAGTTGTGGTATGTATTATAGGGATATGCAATTTTTTATATTTCTTGTGTTATATTTCTGTTACTTGATTGGTTATTACGAGTATTGGGCCGCATACCGTCGGAGTTCCTATAGATAGTGAGAAATATCAGGTATTACATTGCAAATATTTATATGAATAGATTTGACTTTAATTTCATTCCCACTCTCATAGTTTCACTGCACCGATCTTTTGTTCTACGCGGCCTTTTCATAAATGATCGATCCGGGTTTCACTGTTTACTTTTAAGCTGGGAGCAACTTGGACAGTGCGTGATTGATCGCGCTATTGTGAACTTCACTCTGCGGAGCTGTGGCCGCGCTGGTTATGGATTAATATTACGTTTCAGTCAAAAGTTTCCGACTAATTTTCCGAATTGGATAGACTGGAATTTTTGCTGGCTGGCTAATTTAATTAATTTGTTCATGCGCTGTACAATTTGTTATTCAACGCAGAGTCGGATGTGCCTACAAATTTACATACTTGTGTACTACAAGCACATGCGCAGCGAATGTTTTATTCATTATACTTCTACGGCAGTTCTAATTCTTTTGTTCCGTTAACTAAAATTTTAATGAAATTTTAATAAAAAGCTTCAATATATTGTGTACCAATATATAACTTGTTGTAGGTTATAGGCTGTAAAACGGCCATATTAATTTTATTCTCACATATTATAATTATTTCACTTTGATTTTTACTCTTATCTGTTACGAAGTTGTATTCTAGATTGTTCTCTTTAACGTGATTATTTTTACATATTTTATAGATTGTTATTTGTGCTTATTTAATTATTTTATTTTATTGTGATTATTTTATCCTTTTATCACATTTTTTAGCCCAGCTTGTCATTTTTAAATTATTTTATTATATTTTTACCAAATTACGTTCTTGTTTGTTTCTTCTTTGCATTCCAATTCATTCTTCTTTTTTTTCTTATACTTATAGTAAGCTTGACATTACTTTTGTAGATACATATGAAATACGCTGTTTTGATAAGAAATATAAAACTATCGTATGCACTTATTCCTTATTTTCCTGCATCTTGCATGATTCTTTTACGCCCTTTCTTTTAACTCGTAGCGTCTGTTTGCTTGCTGGCTTGACGAAAAAACTTTCGATCGATTTTCAACCCTTTTCCCGTGATCAAATCGAGCTGAAACTTCGCAGGCAGACTCGTGGCCACGATCAAAATAATCTATCAAATTTTCTTTAAAAAATTAATAATTGTAGTACAATTTTGGATTTTTAGAAATGTTAATGATTTTTTCATACAATTTAGTAAGTTGTATGGAGACTCTGACGCATCTGGTAGACACTAATCCTGATTATAGTATAATTTTGGATTTTTGGAAATTTTTTCTTACTCCCTTTCGTAGCCTGAAGCCCAACGCGTAGGTTAAGCGCCAAACCAGTTTCCACTAGTAAATAAGAAAGGGAGTATAATAAAAACATGTTTTTTTTGGGTTAGTGTTTTTGCCCTCGATTTTTACTGTACTATGTACTTTCTTTCAAAATAAATATTTGATGTTGATCTAAAGGGATAAAATATTTATAAATACTACCTCTACTTCAGAACATATATTTTTCACACTAAGCAAGGTAGGTAGTGGCCGAGAGGCTTGTTACATATTATTCAAATTTATTTGTACTATGTATCAAGCAATCAAATGTCTAATCTTTTCCAATAAACGCCGATTCATCGTCAATAAAATTAAATGAAAAAAATTACATTGCTTATTTCATGATGAGATACTATTTATTTAAAAAAATAATTAAGGTCTAGTAAGATTTTCTTACAAAGCTAGATGATGACAAATTAGAGACACAAAATCACCACTATCCAAGTAATTATTGTACGGGATGATGGGTTTGAAAATGATTATCTGACAATAGTGGAAGTTTTACAATCGATAACTGCTCTTTCAAACGTGTTTATTAAAAAAAAACAAAGGCATCAATATCAAAAAAAAATTGAATGCTGTGATTGAAGATTACTAATTCATGATGTACTGAATTCGAAATTTTATGAAAAATATAGCCTGTAAATTTATAGATAACATGATTTTGGAAAAAATTGGTACATAAAATCTAGAATTCAGTTAATTTAAAATTAGTAATCCTCGGTGTTTGCTTTCCAAACATTTATTTTTTTGAATATTGTTGCCTTTGCTTTTATATCCATAAGTAATTTATCAAAAACGTATGCCTTATCAAAAATTTACGCACCGCAGCTATGAAATCAGATACAAACACGTTTTTCTATTTTTGGCAATTGGATAGTAGAAGGTTTTGATTTGAACCATATATTATGGACCCACACTATGGAAATGGAACTAGATCCTTATTTATTTCCATACATGTGATTCTGGAGTTCTATAGACTTACCTCTGAAACAAAAATCATTATCATTATATATAAAAATAAAAATAAATGTATTAAACGACCTTTATTGAATTCACAATTGCCAACCCTGATGTATGGAAGTGAAGCCTGGAATTAGCAAAAGAGGAATGAAAGTAGACTGAATGCGGTGGAAATGCGGTCACTAAGACGCTTGTGTGGAAAATCCTTAGTCGATAGAGTGAGGAATGAACAAATTAGACATGAATGTAATGCTGGCTGTAGTGTGGTAGATAGAATAAAGAAAGGAGTGCCGAGATGGTTTGGTCATGTGGAACGTATGAGCTAGGAAAGGATGGTAAAGAAAATATATGAGGCGAGTGTTGAAGGCAACAGGAATAGAGGGCGTCTGCGAAAGACCTGGCATTATCACTTCAAGTACTTGAGGATGGCCCTGTTAAAAGCCGCAACAACCGTAGAACTTGTATGAGACGATGTATGAATGTGGCCGAAGCAAAAGTGGTATGTCAGGATAGAAGATTGTGGCGTTCAATTCTCTCTGCCTACTCCTGCTGGAAAACGGTGTGAGTTAGTTATTTAATTAATAAAAATGTTTCAGGTCAATGGTCACTTCAGGATACAACGAACGTATGCTAAAAATAATATCAATAAATAGTGCATTTAAACAAAGTGTTCTTTTTTATTAAAAAAAATAATTTTTATTTTTCTTTTTCCAGTTTTACTGATCTTTCTTGTTATATTATAAGAATACGGTGCTCGACGGTCGTCCTTGTAATGCATTTAAAATGCATTATTATTATTTTCTACGCCGATACACGTCTCCAGAGTTACGTACAAAGAAGTCGCAGAGGAAACTCACATCCTTTGCAGCATCAAACGATTTTCTGCATATTTGAATTCCCGTCCTCATTTGAACTCTTTCCTTTAGGGTTCCGGGAAAAGAATATTAAAAATTGCTACAGAGACTGTCGCGAGCAATAACACACACACCCACACGCTCGAATGTCTATATTTAGTGAGTATCCAGCCTCCGCAAAACTACTAACATTCTACTGTACTACCTATTCATGTATTTCTCTGCAATATTTTACTTCATAACTTGCGATATATTTCAACTTAAACCATGACAACTGATTTTATCTTAAAATTTAACACGAATCACTTTATAATTTGTAGAAATAAACTTTGTTTACACCACTTTGAATATTTATTTTAAATAACAATAATTATTCTGAATTTTCTAACCATATTTTGGCTACGGAACATTTTTTTGATATTAATTAAGGTTTACAAATTTTACATACAAATTATACAGAATCACAGTTTGATAAATTAGAAATTTTGAAAATTTGAAAATAAGAAAAAGTGTATAGTAAATTGAATATTTTACAAATAGTTGTCTTTTAAATTTATTTTCATGTTAAATAGGTACTTTATTATTATTCATTTTCCATATATCATCATCATCATCATCATTCTTGGCACTACAACCCTTGGTGGGTCTTGGCCTCCTCAATAATTTTCCTCCGCTTATCTCGGTCTAGTGCCAGCTCTCTCCAGTTCCGAAGCTCTAAGGCAGAGATATCTTTGAGGACGTTGTCACTCCATCTTAATTTTGGCCTTCCTAAGCTCTTTCGCCCTATCGGCCTTGAGTTCAGCAGGGACTTTGGTGCTTGATGCTCGGACGTTCTCTCCACATGACCCAGCCACCGAAGTCTTCCCAGTTTATTTTCCATATATAGCATTTTAATATTTTGATTATCTATACTTCGGAATATTTTGAGTATGTTCAAATCTTTAAGTGCTGGATTTATGTCACAGAGACATTATTAATCAATTAATGTATATTATAGATATCTCACAGAGACGAAACTGAATTTATTATGGGAATTCATTCAAATCAAATAATCAAAATTCCGTAAAAAATCAATGTAGATTTTCTCATTAGCGACATCTGTGTGGATTTAGGGGAATGAAAATGGCTTTGTACAGGCCGCATGGAAAGGCGCTTACAACTCATATTGAAAGCTTTTCACGCAATTTGAACATATATACAACTTCCAAAAAATGAATAAACATGGTATATTCTATAATGGGTGGAAATGGCGAATGTTACAATTGTGTAAAGTGATCACTTAAGCCAACCATAAAGATAGGTCATAAGTCCTATGTACACCCAAATGACTTCTATACCTACTTTCCCATAATAAATTCAGTTTCGTCTCTGTGAGATATCTATAATATACATTAATCTATACTTCGATGTTTAAATTTAATTTTGTTAGTATACATGTGTTATCCTGACGAAAGGGCCATGGGCTCTGAAATATCTCAATTTTTTTCAACAAAAAAGTGGTGTAAACAAAGTATCTTTATATAAATTATAATTATAATGTTACCACAAAATAATTTTTCTGTGTTTGAATGTTCGAAGAAGAACAAACACATCACTTTGTTTTCACCACAATTAGATTTAATCTACATGCTTCGAAAACAATGTTCTCTTCTTCAGAATTGTTTGTGTACTAAAATTGAATACGATAAACCATGTAAGTGTATTACTGTGAAGGGTGGGTGAGGGAATGGGGGGGGGGGTCGGAGGTGTTAATTATGGAATGTCGTCTGAAAGGGATGGAATCTTAAGTTAAAAAATATTCAAAAGTGGGTTGTGCACAAATTTTGTACGTAACACGCTTACATGGTTTATTTTTTCAATTTTAGTACACAAATAATCCTGAAGAGAGAACATTGTTCTCGAAACATGTAGATTTAAAAAATGTTTTTAGGTTTTCACGGCCGTTCAGAATCTTATGTGTATAATTTTCTGGGATATTCTGCCGTGTATATGTGACCTCTCTGGTCGACGTTTCAGATCCCATTGCAGGGTCCATCACATCAGCCCTGATGATATCCTAGAAAACTATATACAGAAGATGTTGATTTTATATTAAATAAAGTGGTGAAAACAAAGTGATTTGTTTTTTATTTTAATAATAATGTCACCACAAAGTTCAAACCTTCATTCAAAGACTGTCTTGTATAAATTTTTATTTTAAACTTGGTGGTAAAAAAATGTGAAATAATAGAGGAAAGTTAAACAATCTAATAATAAAACTTGGACGTGGAAAAATACCTTCACAAAATACTCTTCACGTGCGTGTTACTATAACTAAAGGCCAACATGCACTAAATATATAATATAACACGATTGACATGAGTTGCAAGTTAATTGATAAATCCCAGAATTATCTAAAATATTATTGTTACCTCCATGTTATATTGGGAGAACATCATGTAATTTTAACATAAGAATAAAAGAACATATGAAATGCCTTAATAATAATAACTTCTCTGAATTCGTGAATCATCTCTTCGAGTCCAATCATAATTTTGATATAAAAACAGGGGTGAAAAAATTACATAATAATAAAGGGTTAAAACTTAATAACATGGATTTTTCTATATTAGTAAAGCCATAAAAAACATTCTTCTAATTAATAATCATATAAATTTCCCCTACAGTCCTTTGTTTGATTTAAAATTATCAAGTAAAACCCAAGATTTGTCAATACCCTCTATGGACCCCACCCCGTTTCCCTTTCTCCTCTACTATAATTCTTAATTCTTTTTGATAAGAAAATTAGTGCATGTTGGCCTTTAATTAGAGTAACACACATGTGAAGAGTATTATGTTAAGGTTTTGGTGTGTAAGTAATACTATGATGGTAGTGTGTAGAGTTATTAACATGCTAATGTAGTGGTTGTCCTGACGAAAAGATGGGTTACGTCTCGAAACCGGTAGATACAAAAGTAATTTTTAGTGGTTTTATACCTATATAAATAACATTTTGTTAAAATATCTGATCGCCAAGTAAATGCTTTAAATACGAAAAATATTAAAAACAATTTTAATAAGATTCTCATGTGCAGTATAAATATCCAGGTACATAATGAAATTTTGCGAAAGAAACTTATTCAATAGTGGAACAAATTAATTGTTAGAATCGGATTAATACTTACAAGTGCCAATCACTTTGGATCGTTGAATGTTGATAGTGATACTTATAAAATGATTCAAATTATAGTCAGGAGCTTTCAGTGAGCTTCACAAGCATTTAGTCACTTGAACAGCAAAATTGTAAAATATACTAATTGGCTCATTCATTTTGAGCATCTCGAAACGAATTGAAAAAAAACGAAATATTTAAAGAAGCTGTAGCTTCTGAAATGAGCTTCTTGTATAAATTTTAATTCGTTACAGAGTAGATTAGAATGTGGCAAAAGGTGATTGTTTTTAAGCGAAAATGTAATGGGCGATTTAAAGCAAGCGAATCGAACGTTTAAGAATATTTTGTAATGGTATTCTAATAAAAAGGAAACGACAAAATTAGGCGCAGAAATAGAGTAGTGGATATCATGGATCGTGTAGCGAAGCTAAAATTGCAATGGGCAGGACACGTTGCAAGACAGGATACTACAAGATGGACTCCCAGAGTTCTGAAATGGAGACCTTGGGAAAATAAAAGAGGCATCGGAAGACCTCAAAAGAGATGGGCCGATGATATTGTCGCTGTGGGGGGAAAGAAATGGCTACAATTAGCCAACAACAGGGAAGAATGGAAAGGAAGAAGGAAAAATAAGGAAGAGGTCTATATCCAGCAGTGGAAAGACGAAGGCTGATGAAGAAGAAGAAGAAGATCTTAATAAAAAAATCCTTGGGTAGATGGGTAGTGGTGCAGTTGAAGTGACAAAGCAAAGAATGGTCGAGAAAGAGTTTCGAAGACAGAAGCATTGTCATGGTAAGACCTTTATCCAACATCATTTTGAAAATACCTTTATTTAATTTGGAGAACTTCTTAATTAATTTTCTTGAATACTACAAACATTAATATCACTATCTTAACAATATTCATTCAACGGTGCAAGAGGTCCTCCTAGGCTTAGGGTATAAAATATATGGTGATGATTGTAAAAATGATCATAGTTTAGTTAAGTAGTCAGATAGATTTTGTATTTGAAAATATAAAAAATGACATGACCCTCAATTCAAACTGGTGAAAATTTTTACTTAAAAATCTCGCTAGGTTTGTCTATCACGCATACTTTTTAAAGATGAATAAGAATTTTCATTTATATCGTAACTTTTCATTTGCTGTTTTTCCAAATATAAAATACAAAATTTTTTCGTATAATCGGTTTCAGGACTATTATGAACTGTGTGTATTGCTCCCCAGAATTCCTGGGCATTTCAGTACCGGGAATTCCCGGGATCAAACCCTAACACCCTAACTACACATTCAGGCAAACGGAAAATTTAAATTTAAATTTAAATTTTAGTACGGAAAATTAAGTATTTAATATTTGGAAAAACAGAAAATGAAAAGTTACTATTCCCAGTACTGAAAAGCCCAGAAACTCCCGGGAAATTTCATCACCCTCAGTACCGGGAAACGGGAATATATACTAATTTAAATATTTTTAACTAATATCAAGCTGTAAATGCTGTTTTAGTTGCTGGTGATTTGAAACATAACGATTTATTTAAGTACATAATATCCATATGACTTTACCTCAGTTCCTTTCTATTTTATTTTTCACTATCGTTACGTTTTAAAGTTACTGTATATTTTGAGTTTATGATAAGCTAGAGTTTAGAATTTTTGTTAAGACCAGAGTAAATAGTTTTAGGTACAATTTATTTAATTAAGATTAAAAGGTTACGTTTTCATGGCAAGAATGATTATTTATTATTAAAGTTTAGTTATGACAATGCTTAATTTGATGATTGTCAAAGATTATTTTTGAGACTGATTGTAATATATTTGCTAATAATAGTTTTTTTATTTTTACATAGAAATAATTCAGTGATTCGTTTTGTGATTCTTTGAAACTATGTCCAACGTTTTATTTAACACACTTTTTTCTCTATTACCAAAAGTATAGAATTTCCCGGTACTGGGTCTACTCCAGTACCGGGAAATACAAATCCGATTTTAGTATCGGATTTGTATTTATGATTTGTATTTATATTTATTTTTATTATTATTATATTTATTTTTTATATTTATATTATATTTTAGGTATTTATGATTTGTATTTGTATTATATTAGATTTTATTTTTATTTTTAATACTATGTGTGGTCTTACAGGACTGTACTGTATGGACAGATAAAACTAGTTAATTGCTTTTTTATTTACTCAAATTTTAAACATATTATTTTTCATTGTCGTCTTAATTAACCTGTCAAACGTGAAGTAGATGGATCTAATATCATTTGTTAGCGTCAAATTCATTTTTTGTACACTGTTTTGTTTCATATACCATAATTTTTATATATGCAAATATACAAAACATATATGCTTAATATATGTTTCGTATTTTTGTATATTTGTATATATTTTTGTATATTTTACATATATGCATATATTTTTTCTTGCCTTAGGTGGCAACAGCAGTCTATTGCTAATAAAAAAAGTTCATGTTTCGAATCCAGGTGGCTCTCTTAGATTATTAAAAAAAAACATCCCTACCCTTAAGCGGTAGAAATGTTTTAAATAATCGTCAAACTACGAATTACTTGACATTTTATAATAATTCATTTATATACAAATAAAGATTTTTTGAGTCATGTGCAAGATCGCAAGTTTTTTCAAGTAGATATAGAACGAAGTTTTACACAAATATTCTTATTGCAAGTATTCTAATAATTATTTATTAGATTACGCATTATAATTAGTGAAATAAATTATTTTATGAGTAGTATACGCTTATAAATATTTTTTTTTCAAACTCTACTCTACTTCTATGTTATACCAAATTAATAATCTCTCTAAATTTAAATTATATATTAGCAACAGTAACGCTACACTCTCAAGATAATAATACTGCGCATACCTAATTAGCTACAAGTAGTTTGAAACTAAAGTTGCCTCTGATCCTGTATATTACTAACCAATTGAACATACACATGTGTTGAGGAAGTGTGACTTATTTGTTTCAATATACATAATATTAATATGCTCTTAAATCTACATTTAAATAAGTTATACAGGGTGTCCCGTATCTCGACATCAAGTCGAAATCGGGTGACAGGCCAAGTCATAATAGTTATCAGAAAAATATTTAAAAAAATAAAAAAAACAGTCAGTTATAATTGGGCAAATTTGGTTTGGTCAAAAAGTGACATTTTCTTCCAAGCTGGAGCAGTTGGCTTTGAATTTTGGACAAAAGTTTAGAGAAACATTATTCAGGATTACATAATAATTAAAAAAATGAAGAAAAATAAAGATTTGTAGTAACAGGACTGAAAAGACCGTCACAGGGTGTGGATTTTTTTGATTTTTTTCAAATGCTTATAATTTTCAAAACACATGCCTTAGATTTAAAAAAATATTTTTCTGATAACTATTTTGACTTGGCCTATCACTCGATTTCGGCTTGACGTCGAGATACGGGACACTCTGTATATACAAGTACATTATAAATATGAGAAAGCGATGAACCTTATAATGATTTAACGTTTTGTTTCAGCATATACGATAAATTGGAGGACTTTAAGTTCAGTACGCATATGTTTTATTTTAATTCTTAGTTTGGAAATAAAACAGATAAATAAGAACATATAAAGTTGTATTCTAGAATATTTCACATTAATTTTATTAAGAATGTTGCTTATTAAATAAAATAAAGTCACATTAAGTAAGAGATTATTCATTTCAATTTATGAATCAATATTTCATGATATAAGATCTAAGACAGGCAGAATAAATGCAAAATATAATCACTGTTAATATAATTGATACAGACACTAAACAAACTTTTTTATTATGTGTATGGTTAGATATAAATTAAAATAATCAATTATCAGCTTACTCAATAACTAACTGCTTCTAACATGGCATCTTCAAAGGCAACATTGTACCTGTGTATATAACCGTGGTTCCTTCATGTTTGTGTACAGTAAAACATTCATTAATATTTATGGACTCGTTAGATGTGACGTCGATCTAGCTCTCTTGAATATTATGTCGTCATAATATCGTTATTACGCACAATGATAACGATATTAATTACCTTGTTCACTGAACTGTCAACTGTCAAAATGACATTACAAGGGTTTGTATGTAGCTCCTGGTAAAGCCGAATCTAATGGCCTGATTTGCTCGCGCTAATTATTTTTGGGAAATTGTCTCACAACAATGAATTGGTTGCTACATTATTCATTTGTCAATTTTGGATGCGTGACAGGATATTCGGATTCATCAATAATAATAGATAGCTACAATGAATATTGAGTAATCTAACAGGACTATTGGGAATATTTTTACATTTGGCATTTATTATTTACAAATATTTTTATTTTATTTTAAACATTGTAACGAGGCTAAAAAGAATCACGCACTCATGTCAAGTGACAGTTGTTTGAAATGATCACAATTCTATTGAAGATTCCAGAACGGCCCAGCGTAATCTACGGCTTTCGGGAAGCATCAAGAAATATCTATAAAAGCTTGGAAGCAACGAGAAAGTTCTCCTAATTACTGGAAATATCTGGTGGGTTCGGTATCGGCATTAGCCAATATAAATAGGACCGCGCACGGGAGTAGAGTTAGTTGTTTTGGGCGCTTGACAGCGAAACCGAAGCAAAGGCAGCCGCGAGCTGCAAAGGCCAGGATGGCCAAGCGAGTAGTAATACGACAGCGAATAATCTGGAAAGCTCTTACGTAGCGAAATAAATCGGAGCGAATAATACGTGCGGAAATCGGATGGAATGTTCTAGTGAATAGTGAACAAAGTGTTAAGGCGATTATAAAGTAACTATTTCGTGTGTATTTACGAGTGATAAATTTACGAAATAGTTTTATTTAAATAAAAGCCTTAAGTCAAATAGTGTTAAGTGACTTTATACGTTTGATGAATTAATTAATCTGTAATTAATAAATACGTTATTAAATTCCAGCGTTTTCAATTAATTCCTCCCACAGCAACGACACCTAACAATATGATCAAATAGAAGTTGAATTATAATACGTGAATTCAAACGAAATTACGGACGTTACTCGGAGTAACGGGGACAGACAGACAGATAGACAGAAAACAAAATTATAATATTTAATGATGATATCATACATCACAATTAAAAATTAGGCGCTCGTATCATGTAAAAATAAACATTTGTATTATACTACTATGTACTTACAAACGTATTAAATATTATCAAACATTTTTACTTTTACTCAAATTTTAGTATCTATCTCCATATTAATATACAAACAACTTAATATATGGATAAAAAAATAAGATAATGGATCTGAGATTGACAACTGTATAAGAATTTTTTAAACATTCTGTATTATACTTACACGAAGAATATACATTAAAATCTATTAATCATTCCTCCACTATTATGTATAATACCCACTCCTCTATTATGTACTACTCTCTTTATTTTAGTATTGAAAAATTAATATATACTCCGATATATAAATTTAAAAAAATATTTTAGTAAATTTTCTCCTACGCATTAAGTGCAATACTACCCTGGTATTCTGGTGTATAACAATATCATTGTTCAGTTCCAAGCTTTGGCGGTTGTCACATCACTAACGAGAGCTAAAAATATGTGTCATTGCAAAACATGTGTTCAGTGCGACATTGCGGGGAGCATTCCTCTTGCAACATGTCTCCAGCGAGATAACTCAATGATTAGGTCTGCTCAATAGGTGTACAGATTTAGGATTAGAGTCAGGGCCGAGAAAAATAAGAAAGTAACCGTAGATTAAAAAGTTAATTCTTTCTATTATTTATAAAATTATTATTATTCTATGCAACAGTTTTTATTAGTATAACATTCATTTTTTAATTTGTATGACTTTCGAAATATTATATATATAAAATAATAAATTAAGTAATAAATTAGTGAAGCCTGGAATTGGCAAAAGAGGAATGAAAGTAGACTGAATGCGGTAGAAATACGGTCACAAAGACGCTTGTGGGGAAAATCTTTAGTCGATAGAGTGAGAAATGAACAAATAAGACATTAATTAAGAAAAGAGGGCATCCGCGAAATACCTGGCATGATCAGATACTACAAGTATTTGAGGATGGCCCTGTTAAAAGCAGCAAAAACCGTAGAACTTGTATGAGAAGATGTATGAATGAGGCCGAAGCAAAAGTGGTGTGCCAGGATAGAAGAGTGTGGCGTTGAATCCTCTCTGCCTACCCCTGCGGAGAAACGGCGTGATGGTTAGTTAGTTAATTAGTAGTTATCATAAAATATTTCCAAAACCCGCGTTTTATATCACTAACAATGCAGACAAAAATGCTATAAAATTCAATAGGCCAAACCGCCAAAAATCCAAATAAAAGAAAAAAAAACACCTCCGCTGTCTAAAAATTTTTTCTTGTAATTATCTCATCAGTTTTTCGATGGTCATAAAGTAAAACGTTTCTACTCGGCAGCTTATAAAGAATCGGTAATGCAAAACTTTGAAATCATCAAAATATTTTAAAAAATCGGATATACACCATGCAATGAAAATATGTTACCTAATACTTCATATTACCGCCCTTCCCTTTCCATGCCCCGACTCTGTACTCAAATACCAAGTTTAGTTTAGTTATCATTAAGTACGTTATGGTTTGCTCCTTGCGTGTGTAGTAAAAGTTAAGTATATTGAAAGATAAATTATTAGGTACAACTAAAATAAATAATTTTTTGAAAGAGAAAAAATGTCTTCTCGTAGGTAAATAGGTTCTCGAGACTAGAAATGGAATGCATAACACATAATCGATGAATTTACAACACTCTGGACACCGTACAGTATACTTGAAATTACCGCAAAAGTCTAACTACTATATTCGCGGAACGTTTAGAATCCCATATATATATATATATATATAATGTGTATATAAAATGCATAAAAGTGGAATGATGTCATGAAGAAAATTAGTTGTTTTTGACAGCGAAGAAAAACCATAGAAAAAGCGAAATAGATAATATTTGACCAGCAATAAAGTACCTGCCTACATAAGAGAAGTGTTCGATGGTGATTCAAGAAATATAAATGACTAAATAAGAATTTATAGACACAAGTGAAAGATTCTCGAGGGACTAGTGTGAGATTAGTGCGAATTGAAGAATAGATCGCCAGTTAAATCGTGTCCAGTGATTAAAGTCTACTAACAAAAATTAATTTCAAGTGTTTAATTGGTTTTCTATCGTCACGATCCCATGACGATATATTCATTACTTATTTTTGCTTTATTACATACTTTTTATTTTTTGTCTATCACTAGAAAGGTGTTTAACCTTTGTGCATAATTTTTGCAAATCTGTCATAAATATTTAAACATTTACGTTAATAATTAATGTGTTTATAATTAGTTTATATGTTTACAATAACTATTCATTAATCAGTGGACTTTAACTAATTATAATTTCACGGGAGAGGGTGTGTAAACATAACGAATTTGTGGTTAGCCTTATTCTGTATCCTAGTTGACAGCTTAATAGTCTACGTAACGCAAAAACTCTGACATGTCAAACAAAGCCACATTTAACCATGTAGGTGTATTATATCTGTTTTATGTTTCTTTTAACTGTATTTAATTTCATCATTTATCATAGGTGTAGCATAGGTATACAAGACATACGTGTGTCCTATTATGACATACTCTGTAGAGACGCGGGCTGACACTGTCCGCACCAAAGGACTCATAATAACTGAAATAAGGGTGCTGACATCCATTACTGGAAAAACTGACCGTGACCGTGTCCGAAATGAAGACGTAAGGAAATCTTGCAAAATTGAGGACATAGCACTTTGGATAGATCCAGAAGGAGGTACTGGCAAGATCGCGTAGCCAGAATGGATAGTGGCAGACTCGTGCACACAGCAGCGAATGAAATCCCCTCTGGACGACGTCTAGTGAAAAGACCACCGAAAAAATGGAGGGATAGCTGGATATCGTCATCTCAGGAGGCGTAGCTTTCTGAAGCACAGATCAACAGATCTACTAAAAGAAAAAGAAGAAAGAAGAAAGAGAAGAAGATTTATTTAATTATTTTTTGTATAATTTTACTCAAATACAACATTATTAGGCCAGTGCTCACGTACACAGCTGAGACGTGGGTACTAACTAAGAGGAATGAGCGAGCACTGGACGTTTTTGAAAGGAAAATTTTGAGGCGAATCTTCGGACCGGTTCTAGAAAATGGACTTTGACGCAGACGTTACAACAATGAGCTCTAAACTCTATTTAAGGAGCCAAACGTAACAAAATTTATAATTGGCGGCTGGGTCACGTGGAGAGAATGTGCAAGCACCAAAGTCCCTGCTGAACTCAAGGCTAATAGGGCGAAGGACCTTAGGAAGGCCAAAACTAAGATGGAGTGACAACGTCCTCAAAGATATCTCTGTCTTAGAGCTTCGGAATTGGAGAGAGCTGGCACTAGTCCGAGATGAGTGGAGGAAGATTATTGAGGAGGCCAAGACCCACCAAGGGTTGTAGTGCCAAGAATGATGACAACATGTTTGCAATTAATATTTTAAATTAATGGTTGACGATCCCTTCGTCACCAAAAACAACCCGATAATTAAAAATTATAAATTTATAGGTATGCCATGGATATTACAAGAAAAAAAAAGAAAAAAAGAAGAAGAAGAAAATTTATCATAGGCCGTATTTATAAAATAAAATTATGTGAATATTATGCCTATAAGACAAAAAAAATACGAAGTAAAACTGAATTATTAAAAAAAATACGCACCCCTAAACGTCGATTCGAGTACAACGTCCGACCTCAATACGCCGTAAAAATGGGGATAACGCACGCTGCTCGTCAATCGCTTTACAAATTGCAGGATGCACTCACAGGGCAGGCCCGGTAATTGGTCCATTTACCGTTAGTTACAGGCGCTCGCACGGAGGACGCTGTGCTCACTTGCACTCTCCGCGCCCAGATTAACTACTTGCCGGCCGGAGGATGCTGCGGGGTTAATAGTCGCTTTGTGCGAGAGCGGCCCACTCACGCGGGAGCACCTGTGATGCAACACAAACAAACCGCGCTCGATAACCCGAGCGACCTGTGACTTCGTGCGAGCACAGCATGCTGCCGATTATCCGGGATCCGATTAAGCGGGGTGAGGAATATCCGGGAGGAATATGAAAAAATATTTGCTTGTTTTTAACAAGTTACCTGATGAAACTAAAGAAATAATTTAATAACCAAATTAATTAATCAATTAGAAAGACATACAGAAAAATCTAATTCTCGAAAAAATATTAGGTTACTACTGGGATTCGAACCCAGGTCACCACCTTTCCGGGGCCGGTGCTCTGACTAACCTATAGCAACCCTCTATGTTTCCGTGAATATATCGACCTTATATGTAGTTCTTATTTTTAAAAAATAAAAATTAATCAATTAATAAAAATAAGAACTACATATAAGGTCGATATATTCACAGAAACATAGAGGGTTGCTATAGCTTAGTGGTCAGAGCACCGGCCCCAGAAAGGAGGTGACCTGGGTTCAAATCCCAGTAGTAACTTATATTTTTTCGTGAATTAGATTTTTTTGTATGTCTTTCTAATTGATTAATTAATTTGGTTATTAAATATTTCACAGAACTTTAATAACCTGTTCTGAAAAATTACAACTTCACAAATATGAATGTGTTCTTGAATATATACTAAAGAAATAACTCTACACAAACCTTTTAAACATCATATTACTAAGTTTATAAAAATATCAGGTAGAAGGTATGCTGAAGAAGTGATCCGCCCTTGACCTCTGAATTGGCAAAACTGATTTATATAATTTAAAGTATACTAAAATATAATATTTATTTTTGTAACTACTTAAATTCTTATCTTAATTTGTATGTGTATTTTCTTTTCTTTTTCTTTTCTCTTAGATTTAGGTATTCCTATGATTTACTTTAAATTATTATGTTAATTTTGTATGTATATTTTCTTTTCTTTTTATTTTCATTCAGATTTAGATTTTAGATAAATAGATAAATCTTTCAGATTTCTTTAATTGTCATTTGTTAATATTACATAAATACCATATGAGAATAACTGCCACAGAACAGGTTTTTACCTATTGTGGTAGTTATTAGTAACTTGTATTATTAGCGAACGTAAATAAACAATAAATAAATAAATAAATAAAATATATTATTGATATTAGATTTAAAGTTGTTATTACGTTTGTTAGACATTTAACTGTAAATAGTTACGGATATTTTATAAAAACCGTGTGTTTTTCTGAGACAAGGCAAAAATCTTATCAATAGAACCGCACCTTATACCCAGATTAGTGAGGGATTCTATTGAAATATACAAACATCCCACGAGATAACAGTTACAAATTATCAAGTATTTGGCGCCCTGTTCTTACGACATTGATTCAACCCTTGAGAGACGTCGCAGTAAAGTCCGCCGACGTAACTAGTACATATTGCACTCTGGAGATCTCTATTGTAGAAGAAGTGAACACTCCACAAAAGTGCATACAATTTACGCCCGCGAAAGCAGTAATCAGTCCGACCTCAATCTCCGCGGGTAAAGGTCGTCCTCTTGATGACGTTGAATAAGCATATAACGAAACGTCGAGAATCGTGTCTCGGAAAAACATACGTTTCGTATAAAATATCCACAACTATTTACAGTTAAATATATTATAGATGTCTCACAAAAACCATGATTTTTATATGGGAAAGTAGGTATCGAAGTCCTTACGACATTGGCTAAGATGGCCTATCAGACTTATCAAGATGGCTCAAGTGATCATTTTACACAATATAACATTCACCTATTCTCCTCATGATTAACCAGTACATCTAGTAAATTTTTGGAAGGTGTACATATATTATTTACGTAATACGTTTCACTTTGACTTGCGCTAATGTCATCTGCGGTTGAAATTTATCATCCCCATGAGGAATCTATTTTTGACTAGAGCTATTTTCTTCTTAATGTAATAATCTCACGAGTTAAAATAAAATAACAACCAAATAGAGGCACTTTTAAAGGAATTTAGTAAATCACTTTCACAAAACGGGTAATTTCGATAATCAAGCGTAACAGAATTTTATAACACGAACCGGGGAATGATAAGAGATAAGTGCCTAGCAATAAAATAATCTTAATATACATAGGCTTCACAGAAAACATCTAAATATCCATAGGGGGGAGGAGTAACTAAAATCGAAATAAGTCGATTGTAGATGTTTGATAATAGCTTATAAAGACGAAACGTCATATTTAAAATAACACTTTACGCAAACTCGCAGACTTCACGAAAATATTTATTAAAATTTAATTTATTTAAATTTCATAAATAACATTTTCTTTTTTCTTAAAACCCAAAAACATTCATATCTACTTTACAATATAAATAGCTTCGCCTCTTTAAGACATCTCTAATATATATTATGTCTCGTTTAATGATAATTCTTCTGGGGACAAATATCCGGTAATGTATTCTTGAAAAACATACTCAAAAATTTTTTGAATATAAAACTGGTCAAAAAAGGAGTCAGGCATATTGTATTGAATATTTTGGTAATTCAGATAAATGTCATACACACATAGAAGAAGAAGAACAACATACACACAAAAAAACGAATATAGCTTCATACTCTACTCAAAAAAATGTATTTTAGTTATTGATATCTTGATTGATTAATGATAATCCAAGAATAGTTATTGAAAAAAAATGAACATATTCAAAAATATTGTGAATTTTTTAAAATTAAAATATTGTAACGAGATGATAGAAGAGATTGCGCATAGAATCCCTCGTAATATGTCGATGACAACAATAAGATCGAAGTCTCTAGTGCCTTCTAGGACACACTACTACACCAGTTTTAATATTTGTGAAACTACAAACGTCTGGAATATTATTATAAATACTAGAAACGAAAAGAATGTTCTCGAGGACTCGAAAAACTAACGTATTGCGTATAAATAGCGGGTGCAGACCGCGGCGCGACAATGTTGTTCTGGCGTTTCTACCTATGCATAACATATGTTACTATTGTGCGTTGTAAACCAAGCGATAGATAATTAAGTAGAATGCCTGCTTTTGTGCAATAGTGAACAGATTTTTCCCGAAATTGTTACCCAGCGATATAAAAATGTTCATAGATGAATTAATGATATGAAATTTATAAATCATTAATTAATTTCCAGTGTTTTCTTTTGTCCCCCAGAGCCACGCCTCGTAAAAATATTGCGAATTTTTTTTTCTAAATAAAATATTTCTCTATATTCATAATGCTCAAACCCGTGTTAAGAGCCGAAAAGATTATTTTGTCCGTCTTGTCATATTATTTTATCTCTTTGAACATGTTCAATATTTAGTTTTTATAGTGCTTTATGAGGGTAATTTAAGGTGTAAGAGGGTAAGCGTACAGTTACCATGTTCACTTTTTTATAAAGAAGTGTGTCTTATTGTAATTAAAATGGATTCTCACAAAGTGTACACCACACATTCAATTTATTTCAATATTTCCATGTTTGCGTGATTTATTATTATTTACAATTATTTATTCCAACATTTCATTGTTTTTATGCTTTCTAACCATATAGTATAAGATTATACAGAGATGATCTAAAAATCCTTCTTTAAGCGAAGGGATTGAGTCATAGCGGAAGCGGAAGTCCCCCCTGGTGCATACGTAAGACACATTATTACAGCAATTAAAGTGTTCACCACAGAAAGTGATTGTGGGAAGCAAGTGAAAACACTAAAATAATTTAAAGTTTAATTTATTATCAAAAAGTCACTGGAAATAAGTTAAATCTGAGTACCACTCTTAAATTCATAGCCACTAAATATTTCACACATTAATTATACACTGTTTCTAAACTCACGCTGTTTTTATTGCTTTGATCATTTCTAGTAAACTCCATTCAATATTCGTACGTAGATAAACTTCTTGCACCGGTAGGAACTTCCTTTATTTATTATCTCTGTAATAAACGCTTTGCTATACCCCATTGCTAATATCGCGTTGATTAACTGTCACAAGTGACTGACTAACGTCACGTAAGGCCCTTGTATTTATAGGTAAATTTCTTCAAGAAGTTTCGAGAGACTTGTAGATCTTTTCAGAGATTACTAAAGAAACTTGTTCTAGACTTGTTCCATGGTGCTGTTATCAACATACATACATTTTTGACAGTATTTATTCTTTCATAATTAAATTCCCTAGTAAACAAACTTTTTCATTTTTATAGACTTTTTTTTAAATTTATTTATAAAATTTTCATTCTCTTCAAGTAAAAACGTACTTTTATAATAAAACGCTAATAATTTACTAAATAAATAAACATTAATTATACTTTTCAAGAATATTTAGTTTGACATTTTCATAATTGTTCATAATTTACCAGCTCGTAAGTATTTTTTTCCAGACCGTGCACCAAGAAATTTACTTTAGTTTAGCTCTATGGCGGCCTGTGGTTTTCATTCATAATCCACAGAGAATGCATTCCTCATTCAATTATTGACATTTTTTTATCCAGTATCGGATGAACAATGGCCGATAAAAATAATGAAAATAGAGAATTTACATAGCGTAATTTTCGTAAAAATTTTATGATGAGATGACATTTTTATATCTCATTATTTTTTCCTTTTCTTAACAACTATATAATTTAGCATGTGTCAAGATTTCTTAAAACGGTTACATGTAACTTAAGTGGAGTAGTTATTATATAAGAAAAAACATTATTATATATTTTCTATTTACCATCACTCAACTCACCCTAAAAAATCAACCCCCACCAGCGCCCTGCAGAGTAAAAACACAAGGAAAAACAGAAAAACATCCCAGATTCCGCCCCCGCTGTAAAGATAATATTCGCGATATCACAGGGAGTCTAGTGTTTGCCAGAAATATGATTTGGAGCATTCTGTGTGTGTAGTACATACAAAACACACTGGACATAAGAGAAAGGTCCTTTGGAGATGTCGATAAAGTAGAGTTTGTTTTGACCGGCTCTCCACTTGTTTGCAGAGGGACGAGGGGCAAAATATGGTTGGCAGACGAGACAAAACAAATATAATTCATAAAAAATCAGCGATTTTTCGTTTTTTCTTTAGACACTGATTTTTAAAATATCAATTGATATATATTTAAACAAAAAAAATTCGTGACGTATAATGACTGTAGTTGATTTTGTTATAATTGATTTTTGAAGCTGAATAGAAAACTATTTGTTTTTAATGTGACTTTTTTTATTTAACACATTTATATTTTTTGATTACAAAATCAGTCTTATGGAAATCATGTACAACATAGCGATTACAAAGTGATTACATTTAAAAAAATAAGATGTTGTTTGGTCTCACTCGCCTAGAGATGAAATATGATCGGGGATTCGAAACGTTTCAGGAGGCTACCTATGTTCTTCATAACACGAGGCTTAATTTGAAAATATTAAGTATATTGCCCAATTCGACTAAAAATAAAAAATATATTTTGGGCAGTTTTAAGCTTCTGGAAAAAAGAAATAGCATGTAGTAATATATTACAAAACAATTAGCTTGTTGGTCTTGTGGTTAGGACTCTCGCCTCGTGATCCATTGGTCGCGGGTTTAAATCTCACTTCAGACCAGCAACTTAGTCCTATTTTCATAGTACAAGCGTTTAGCTTAGTTTGAAAATAGTAAAAATATTGGTGTGACACGTTTTTCGTGTTCGCAACTCTATTTAAAAAAAAATAGTAATATAATATACACTATTAATAATACATACACAGCTTAAACCTAAAAAACATAAAGCATATTTACAATATCAACTCTTTAATGACGAGACTTTTGGTGAATGGTCGTTGCTCATCATTGATTTGTTGTTGTAATTCCAGCAAATTACGGACGGACGGATGGACGTTCGTATTGTTGTTGTAATTTCAGTGAGGTATGGATGGAAGGACGTGTATTCAAAATTAGGAGAGTGGATCATAAAAAATGTACACGCGATATAGAATAGCGATAAATTTCTATTCAAATCGGTGAGTTCATAGTAGATCACTTTAACCAAATACCGAAGACTAACTTAACTTAACTAATCTTCTTTTTGACAACGGAGAGGTCAGTGATTTTATCTATCTGAGATTGCTCATCATGAGAAATAGAGGGTCCGAAAATGGATGCATCTGTCAAATTTTTTATTTTTAAATAGAGATGCGAACACGGAATACGTATCACATCAATACTCTTACTATTTTCAAACTAAGCTAAACGCTTGTGCTGTGAAAATAGGATTAACTTGCTAGTCTGGAGTGAGGTTCGAACCCGCGACCTTTGGATGACGAGGTCATAGATGTCCTAACCACAAGACCAACAGGGTACTATTTGAAGGAAGTGTTCTCACTTAGAGAACGTAAAATGAGGAATAAAAACGAAAAATTCTCAACGTTTTAGAGATGTGGTGATGGCGTCGTATGTATTCTATGAACTGCGATACGAGCGAATGCCTCTATTTTTTAGGAACTCCATACCAAAGAAAGCTTTCAACAACATGCAGGAAAATAATTCTCGCGTATTGAAGATGCTTGTTGGTGGCACGATGCTTGAAGAAAGTGAGTTAGTGAGGCGAGTTCCCAGTTTTGCAACTCTCATAAGATCCAGGATGGTACAAATAAGGGAAAGGACATGCATCTCCGAGAATATCCTCATCCTGAAAGTCCACCTTACTTCAGTCTCCAGCATCGATGCACATTGGAGAGAGTACTGGTCAGATATACATGTTAGAAAATCCCAGAAAGATAAATGATCTTTGGTACCTCTCGCAAACGTATACCGGGGAATGCTGCATTTCAGTCACGAAGGAGAGCACCACGGAAATAGACGTCATGCGGCCATTAAATTTTTTTTATAATAGAGTAATAGGTAGTTTAACATGTAGGTACCCTAATAATTGCTAAAAAAATAAAAAAATATTTCTGTGTAAAATATGTGCTACCTACATTTTATTGTTAATTTGTAAAGCTAACCGGTGCTGGCCTTGACGTCGGTGGGATCAAAAAAATACAAAAAGCGCGATATAAAAATGCAAATGGAGAGACAATTAAACACGCGTTTTAAACAAAATAATTGTAGATCCCTACTTAGCCCCGTGATTTGAAAACATGGCGACCTGACAGCCCTGGGGGTTGTTTGTCGGGAAATCAGTAAGACAATGGATGATCAAACAGGCCGCTGTGTACACGGGCTGTGTGTGTATTGTGTACCGGGTGTACACAAGATTATCCTTTTATTTCACGTGAAGGCCGCGCGGGGAAGGGTGGCTGGGGGCTGGCGGGGGACACAGCCGGGGAGGATATTCGCTCGGCACCACTTTTCGCAATATATTTATATTTTCGCAACACCAAAAACATTCGCACTGCAATTCGCGAATTTGTTTACCTAGACAATTTAAAATTTCCAAAAATCAATATATATATATAATAAAAAGAAACCCGTGTTTCCCTATCCGCCAAGTTTTCAATCAATATATCATCAATCATAATCAGCAATCAATACATATATAATAAAAAGAAACCCGTGTTTCTCTATCCACCAAGTTTTCAATCAGTATATCATCAATCATAATCAGCAATCAATACATATATAATAAAAAGAAACCCGTGTTTCTCTATCCACCAAGTTTTCCATCAGTATATCATCAATCATAATCAGCAATCAATACATATATAATAAAAAGAAACCGGTGTTTCTCTATCCACCAAGTTTTCAATCAGTATATCATCAATCATAATCAGCAATCAATACATATATAATAAAAAGAAACCCGTGTTTCTCTATCCACCAAGTTTCAATCAATATATCAATCATCAAATCAGGCAATCAATATATATATATTTATATATAGTATTTATATATATATATATCATATATATATATATATCTATATATAATAGAATCTTATATAATAAAAAGAAACCCGTGTTTCCCTATCCGCTAAGCCGAGAAAACTTGGCCAATACACCACACAACCACCTACTGGTAGTTATGGTGGTGGATAGCCCTTGGTGTCACATCGAAAATACGCGAGTTTGGTGGGGGTGGCTGCGCGTGGGTGACAAAAATGTGCTTTCTAGCACATCGTTTCGTTATGGGAAGGCCGCAAATGCTTCAGATTGTTTCGAAATAGGCGCGCCGACTGTGTCGGTGAGTCACGAAGATTCCGGAAAAACCTGCTCTAGAAAGTTCTGGAAGGAGAAGGTTCTAAAAAATTCTCAAAAGTTCTATAAGGTTCTAAACTGAGTAGCGGAATGTATCGGTGTGTCTAGAAGGCTCCTGTACATTCCATTCTGAAAGTTCTGGAAGAAGAATGTTCTAGAAGGTTCGTGAAAGTTCTACCTATGACGATCCAAATAGTGTACTAAAAATCTCTGCGTGTGAAGCCGCACGGGCTCACGTAGTAGGTACTCGATGGTTACCACACTTTTTAGTATGGAAAAAAAATAGAGATGCTTGCTCTTAAATGTGTAAACGCTGTTCAATCAATAACTGATGATCTCCGTTTCATAATAACGTGGCCCACGGTACATGGTCTTCTTATAAATCTGTCTAAGCTCCAGGAAATTATAGTTGGCAGCTCTTCTTTTTTTTCTTCTATCTCTTATCTTACTGGGTACTTATCGTCCAATAACTGTCTCTAATGTGCAATTCTGTATTCATTTTAATTAATTTGGCTTTTAAGTTTTAAGATTGCATGTTGTGTTTTTATCCATATGCTAATTACTATGGACACTATGGACCTTGAATTCATATTTTGTAGATACTGTAGCAATTTGCAATTCCCACTTAATGGATGATACCTAAGTATATTCCAATTGTCATTTGTCCCTGCGCTTTGGAGGCAGAGAGGTTTTGTGTGGACGCCTCCCCATCCCGCTCGCATTCCCATGAGTGTCGGCGGGGCGGTGAGTACGGCTACTTTAGCATTAAAAAAATATGGGGCCGATATATCAGCTTTTGCTCATAGAACGGCCCTGGGTATGTGGTGGGTCCTCTCTTCTCTCCTACTGGGTCGGGGTCCCTGCACTGCATACAGGTTCCAATTTTTTCTATCTTGGGCATCGCGTTCAACCCAATTTGGTTGCAACCTCGCTTCGCAGCAGTCCTCTAACTGTTTCTCCCAGCTCCTCCTAGGACACCTCCTTGGTTTTCTGTCTTAAGGTCTTGCCTGTAATAACCGCTTTGGCAATCTTTCAGCCGGCATCAGTAAGATATGTCTCAGCGACCGTAACTGTTATTTCTCGATACACGTCAATAAGTGTTCTTCTTCGAAACATTCTTTAGTTGGTAGCTCACGATATCTAATATCTACATTGAAAATATAACGCTCCCATAACTATACATCAATAATCAGTGCAAATGCGTACCCTATCTAAAGTTGTAAAAAACCTAGGCGTTTTAATTGATGCAGATCTTTAATGGCACGAATAAATTTTAGAGTATTCACTCCCTGTGCAGTCTTAAAAAAATTCTTCTGTTTCACTGTTTAATACTTACTATTCAATCACTACTTTTTCTCCTGCTAGATACTCCTGATGTTTATTATTTGGATGTCATCTTAACAAACTGGAACGCCTTCAAATTATAAATAATATGTATCCGATTCATCTTCAACCTCGAAAAATCAAATATCAAAATTCCGACGTGACGGACTTTCTCTTTTTACACAAATTAATAAATTGTAGTGTCGACTGTCTTCAACTACTAGAACGTATCTACTTGTGTACTCCGTCTCCCCTAACTAGAAGTCATTCAGGTTTTGCCATGGTAACTGCAGCTACCAACTACGTCTTTAATTCCCCACTGCAAAGGCTTCCTAGACTAGCAAACAGATACGAGCAACTTGACGTCTTTCCCAACAAATTTATAATATTCAAACATATTTAAAGAGGTGTATTGAAAAATAACTAGTAATTGTCAAATTGGACTAAAATAATTGATTTGTATTTGTTTTGATTGTTGGTTGAGTGAGTAACTAATGTTATGTAACATTTTTATTATATTTGACTTTCTAAGCTTGTGCTATTTTTCACTCATATTATTACTTTTTATTTTTTGAATTTTTATTATATTATGTTTTCCTTATACTTCTGCTTTGTTATATATTTGCATTTTGCTTTATACTATATTTATCTTTTTTATATTTGTATTTATATTTTAAGTACCTATTTGATTTCCACTTTATGTCATTATTATTTTTATATGTTATTATTTTTTTGTTTAACCTATCCATTATATAAATGAAAACTTTACCTATTTGTTTGTAAAAGCCCTATAGGGCGTTTATAAATAAATAAATAAAATAAAATATATAAAATAAAAAAATCCACAATTTTCTCCGTTGGCCTGCAACGATTCTACAACTCCATGAAATTCATATTTTATCTCTACATTATAATGTACTTCCTCTTCAATCTTCACTCACCTCAGTAGTTACCTGATATGTAAATTCAATTTTCTATTTAATCATGGCTTTCCACTCGGTCCAGCTGACGGTATTTCAATATTCATCCATTCATAATACTGAAATCTACAACCCTTGAATTCCTGAAATTTATTTCCACTATTCTACTAAATTTTGTGGACGGTTGGAAGAAATTACCAACTGGAAATAAGCCCGCCATTGTAGTAGTATCTATACAAAAAGTTAATAAATGAAAATAAATAAGTAAATATGTTATTCTTTTATTCTATATAATTAATATGCCTTAGTATATCATAAATATTTATCATTACTGACATATTTCTAAATGTGGAGACCTGTAATTGGCCACCTATATTGTATCAATGTTTTCTATGCTTTTTTTGTGCTGTTGGTCTTCCATAAACATTAAATAAATAAATAAATAAATAATAAATGTGTCTCCTCCATTATTAGACCAGTAGGCGAATGTATTAATTACTGAGTCGATAAGCTATTCTTACTTTGTTTGTATATGTCGGTGCTATATACGAATATTTATTAAAATTAATTCAAGGTTCCTGCATACTTCTATTACATATGTATTTTGCTTTCATTTTTTTTTTTGGATAATTTTATTTTACATCGTCATTTGTTCAGACATATATTGTAACGCCATTATGTATACAGGGTTATTTGGAAAACACTAAAAACTCGTAGGGTTATATTCCCGCCTTGATTATGAGTCGATAATGTTCAAGCAACCATGACCCATCATTGATGGGTCATGGTAACTATTGTAGTTATGGGGATATGCGACACCAAAGTATGCATTTTTTTTCAATATTTCTGACATATTTTTTCTAAAACGTTGGAAAATTATCACAGTAACTTATATCAAATATAAAAAAAGAATTCCCTTTAATACTAGTTAAATAAAATAATAAAAACCTTGGAATGAATGGAAAATATTCCAAATAGAATTTCTGCAAGGTTTTTATAATTCTATTTGACTTATATTTAAACGAATGAATTTTTCGTAATAAGTTTAAGTTATTGTAAAGATAAATCAACGTTTTACAAAAAATAAGTTAGAAATGTTGAAAAAAAATGCAAACTTTGATGTCGCATATCTTCATAACTTTTGATATCAGGTCATGGCTGCTTGAATATTTTCGACTCATAATCAAAACAGAAATATATTCATGCAAGATTATTATTTATACACTTCATTTATAGAGACGTACGTGAGGGATGGCGGAAAATGGGATTAGGAATACGAAGATTAAGAGGAATGACGAGACGAGAAATGGACTGTATTGGTCGAGAAAGGGAGGGACACTTCGACTCACCTTTGTCTCTCGGCGCCCTTCCAGATGTCACCTCACCAAACACTTAATTCACTCGGTTGACCACCAGCACGCGATAGCCTCGTTGTCCGACGGCGACGAGACGAGATAATGTTTATAGGATGCACAATTAAATACAATACGAGAATTTACAGGGCAGGAAGCGAGAAAGTCTGTCCTGTGTCACTTGAATAAACGTAATAGCGAGACTTGTCGAAACTAAAAGTAAACTGGTACTTTGCAAGGTAGGATTAATTTCGATAGAGAAAAATCAGTGTTGTCACATAATAAAAAACAATATTCTGTAAAAATCGATTTCTGTACCAACGTGACGTCACGAATGTCGAATATCCTACATGAACTGATTTTGAGTAAGAAAATCTATGTTCTACGCTTCTTCCATAGATTTACGTTGGTATCGTATCGTTTTAGAAACAAATTACTATTAGCGTCATATTATTTAAATCATGTATTCTACAAAATATCTCCCGTTCACTTTATTCCCACTATTTTCAACACGTGCATATTTGTGCAAAGCGAAAGATAACAGTTTTTTTAGTCTGTCGTTGCAATCTTGAAATCTGCGAGCAAGGATGTTCAAGATGACACTCAGACTTCTATGTCGATCAATATCGTCGTTGTCTGTGAGATGCTCATTGAGACGACCTCGTGAAGATTTGAGGGGTAAACTTGAAAGTAAGTGATTTTTAAGAGAACTCCACCATTTGCTCTGGCAGATAGTGGAAGCTGTAGAATGAATTTGTTTGAAAAAGTAAACGAATAGCTTTTATGCTTCTTCCAAGTAGCTAAGACAGCTCATCAATTTTTGTTAAAAGCCAAAATTTCTTTATCTGTGAAGCAATGTCACTTTTGACATTTAATCTAAGAATTCAGTACAAGAAAATGTATTATGTTCGCAGGAAAATAAATGCGGTTCTTGACGTGTTTGTTCTCTGAATTCATGTCTTATTTTTTTTATTGAAAATTTAAATTCATCATTCAATGACGTTAAGGCGATCGTCTAGCAGAATGAGCAAATATCATCATTTTTTCTCATATCTTCTCTTGCGTTTTTTATCACATTTTTGTAGAGAAATATCTCATTTTAAAATTTATTCATCAGGTTCCATATATTTTAAATAAGAATATCTTATTAAAATGTTACAAACTAAATTATATAATTGATTAATAAATTACCAAACCTTTGATGTTTTAAAAATGTAGAAAATTGCTCCACTTTGTGGGTCTTTTGTGACTGAACGGCCTGTTGAAATGTTTTTTTTATTCAATAATATTACAAAGTAAACAATTATCTTCAATTAATTACAATTATAGCAAAATCTGTTAATACGTTTACATGCAATTTATGTAATAAATAATCAATTATATAATTTAGTTTGTAACGTTTTAATAAGATATTCGTATTTAAAATATATGGAACCTGATGAATAAATTTTAAAATGAGATATTTCTCTACAAAAATGTGATAAAAAACGCAAGAGAAGATATGAGAAAAAATGATGATATTTGCTCATTCTACTAGACGATCGCCTTAATATGAAGTTTGTTTTTCGGTCTGTATTTAAGTAATATCGACTCAACGTTCTATTTTGAATATTGAATTGAAGGTGAAAAATAAGCTCATAAGAGCTATTTTTAATGAGTTTAAAACAGGTGGTAAAACAGAAGAAACTACTCTCTAACCAGACGATGCTAAAAAGGGTAGAGTGGATAGTTAAGTTGCACTGTACGGTGCAATGGGGGTTCCGAAAAATTAATACCTTGAAGATGAAGAACTTTGTGGGCGCATTTCTAGCATAGGTAGTGACCAACTAAAGTTGAATCAAAAATTAGCTACTAAAGTTTAATATTTATAAATGAAAACAATATTTTCATTTTTTCCACTACTTTCATTTGATACGAATGGATCACTACACGTTTCAAAAACATCCATTTGTTTCTTTATGTGAGCGTATACTATGATTGCAGGATATTTTCCGCTATTCTATGGTTAATAATTAGACATCCAATAGTTCTACACTACATAAAATAGCTTAAAAAAGAAAGTATTCTTAAGTTTAATGGAGATACTGCTACTAATGTGAGATTTTATCCAGTTGTATTAATTTTAATGCAGTATGTATCTCAAAAATTTTTTCGTAAAGCAATTAAGGACTCACTCATAATAAAATTACTAAATATAATTATGAAATACGATCAATTTACTAAATTTTTTATATTAATGTACTTCATTCCTATAAAAAAATAGTAAGAATATTGATGTGACACGTATTCCATGTTCGCATCTCTATTTAAGAAAAAAATACTAACGATTGATATTGCAGTTATCGCTAAATTGAATTTTGTACCTAATGGACACACGTTTTAAATTTTAAATTTATTCCTACTGTAGTTACGAGAAGAGCAGTCTCTCTTTGACAGGTGAATTAGACAGCAAATGCCTAAGCTAAACTGCGAGAAATCTAAATAAAAGAATAAAGGATCATCGCTTTTGTTAAATAACAATTACTTCTCGAAATTAGCCAACCACATAATTAATTCCAATAATATATTCGTAGTAAAACTACGCCACTCGGTGTCTTATAAAAGATTGATAATTAACAGTTTGGAACCATCGAAATCCAAAAAATCTAAAATTCTGAGAAAAATTCATAAACAACATCACTTTGCAACAAATATCTCCGATCCTCAATATTTTCCCCATGAAGACCAAAATACCCTCTCCACTGCACCGCAAGCCACTGCTATACTTGAATAAGATAACAAAATTTATATATTTAGGTTAGTTATAAATTACGCTAGTTATGATAGAAAGGACTGCCCCTCTCGAAAATATTAGTAGTATTAAATATAACTCAACGTGTGTGTATGATAGAGCTCAATTTTATGAAAATTAAAATAATCAAAAAACTTGTTTTGATTATATTTTATTTTTGTAATATCGTAAACACATTTTTTCAATTAAATGAACTACATATTGTGAGATAATTTTCATTCGCGTTATTGAATTTTTCATTAGGAATTTTATCTAATTGCCGGAAAATAAGTTATAATATTAAATACACGTTTTAAAATTTTTCATTTATATTTTACTCAGTTGTATATATAATTTTGACAGTATGCCAATAATTTAGATTCACGTTGAATTCATGTCTTTTTGTTTTGTATATTGCATCGTATTCTGCAATAAGCTCGAAATACCTACAGGTAAACGTTAGTACGAAGGTAGACTTGATCATTGTTTATCCCTGAGTGAATTGTCATGTTCTGTACAAGAATAGAACCAAGGCCCCTCGGGGAAGGTGATTCGTCAATTATCGTCATTAGTCAAATATTACATTATGACTGTCTTAGGTAAACGTCTTAATATTAAACTCTGATTAACCATTACACACACGAGTGTATAAACTGGGTAACATTCGGATCAGACAATGCCTTAAATAATTGTTTACTTACTTTATTAATCATGTACTTAATTAAATAATTGTTGAAATATAAACGGCTGAAAATATATATTTCATGTCTCAATATACAAGTATCATACCACCCTTGCAAACGATAATTTTTTTATTTCGAAATATATTTGTTAATTATACTTACTGGCCTCCTTTTTGACGGAGATCATTACCACTAATTAGTAGCATAAATATGATTTGAAAATAAATTTTATTTTTTAAAAATATAATAAAATATATATGTTAATTTACCTATATGCATATATAAAGTAAATAAATTATGTAAATTAGTTCAATTAATTCCAACATAAATCAGAATTATATATAGCTATTTAAATGACAATTTAGTACCAAAGTCAAATAGAGGAATATTAATATGATACAGCGTTCGTTTTTGGCGGATCTTGATCCTTTGTTGTTCTAAGCAGTTTATTTACACAACGTAACACCAATAAGTGTACGTAGATCTTGAAATGGGATCTAATACGTCGGCCGGAGAGATAGGAGCACGTGGCACAAGATCTCAGAAAACTCTATAAAGAAGATTTTAAAAAGAAAATGATAAACCGTGGACCATACCATAAATAAGATTGAAAAATGTCGATAAATTTTTTATTTCTTGAAATAATTGATTATTATTTACATGTATTTTATTACTATTGATTTATAATTGTTTAAATCGCCAGAGTTATTTGTTAAAACTCTATCTTAATTGAGCCATTTTAAGGGTAAGGAGTACCTTTTCGTAAAGGAATAAGGTGAAAGTATTCTTTAGTTTAATAGAAGAATTGCTACAAATGCGAGATTTTATCCAGTCGTATTAATTTTAATGCAGTACATATCTCAAATTTTTTTGTAAAGCACTTTAAAACTCGTTAACAACATTAAAATATGAAGATACAGAGGAAATTCGCCAATACGGTTGAGTGATTTAATAATGAACGCAACATATGGAACACTGCACGTCGTCTGGTGGAAAGTGAAGAGTAGGCATATTGGGAGAATCCTGGTTAGTACAAGGACATATTAATAGCATTGTAGGCAAAACGTGGCTGACGCCCATTTATGCGTAGTCATGGGCAACTGCCCAGTGTGCCCATGCCTTAACACTCCATTACACGCGCTGCAAATAATTACATATTTACACGCGCGGGGCACCCCTGTGCCCCAAAGTAATTGATGGATTATTTGTTATGTGGGTAGAAATAAAACATAAACATATTTTATACATAATCAGTCTTTATTGACACGTATAATGAAAACAAAAAATATATATTTTCACTACAAAAACGAGAACAAAAAATTTTTTTCCTTAACTTTAGAAAATTACGAAAAAATTAACACGGAAATTATAAATTTGAGATTTTAGTCTTCATTAGTTGACTTATTGAGATCATTTTTAATTTGGTTATAACACTGAATGCATATACTATATTTATGATCATTACACACAGGCTTGTGACATTTCTGGCATGCGCTTCTAGTCGAGCGATCTTTGGCTCTTCCACAGCCATGGCACCTAAATGTTTAAGTCCTTTTTCGGGATATGTCATCTTCCTGAGGTGTCAAATCGTTTTGATTTATACCCAAAAAAGCATGCTACGTTCAAAGAAACATAGCATGCAACATAAATATGTTTCTAGGAATATAAGAGTTTAGTACTTATTTGTCGTTCTTATCTGTTCATTTTGGTTTATAAGTACCTAAAACAAACAAAACACATTTTTTATTATAGCATTAAAAAGCTAAATATTATACAATTATATATAATATTAATTATCTTTACTTGAAATTTAAAATAGATAAGAAAATATCAAAAATAACTTACCTTCTTTAAAAATGAAATATTTACGGTATCTCACGCGCGGGGCACAGGCGTGCCCCACCGACATTAAAAAGTTTCCAGAGAACACATCCGTTCACCAGAATTGCCATGGTGTCACTGGTGAGTACTCAAGGACACTGACAACAGCTATTAGAAGTGACAAGATTGGTTATACATTGTTTATGAAATAATAGGCAAAAATATTTCACTGGGGCACGCCTGTGCCCCGCGCGTGTAACGGAGTGTTAATGCCACACTGGCCTAGTACACAATATTGTAACCGGTCATTATCCTCAGGACTGGGAAAGTGACTAAGAAGAAATTGGCGTGTAATGAAAATACTATTTTCACACATTCGCACGTAGGAAACTCGTACAAACGGGACGAACATCACTAAGGTAATCGACAGAGCACACAAACTTTTTGGTCACCAAACAAATAATAAATATTTGAAATGGTTTGCGTCTATGATAAAGTATATTGAATTGTAAACGAAAGGTGGCGCAGAGTGTAAAGCATAACACGGCGCCACTGTAGTTGTAAACGAAATGAAATATTGGTTTTCCAAATACATAAATGCTTAGTTTTCTCAGAGGTCATGAATTAAATTATCATTTAATCACATTATGAGCACCTATTGAGTTAAGTTTAACTGTCGTTAAAAAAACATTTTTAAAAATATAAAATTCAAAAAATTTTTTTTTAATAATTTTACTATGTACCT
Organism: Agrypnia vestita; assembly: GCA_016648135.1. Classification (NCBI taxonomy): domain Eukaryota; kingdom Metazoa; phylum Arthropoda; class Insecta; order Trichoptera; family Phryganeidae; genus Agrypnia; species Agrypnia vestita. Next base: position 149,495 of record JADDOH010002341.1, read on the forward strand.
TAATATACATATTATGTAATGAAAAAAACTTGCTATAATGATATTATTACCTTGAAGATTCATCCGGTTAAATTCCTTTAAAGCCAGTTAGCTTTTTCAGGTCCGGGAATTCTGTTTAATTTTAGATTTTTCTCAAAAAGTGGCAACAAATTCATTCGTTTTTTCGTTTCTTTCGTAGATACGATTTTTGAGATTCCCTAATCATGATTTTTAATTACATATTTTAACCTCATGAATCATTATTTTTAGAATAATATTAAGGTGGAGTGAAAATATTTTCAACGGCATATCTTTCATAAAAATCCAGTACTGGAGAAATGCGGTGTCTTATGAATGAAAATTCTTGAAAAGGCCAATACCCAAAATAGTTTTTAGAGCCAATAATGATTTATTTTTATTTTATATATAGTGATGTAATACAAGATGTGCATAGAACCTTTTTAGATTACAACGAATGTCTTTTTATTTTTACTTTGAGTTGTTCCATGATTTTTCTTATTTATCTCAGTGATTCATATTGATGTTTATGTTCTTTTATTATTATTTTGATCGGTTACCTAGTTTCATTGCTAAGTTTATTTTTAAGTTTTGTTATGTTCATATAATATATTTTATCCAATGTAAATTATACCTAACTAAATAAGCAATGTACTTAAGCAAGAAAATGAAATAGAAACGTGCCGACAAGCTGTACAAGACTTGGCACGATCTATAACAATAGAAAATATGTATAAATTTATGATTAAAACAAAGAAGAAATAGACACACAATCATGTGAAAGAAGTATTTCAAATTTAAGATAATTATGTATAATCAGAATGTACAAACATGAAAACTAATAAAATACCATATTTTTCATTATTCATGGATGGTGTGTCAATGTATGAATGTATTATGATGACTTATGTAGGGTGGACTTGGTGCTAATAAAGCAAAAGTATATTTTTTAAATGATCCGATATTGTCGTGAAGCATATCCACATTACTTTGACAATTTATGTACTGTACTGAAATAATTTTGAAAACCGGCTTTAAAATCTGAAAAAAAACTTTTATCTTGGGTTTTGGTCTACTAATTGGGATTTTATAACTACACTCCTTCTGGGGCATACCAGGGATTGCGTTGGCATTCCCTCGTACACTCGTTTCTGCCCATCTAAGCCTTCTCGACATTAATATTGCTGGAAAATTTGGTTGTTGGAAGGCCTCGATAACATCAGCGGTTTTCCGATGCGCCGTTAGTATTTATCCTTGTTTGGTCTAAGTATTTTCCGGAGATTTTTATTTGTGAATACTTAGGCAGCACTTAATTGCTTCTCCAGGAATCACATCCACATAATACTGAGGTTAACGGTCACGTTATAAATGAGGGGCTAAATCCAAGATAATGGTCCCATTGCATATACAACGAAAATGATTATTTCACTATATTATTGAATGTGCCAATAACAAAATGAAAGATAATTTACGTTTCAAAAGTAAGTATTAAATAAGATATTACACTTTAAAGTTTCGAAAAATGCACTGCATATTTTGACGTTTCATAGGCAATATATGAGGTTAGGTTAGGTTATTAGGTTTGGTTAGGTTGGGTTATTAGGTTTGGTTTGTTTAATTTAGATTACGATTATTTTAGTTAGATTAAATTAACAGGACATTAAATTATATAGTGGAATACTTATTTTCATTGTATGAACAACGGGACCATAGTCTTGGATTATTCCAAGATATATTTTTAATAATTAGGAATTTGGTTTTTCTTGACGGTTGCATGGAATAGCCTTTATAAAGTATAATAGGCCGCATTCCCTTCTTTAATCTACTTTATTTTTAACCTTCACCTTTAGGATTAACGTACTTATCTCCGCGGTTTGATAGCTATGTTTCTGAATAATAATGGTTAAGCTCAAAACCGCAAGGTTTTTTCTCGGGAATTCTAATGCATTATGGTTTTAAAAATTTCCGTAAAAGATATGTAATCATTAACGGAAATGATTCAAATTTCAATTGACAAGAAAATATCTTTTCTGACATTACATAAAACATAGTATTTTTAGACATACACTGATAAATTATTTTTGTCGAATTAAAATGTAAATATTGTGAATTTACTTTTAAACATAGTCAAAATTTGTACCGAATCATTTAAGCAGATTCTAAAAATTTAGTTAACACTCTGGTATACGACTATAAGATCATTAATAAAGCCCATTTGCTTATATTTAATCTGAATATATATTTTAATACCTAATATGATGTTTTTTAAATGAATAGATGTATAAAATAAAAAGGATTAATGATTGGTTATAATGATCATTACATTGGGTGAAAAACAAAAACCATGTTACCTCTACGGAAGTTTAATTACCACAGTATCTACTCGTAATAGTAAGGTAAATACTTAATCAGCCAATGAGAGATTCTGTTTCTCTCGAAATTTAAGTAGTAAAATATTACATTATTATTTAACTCGTGTAGAGGTAACATATTTAATGTATTTCATGTTATCATCATCATGAAAAATATCTACAACGTCAACGCTAAAACAATCGATGTTATACTTTTCATAATTTTATTCTTTTTAATAATTAGATCATTTATCAGCTGTCTATTCATTGCTGGATGTATACGTGTATACTTTCTGTTTAATCTTTTGCCGTCACTTTCTTGATGTCGTCAAGCCATGCCAACACATGGGGTTCAATGTAAGGGGTTTCACTTCGTCGCCATTGGTCCAAGGGGTGTCAGTGGGGTGTAGTGAGTGCTCCTTCCTTTTTTTGATTTCTGTCGATTTTGTAAATTTGTGACGGCAAGGGTCTATGTTTTAGCTCCGCATACATTTATCAATTTTTACATATTTAGTACTCTTTATGGAAAATAATTTCATCCAACTGTGATCATTCGCCCTACATTGCGCCAACAATGCTCCCATCTGTTGCTGAGTGGAACGCTAAAACAAAAAATAAAAAAAATACAAAAATATTCAAAAATTGTTGTCATCTTCGTTTTTGAAGAGTTTATATGAGGGATATAAAACAAAGGCAGCGATATCCAAATAAATTGAAAATAAAAAATATTTTGAATACAGCCATCGAGGATAGCTAATTTGGAATGCACTGGACTCAAGATTTTATTAAAATTATAGTACTATCCCTTCTAAAATAATGTTTTCAAATTACACTATTTAAAGTACAGATGGCAATATTCTCGCTGTATAAAAAACAAAAGCAACACTATCCACTTCAACCGAACAACAACCAAGTATTTGTCACGTAACAAAATGTCTGCTTCGTACCAAAGTGAGAATTTATGTCGATTTTAAAGTGAAACGTGATATCAAAGATAGCAATACCCAATTATTTTAATAGCAAAAATAGCAATATACACTTTTGGTATGCAAACACATCAATATCCATACTAAAAGTAAAATATTTATTTATACATGTAGGTTTATAACAAGAAAACTGAGGTGGAAATCGCTTTTATAGGTTTCATAGGTATTTTGTATATATTTCAGATAAACCCCAATGGTATATTGCTCTCTTTGCTTTTATACCCCCTCATATTATATTTGGAAATTGCACAGAAACAGTTTATTAAAATAATAGTGAATATTGAAATAAACAAGTGAAGCTGCAAACTTAAGAAATAACGAAATAATACAAAGATAATAATGAATACTTTATTATTATTTAGATATAAATAAATAAGTATAAAAAAGTGCTTTGTACCATGTTAGCTATATTGACTCGTTGCCAAATAATATAGGATCTATGATTATCTCTAAAAACAAATAGGTGCCATATGACAATATTAAGTATAAAAATACTAATTTGCATAGATAAATAACTAACTTAAATTTTGTACTAAACACGATATTTGAGTTATCTATTACTACTATTGTTTCGAGAAGAAAAGTCCATCTCATCATCAGGTATAGTTAAAAATAGTTATTTATTCTACTAATAGTAATAATAGATAACTAGAATATTGTGTGTAGTACAAATTATAATAATAATTATATTTTCAATTAAAATGTTGCACCACGAAGAGGTCGTCAAATTGTTCAGTGATATAAACAATTCTCAATTACGACTCAGTTTGGAAAATTATTTGTCGAATAGAATGCTAAAATAAGCTTTTAAGTAGTTATGTAAGTAACATTGGCCTGCTTAGGTGTTTTCTTCACTTTATGCCACGTGCATTATATAGGAAGATAATGGTACCTCCGTCGTCGACATTAATGTAAAATTTTCTTTAGAGAAAGGCTTCAATTAAGATCTCGTTCAGATACGCGGGAATCGTGCGATTGCAAATCGCGCTTTTCAAAATGCGCGATTTGTGTCATGTGTTCAGACAGCCGCGGTTAATAAGCGATTTGTGCGCGCGAATAGCGCGTCAGTTAATAAACGTCAGGTTGACAGCTCCGGTGCCGTTCTCTATCTTTGAATATCAGGGATAAATTCGCTTATTACTTTGTGAACGACGGCCGTGTTCCATGGCAAGACACAAAAATATCATTCTGTCAGTTCATTCATGGCGAATAAATACCTACTTACCTAAAATACTATTTTTTTCCAACGTGTCTTCACCATTTCCAAATATCTCCACCAACTCCTGCCAAGCTTGGTTCTTGGCAATTTTATTTGAGTAATCCTCACAATGAAGAACCTATATCGCAGGTCTTTTCTTCACTTCATCAATAAAAAATTCAGTGTTCAAAAAATCCATAACGAGCTCACGCGTGCTCCTATTGTGACAGGAGCACGCAGGCGCCGCGCGATTCTATTTTCTAGCGGTTGAGTGGCGGGCACCGCGCGGTTATGTCTGAACGATTACATACAAACCTACACAAAGAAGACCCGCGCGGATCCCACGCGATTCTGAAACCGCGCGGTTCCCGCTGTGTCTGAACAAGCCCTTAGTGTTCATTTTCTCAAATTGCCTTTTCTAACATGAAAGTAATTGCTTATGAATATATTCGTATTTATGACTCTTTCTCTCTCGGAGCTCTTTCTTACGGATTCCAAGAATTCGGGACACTTGGATATGTCGGGCAGCCTGTTTCCCTTGCACCTCCTCATCCAGCCGGACCAGAATTTGAATCCTTCCACTTCGAAGATCTTATTCGCGCAGATAGAATCGTCGCTGATGTCATCATCTAGCAGAGCTGAAAATATTTTATCATTTAATTACATATCGTCAGAACACCTCACAATATACGTTTATTTTTTTCATTTTCTTACCAATGCAGTCAAGAAGTTAATTTTTTTTGGAAAACATTGAATAATTGTTAGATATTTTTTTATATTTAGAAAAAATATGAGAGACCCGAAAGGTCTATGAAAAATTGAATTTTAATGAAGGTACAGATAATAATTACATAATAAAAGTAAATTCATATGGAAGAAAACATTTTTTTAGTTGTCTGTGCCCGTGTGTATATTTGTAGTATATTTGTCACTTATTTTTGTACCTATAAAAATTCAGTTGTTTTGTTTGTTCGGTAATTCATTATATAATATAACCGTACGTTGAAAACAAATCGTCATTGTTCAGTTTTTGCTTTGGCATTATTTATGTAATAGTTTTATGATATTATGGTGTAATATTGATGTGTTTCGTATATTTTTCGTAATTTGTTGTCCCTGTTTTTCATATCACCATTTTCTAGTTTGTGAATTAGTTTTAGGGTTTCAAACTTCGTTTTTTTTTATGTTGAGTTATTTTGTTGTCTGGTAGTTTGATTCAGTTGGTGTCAAAGGCTGTAAACCATTTTTAAAATTTTATTTTGTTGTCTTTGAAGTCTGTTTAGGTCAGTTTTGTTTCCAGTTCCCCAAAAAGGTAGTATGTAAATTATTTTTCTCTTTACGTAAACTTCATACATATTTAAATATTTTTTGATGTGTGTTCATGTATTTTGTGGAAAATGCTGGTATGTTTGATCATAGTTTATATTATTGTGTCTATGTGTATAGTCCATTTAAGTTGTCTTTCAATAGTTAGTACCAGGTTTGTGTGTTCTAGTTCCGTCAGTGCTTCGTAGTGTATTTTTATGTCCATTTGATGTGTTTTTGGGCTCAATTGAAAGTGGATATAATTATATTTTTTGGCGTTAAGAGACAGAATTTTTTTTTAATCCATAATTTTTAATAAGTCTATGTCTTTGTTTATAATTGTTATGGCTTTTGCGTCGTTTCCGTTTTCGTAGAAAATTCCAATGTCATCTACATACATTACAGTTTTCCCTTTGATGTTTTGTCTTGTCAAGAAAGCCGCTTAAAATATACCAGAGGTAGATGGAGAGGATAGAACGGAACATTCATATGCCTTGGTACACACACATATTTTCATTTATATCAATAAAGAAAAAATCATTCGTTTCAATACAAGTTAAGTAAAATGATTAAAATTATTTGACTTGTATTGAAGGGAATAATTTTTTTATATTCGATATAAGTTACTGTAATGATATTCCAACGTTTTACAAAAAATACGTCAGAAATATCGAAAAAAAATGCAAATTTTGATGTCGCATATCTCCATAACTATTGACAGTAAGTCATGGTTGCTTAAACATTTTCGACTCATAAATGAAGCAGAAATATAGTCCCGTGAGGTTATTAATGTTTTCGAAACAACCGTGTATGTTAATTTATTGTCATTCAGAATAAGTTAATTTTCGTATGTTTTTGATTTGTAACATTTGCTTAGTATTTTCAATAAAGTTATTTGAAAACATAAAAATATTGCTTAGTAACCGATATTGATTGAAAATTCTACCAATTACATTGTATTCTTCCAATTTGAAAATTCTGATTTACAATCACTACATATGATGATTAGAATAATGTGGTAGATACATTATCGCTCGTTTTGAATTGGGACATATTTCTATACTACGAGTTAAATTCGAGTATTTACCTAATTTAATTCGGAAATTGCATTTCGAATAATGAAAACAGAACGACAAATGTGTTATTATGATCATCATGTGGTAACATTATTTATGTTTACAATTATATTCCGGAATAGTGCAAATAAGGATATGAAGTCCATTTAATTTACACAATATCATACTGTGAATTAACACATTACATTCATTATATACCTAATGTCGTAGCGCAATAATATAACTACATTACATATCACTGGTCGGCTTTCAATGCAATCGAAAAATTAATTAAATGAATTTCGGGGACTAGGAAATACTTAAGATTGTGTAAGGAAATGGAAAGCAGAAGAAATAGCGCACTGCCCGAATCTCTTTTAATATGTCACAATACTATCGGCATCGAGAATGGCCTGGAAGATCCTAGAAGCGACGGAATATAATAATCTAGAAGGTTCAAAACCAACGATGATAGTGGCGAAATAAATAATTGTGACTTCTATGTGCAGCAATTGAATGTTCTACGAGCGATATATAAAGTATTCCCGGCTATAATAAAGTGTTAATATACGAGTGATGTAAAGCGAAATAGCGTAATTGAAAGAATAGTGTTACGTTTTATTCGTATTAAATGACTTTGTCAATTTAATAAATAATTAATCATTAATTAATAAATCTCTTAATAAATTCCAGTGCTTTCATTTGCGCGGCACGACCCTTGGATGGACAGGGACAGTTTAACTAGAACAAAAAAGAGAATAACCCAATTGAGTTATCCCATTGTTATTTGATTTTATAACGGAAAGGTTAAATCATAAATTTAATGATAATAAACGATGTGTTTTCTCGTGATAACTCAGTGTTATGTTATTTAGTGAACGTCGTCACAAAACCCTTCTGAGGAAACCATTTCCATTTTGCATTATTCACATTAAAATGGATTCACTACAATATTTCACGTAGCCGGCTACAGTGTTAGGTGTTTGTAGTCTTAATCATACATACTTAATTTCCGAAAATGTAATTAATTACGCCGTTATCTTTCGTATTCCCAAGTATGTACTATTCATTATATTGTATTACAAGAACACCGAATATCCTATGCCTTTGTATTCAATTCAATTATTAATTCATTATGATTTCAAAGAACCAAATGCGTTTATTAAAATTAATGCAATTTAAAATAAATTGAATTTTAATACTATTAAGTTATGCAGGTTGAGTATTATTTTAAATGTGACAGCTGTTTCGGCTTGTAAGGCCATTATCAAACAGTCTGATAATGTATGATAATAGCTAACTGATGGCTAACTGTTTGATAATGGTCTCACAAGCCGAACCAGCTGTCGTATTTAAAATAACACTTAACTCGCAGAACTTAATAATAATATTTATTAAAATTAGATTTATTTTAAATTTCATTAAAGATAAACATGTAGTTTTACAAACTATGCATAAAAACCATTTGACCTGTTCTTACGAATTGATTCAAACCTTGAGAGACGTCGCAGTAAAGTACTCGACGTAACTAGTACATATTGCACTCTGGCGACCTCTATTGTAGAAGAAGTGAACACTCCACAACAAAGTGCATATAATTTACGCCCTCGAAATCAGTAATCAGTCCGCCCTCTACCTCTGGGGGTAAAGGTTGTCCTCCTGATGACGTTGAATAAGAATTAAACGAAACGTCGAGAATCGTTTCTCGGAAAAACATACGGTTCCTATAAAATATCCGCAACCAGTTGAATATAGAAACCATAAATAAAAATTATGCATTACATGTCTCAAACACATGTATCATACCACGCCTGCATGCATGAGCGTGCAGATTAACATACATTTTGAAAAGAAATTAAAATAAAATATATATTTTTGTAATAATCACAATTATTATCGTATTATTCAGATTTTAAAATATCATAATATTCTCCCACATATTTTATTTATTTGGATTTTTTGTTTGGATTGGAATATATGTTTACGTACAAATAATGATTTAATTTTATCACTGCATGCGGCTGCCTGCATATTATGTAAAAATATTTCCGGTTGAAAATAAATTTTAATTTTTTTTGCTGAAAATAATCTCATATTTTTCACAGATGCACAAAAAAAACTGTATTTCGTAATGTTTAGTTTGTAGCAAACCCTGAATGGTGATTACGAAGCCGGTTGGGTTAACAAAAATATCATGTTTAAAACGAAGTGATTTTTTATGTTTAAGTTTAATTCAAAATAAATTCAATGAAATAAATAGGTATACAAGTTGACGTGCAAATTATTTCAAAAATAAGAAAAATAAGTTCGCTTTTGAAATACTTTTTGAATATTGAATAGGTAAACCTACAACTTCATTTAAAAATATTATATTTAAATAGATTTATAAGCTAGATTAATGTAATAGCTGCATTTAAAAAATATTAAATGGTTCAGGCCCGGTTGTTTCGAGTTGGATTAAAATATAAGTTCGTTTAAAGCATAAAATTTTACGGAAATGGATCGGTTGATTGGTGGAGAATGCAAAAATCTATGCTTTAGACGATCTTTTAATTTAATCTAACTTGAAACAACCAGCCCTTAGTGACCTAATGAGATTTAAACGAATATCAAAACAACAACTGTAAATAAGAAGTAACTAAGTAGGATATACCTAATATAAAGTTGATTATTTAGATTTAGTTTTTCTTGACATGTGGAATGGAAAATATTCAAATTTTAATTAGAGAACATAAATAAAAGCTACGTAACACACAAAGTCTAATAGTTAGAAATTTTTTTAAAATAAAGAAATTTAAATAACTTAACACCATTTATTTCCTTGGGAAAAAATACTTCTAGTTTAAATTCAGGGATAGTTAATATCAATTTTATCGAGATTGTTTGTAATATAATGATTAATTAGTGCTGACGCCATTAACCTACTCGGACAGGTCAATCATTATCTCTATTAATTCTCTGAGGTACTTGGGCATCTTGCCCAAGATATCATTATTCCGTCTAACGTGAAAATTAGCCTGAATTTATATTATGTTCATATGAACATTTTGTATACTGAACTGAATAAACTTGTTAATTTAAAATATTTAAGCTATAGCTCAAAAACTATTTTCTGTAGATAGTAAAAATTGACAGCAAATTTTTCACGTGCGGAGTAGTGAAACGTACAAACAAACAATTAAAAATAAGATTCGTAATCATCACAAACATAATAATTTTGTTGTGTGTCTGTCTATTCCCCTAACTTTGTGTAACGTAGTTAGGTAGTATTTTTACTATTTTCAAATTAACTTAACACATGTGCTATGAAATATTCTGGTCTGGAATGGAGTTCCAACCCACAGCCACAGGATCACTAGGCAAGTGTTAAGTATTAATAATTAAATAGTAAATGAAGAATAGTTAATTGCATTTACAGCAACACTTTCTTCATCAAGGAATTTTTTGAATCACGTAAAGATGAAAAAATAAACATGTTTGTTCGATGGAAAAATATTTTTTTGCGGTGAGACAAAACATCATTAAATAAAATAACTCTTTGATAATAACACCACTTTATTGAGTTTTAACTAGCTAGTTTCAGCTCAGAGCTGAGCCATCATCAGGGATAAATATTAACAGGGTTGAATTGACAGTTAATATTCAACCCTAATGAAGGCTCAGCTGTGAGCAGAAACTAGTTGGTTAAAACTCAATAAAGTAGTGTTAAACAAAGAGTTATTTTATTTAAAAATTGTTTTGGTGTGTTTTAGATACCTAGATAAACATTAATATGTAACGTAGGTACTTACTATTCTATGTATAATTATTAAAAGCAGATCTAGTGAGTCCTACTTTTCACTTGCTCCGCAAATATTCTCGAAGCATGGATTAATTAACTTATCTATCTCTTAAACTCGGTGATAGGTGATTTATTTTATTTATTTATTTATTTGTTTAAATATTATCACGATTACATTTACAAATTTAGCTTATAACGCCCCACTAGATGAAACCGTTTTGGGGCAGTAACATTTCTCGATTTAATACTTTTCTTATTCTAGGTATGATCAAAATTATACAATATAAGACAGTAATCTATAATACAAAAAGAATACTAATATGAGAGATTGATTTAAAAATTAAAAAAGGTTTATAAAATAACCAGGTAATTAAAAAGATAGATAGATAAATAATAAAAATATACCCAGTAGATTGATTAAGAACAAGAATATAGACAAGAATAGATAAAACTTACATTCACAAGAGAGATTACAGTCACCTCCCTTCTTGCTTCCCATCTTACACCACCTCTTGCTGTTTATCTGAAAATATAAATATACAATTGGAAACTTGAATATTCCAAAAATAAATATTATTTTTTTTTTAGTAGGGAAAATAGAAAAAAAAAATGGATTTAAAATAGCACGTTGATGGATCATATATGGAAAAAATCCAGTAAAATATTCAATGAATTAGTCATATATGGAAAAAATGCGATAAAATATTCAATGAATTGGTCATATATGGAAAAAATCCAGTAAAATATTCAACGAATTAGTCATATATGGAAAAAATGCGATAAAATATTCAATGAATTGGTCATATATGGAAAAAATCCAGTAAAATATTCAATGAATTAGTCATATATGGAAAAAATGCGATAAAATATTCAATGAATTAGTCATACATGGAAAAGTACCGAGCTTTATTACTAATTAAGAACTTTTTGCCCTTATAATACAAGATAGATAAAAAAATTATTAGTAGAAAAGTGATTTTGAATTCATTAGAGATTGTGATCTTATAATTATTAATTATGATGAACGTGCGTCGTACTTGAATGAATTGAGATAAAGGCTTCATAGATCAGACATTCTATAAAATATTACTTATAATACGTATATATTTTGTAGGAAATGATAAATAGTAAAAATAATGACACAAGTAAATTGAATAAATTATTAAAAATATCACCAAAAATTATATCATTAATCTATTTAAAAATAAAAAAATTTTAAATTGCGGATTTGAATTGTAAAAAATATTGCACAGTTCCATAAAATAAATACTGGACGTATTGTATAGCTTCATTATAGTTGTGGTATTTCACGGGGATGTGATAATGATGAAAAATTTAAATTGCGCATATTGCGCATTAAATTGCATATCATTTTCAATGTTTTGGTGATTGTAAATATTGTTAATATCTCTGATCTTGTTATATTGTTGAGTCTCTTGCATAGTTCATTCAAATAAACGAAAAATTCTCAGATTTGGAACATATATACATAGAACTTTAAACAAATTGATGATGTGTGGAATCTATAAGCCGTAAGTGTAGTAAGTATAATTTGATAAGTTCTGGGCCTTCGTATAAAAAGACTTCCATACACGTTTCCCATATAAATAGCTTCGTCTCTATGAGACTTCTATAATTTATTTATCTTAACCTTTAAACAAACCAGTCAGAACTTTTAAGACTGCATAGCGACAGTCTGCAAGCGAAAGGTGAATACTTCTTGGTTAAGAGAATTTGAGTTCCACTAGATCCAGAAGGAGAAATAGGCTGCCTATAAAATGAATTTTTTTTAACAATTTTCTTTGTCGTGTGATGAGAGTGCATTTTAAGGCCTTTGGGAAAATACCTTGAATTAAGCTATGCCGTTAATGTAAAAAAGTAGGGTTGCGTTTAAATTGGAAACTACAATTATTCATAATCAATCGAGCACTAACCGAATACAGAAAACGATCACTGGTACACTCTACGCGTATAATCCTTAAATCGTACATCATTCATTGTTACAATCGGGCAATGGCACGGTCAATGTTATCAGTACGTTCAGTGTGTATACAATCAGCATGAAACAATTATTATGATGTATTTACGTTTCTATATATATGTACTCCTTTGAAGTTGTTTTTCAATGGCCAATAATGTGCGACCTCATAGATGTTCACAGAATAACAAGACAAATACAACTCAGAACGAATCAGTGTAAGATAAGATCCTGTCCATAAGTTGTTCTTGTCCAGCGCTATACAACTTTATTACATTTTCTTATATGAATAAATATCTTTAAAAAATATTGATTATATTATTTGTGTATATCTACTTTTTTTATATGAGTAATTCCACCAACATGTTTCAGAAAAACATTTCCATCATTAGGGAATTGTAAAACAGTTATACAACACCCTGACATGGAAAAGTTTTTCTAAAACATGTTGGTGGAATTAATCATATAAAAGAAGTATATTATATTATAGAAGTATATATAATATACAAATAATATAAAATGTTGCTGAATCAATTAAAAAAAACAATTAATATATTAATAATTAATCGGGGATAATAAAGATGATTTTATTTAATTAAGCGCAAAAACTGGCCCGAATTGTCCACAAGTTTTATGCATGTTGTTATTATTACAACTATATTTCATTTAACGTGCAGTTTTCATACAAATTGGATGAGGTTTTTTGTGCCTGGGATATCCTTTAAGTCGTGTGTCAGAAAGTTCTTTAGTGTTCACTATGTTTTTTAGTCTTGTTTCAGTGATAGATATTATATCATTGTTTCAATTTAATATGTAGAATTCAGTAGTTTTTGATCATAATCCTCTCGCATTCATATTCTAAATTGAGATCATTTTTGATGTTTTCGTATCAGGTTTCAAGTGGTTGAAGAATCATATAATTTTTGTTGATATACTTATTACTTAGTTGCTCTTCAATTGTAATAATTTTATATTTCGCGTCCACATTTTTTTTTTGTTTATTCATTTTCCTTATATAATTTTTTTTCTAAATATTTTTACTGTCTATACATCGTTTTTTTAATTTAATTTGTCAGTATACAATTGTATCCTGACGAAGGGGCTATGTGATCTGAAACTTGTTGATATTTTTCAATACAAAAGTGGTGATTTTCCATTGCAAATTTTTTAGTCATTATCAGCATATAAAGTGACAATATTTATAAATGAACATCTTACAGCATGGCTGTAAGATGTTCACTTATAAATATTGTCACGTATCGTGGCTGCGGGAGGAATTCGCTGCTGGAATTTAATAACGGATTTATTAGTTACTGATTAATCAATTAATCAAACGTATTAAGTCACATACCATTATTTATAATGCTTATATACGCATCTGAAACACGATGGAAGTAACCATGTCCTGGACGTGTTTGATAATTCTGAGGAGTATTCTTAGCCCGGTCTTTGAAAATGAATTTTTCCATAGACGCTACTTCAATGAGCTTTATGCTTTGTATATAATAATGATGAGTGTTTGTTAAAAATATATATTTACTTGAAATAGTCCATAACTGGTACTACCATTGGATTTCTTGACTATCTTGCTAGTATTCCTATTGCTCTCGTGGTCAATCAGGCAAACCCCTGAAATTGTAAGAGAGGTATGAGAGTTGGAGCCCAGACTCAGGATTATTAATTAGTATTGAGTAACGACTGGAGAAAAAATTCAATTCTGACAATGTATTTATATCAGTTTCAAACACGCAAACATAAATTATTATTATAATGTTAACATAACCACTTCAATACATTAAATTCTCTATTTATAATAATAAAAACTGGTGATAATTTATATTATATTCTCAGGATTAGTATTGAGTAACGACTGAAGAAAAAATTCAATTCTGACAATGTATTCATATCAGTTTCAGAGACGCAAACATAAATTATATTTATAATGTTAACAAAACCACTTCAATACGTTAAATTCTCTATTTATAATAATAAAAACTGGTGATAATTTATATTATAGATTTGAGTTTTATATTACGGCCGGGGTTTAGTGCATAATGTGGCGTTGCAGTTGGTAGCTATTTTTAATATTCACATATTTTCCGGAATAATTGAGTGTCCCAATTCCAAAAATGTCATAAAATAAGCCGGCACGCTAATATTTAACGAATAATTCCAATTTAAAAATCGTAATTATTTTCTTAGTAAGTTTGACAAATTTCCTTTGAATTTTTATACGTATGTATGGATAAGTATTTGAATCATTGAATAATTGTCTATAGTTCGCGTATCGTATAGATAAATTTATAACTATCTTTCTTTTAATATATAATAAAGATAACTTATCTTTCAAACTTACTAAGGAAATCTTTACAATTTTTAAATTGGAATTATTCATTTAAAATATGCGTGCAGGGTTATTTTATGAGGTTTTTGGAATCAGGACACTTAATTATACCGGAAAATGTATTAATATTTAATACAGCTCCCAATGCCACATTGCGCACTTATTACGGTCGTTATACATATTGAGGTAGTGAAATAAAGCGGAAATTATGTATGAAACGTATGGATGTGTTGAGATTCGATTCTCGACATTTCGGTGTAAATTATAACATAAAAACAATAGACATGCACTTATAATGAAGAATAATAAAATCGATTCATAATACGTACAAACAAAAGAGACCGTAATAACCATTTCATAAATAAACAGGTAAATGAGAATGTAATTAAAATCCTGTCAACCATCACAAATGAAAATTGAATGGAAAATTTATATATTTCATTGAAGAAGAATACATTAATAAGTCGTAGCGTCTGCTTGTCTTCCAAAAAAACTTTGGATCAATTTTTAACCCTTTTCCCATGATCCAATCAAGCTGAAACTTTGTAAGCAGACTCATGGCGATGATAAAAATGATCTTTAAATTTTTGTTTAAAAAAATGAAATAATTATAGTATAATTTTGTATTTTTTGAATTTTTTTATTACTCCCTTTCGTAGAGTCGCCCGACTCGAGCCCGACGCGTGGGGTAGGCGCGAAACCTGTTTCAACTAGTAAATGAGAAAGGGAGTATAATAAAAACTTGGTTTTTATGTTTTTTTATGTTGAAAGTATTTTTTTAATTGTATTAAAAATACTAGCTGGTTATCATTGTTTGAAAATTGAACCATTGAAGTACTGCGGTAAAGTAATTAAATATTTTATGTAGGTAAGAAATTTTCAAAATAAACGTTATTCATCGTTTTTCAAAATTAAAAACATCTGAGAGCCAATTGCATTAACTTGGTTTATAGTAATCTTTCGTTAAAAGCATAGATATTTACGCAAACTAGTTGTTCGATTAGTGGAAAACGAAAAAATCTATGCTGAAAACGAAACCCCACCACTCCCATAGTCCAGTGGGTATGACACTGGCTTATCATACCGGGGATTCTGGATTCGATTCCCAGTGAGATCACTAATATATCTGTGTGATCAATTCAAGTCTGGAGTGTTTTGCTACAGTAAACGGGCTCCGTGGCCTGTTGTATGTTAACAAAAAAAAATACTTGCCACTATACTGCCGAAAGACTAAGTTCCATGAACAAAGTTGATACAACCGGCTCTAATTATTTTTCTTGACGTTGGATATTAAAAAAGGACGACTCTATTAATAAGGCATTGTGTACGTCTTTATACTTCTTTCATCAGTTAATGCGAGACGGGGTTTTCCTTTGCTGTTGAAACACGAACGTTAATGATTTATAAACGCTGATATAAATAAACCCTCTTGAGGAAAAATGGTGAGATTAATACTTGTAATTGTCTGGTAGTATAATGAGACGTTCATTTGGGAATACCTTGGGCCAAAACAATAACATTTTCATCTAATGACTTAAAATGGTACATATCAGTAGTAATTTTTAATTAATATGTGTTATTTTTCAATATTATCCGAATATATTATTTTTTTGATGAATTATTATTGAGAATAGGAGGGAAATATCGCCTATGTTACCCGCTGATTCCTAAAGAATACGTTTTCAAATTTTGAGTCCGATCGGTCAAACGGTACAGATTTGCATCGAAAATATGTCAGGGGGAGGGGAAGGGGTATGATAATAGGGGAGAAATGTTTCCTATGTTACCCGCCGGGTCCCAAAGTATAAGTATGCAAAATTTGAATAGAATCGGACAAACGGTGTGGATTTATATAGAGAACAGACAGACAGACATTGAGTTTTTTAGATATAGATTTTAAAAATCATATTTAAATATTATTGCTGAAATTCTTGATTACACAATTGGTTATTAATTAATTGGTATTGGAAAAAATTTTAGAATTGGGCTAGTAGTTAAATTTAATTGATTATTAATAATATTTTGTTTACTATAATATGCTTTACTAATTACTACTGAATTCAAATAATTCAATTTCAGACCAACATTATTTATGTGTAAAATAGATTGTCCTAAATTTTTATCAATACCGTGATCATTTTCATGCTCCTTTACTCTTACATTGAAATTTCGAGTGGAAAGGTTTTTCCGAAACATGTAGGTGTAATTAATAAAATATAAGTAGATAGTCAAAAATGAAGGTACTTTTACATGTCGGTTCCTAAAGAATGAGTATTTACTTGTGTATAGCCGACACCCGTGGAATAGTAATAACGACTTTTATCAAAATATTTGAACATTTTTTAATGTTTCCTCTGCCGGCAGATAAAAAAGGTTCTAATTAAAATCCTGGTGATCGTACTGGGCGAAACGTGATATGGTTCGCGTCTTTGCCAAGTCCTATATTATGTACTTTATTTTTGACGAGTAATGCAGGCTCGGCGATAGCGAAGTCGCCATCAATGTTCTCAGGTTTTCACGGCCGTTCTGAATTTTCTGTGTATATTTTACTAGGATATTCTGCCGTGTATATGTGACCTCTCTGGCCGACGTTTCGGATCCCATCATTGCAGGGTCCATCGTCAGGGCTGTGAGGACAGATGGACGGACAGACGGGCAAACAGCGAAATTATTATGTTTGATTTTTTTTTGTGGATTTATTCTATTACCGAAGATACATAATGCCGTGTAGATACTTCAAAGTTTTAATAATTTCCTCCACGATAAATGACATATCACTAATTTGTAAATTGTTCAGCGAAAATAATATCAAAAATATATCGGTTATATTCTTCAATTTATAAAAATTTAGCAAAAAACTTTTACATTACACTTTTTCATGAAACAATGTATGCTTGTTGATGTTGGTATTAAATATTTTTATAAAATATATTCTGATTTCATCTGTGTGCTTTATTAATCATTCAATTTCGAATTTAATATGTTTTCACTATCGTTTTAACATTTCACTTTTATTTGTATTTTATTGTCGACGCACAATAAATTTGTATCCTTTATAGTATTTGTAGGTAACATTCGGCAGTCAAATGAAAACTCACGCGTATAATGAATATTTATTTGAACGGCTTGGTGAACACATTTGAATCATAACAACGGATTTATTCTGTAAACCCCATCATTAAAACGTAAAAATGTGGCTTCCGTAAAGTATCAAATTAAAAAATAAAACACATTGCATCGCAGGAATCAGGAATATTTTTTAAAATTTGACGTATTTAATTTCGCTGTAATGTATCAATCGTTCTCACCTAATATCAGAAGAAAAATTGTTATTATATCTCAGCACGAAATAGACTACTACTTATGTATGTGTAAAGTTTCTAAGAGAAATGTCACGATGTCTGTCAAATAGTATCACGTCTAAATTGACGAAATGTATAATGTTATATGATCGATCAAGATAATGCAACGGTAAACCAAGATAAATCAAATCTATGCTAACGCAATGATAAACCAAGATAACTCAAATTAATGATAATGCAATGATAAACCAAGATAACTCAAAATAATGATAATGCAATGATAAACCAAGATAACTCAAAATAATGATAATGCAATGATAAACCAAGATAACTCAAATTAATGATAATGCAATGATAAACCAAGATAACTCAAAATAATGATAACGCAATGCTAAACCAAGATATTCCAAATCAAGATCCGTAGATCCGTATTCTACTACATCAGCTCAGGACAATAGAATAAAAAAACTTACAATTGCTGATGAACGTCCGTTGGAAGTTTTGCCTCAGGAGCTCTTTGGCTAGGTGGCACCTGCTGGTGAAGACCTTGGCGTGCGCCTGCGCGGCTAGGCCCACCAGCAGCATCAGCGCGGCGAGCGGCAAGAGGCGCGAGCAGCGGCGCGGGTAGCGGAGCGGGCAGCGTAGCGGGCAGTGGCGACGGCAACGGGGCGGCATGTTGGCGCGAAGAGCGAGATCATACTAGTGTGCGGATGATACGTGTATTACCACACTAGATACTCGGATAATACGTGGTATTATCCGAGTATCTAGTGACGTCGGTACAAGATCGAATTTTTTGTTTTGATTTGTTACTCGTCTAACTAATGCTTTAAAATAGCAGCACCATGTAGTGCTTCCGCTGCGTCTCTCTCTTGTCGGTTTCAAAAATATGTCTTCAGAAATTTTAATTCAATCTATTTTTTCATAATAAAAATCTTTGTCTTCTTCTATTGTATTCTTCTTTCTTTCTTCGATTCTATTATTTGAAGTCTTGCGAAATATTAGAAAACAACTTCGGATATTTTATAATATTTTTTAATGTTTTTTTTTTCAGAATATTGCGTACACGATGCGTACTTCCTTCTTCCGCATAGTTTTGTCCAAAAATAAATACTTAACAATATAAATTTGGTCTCCATAGTTTTTATTGTATTATATCAATTTGTATTGAAGTATTGTTAAGCTGTGTAATGAATCCCGTGTCACTTAATCCATGAATTCATCGAAGAATCCTGGATCGACTTTTAAAATACATATTTAAATGCACGTAATGCAGATTATTCTTCCAAATGTGGACATACTCGTATTTCTCTCAAAAATCGTGTATTATTAATAAACTCAAGTAGAGTTATAACAATGTTGATTTTTAAAATTAACTTTAACGAAGATCACTGTGAAACATTACAAAGTTGACGATGAATTTATAAATTATATAAATAATTTGTGTATCACCTTTCAATCATATTTTGCTAATTTACTTTACAAAGGATGCTGCTTATATCAAGTATTTATAAAATATTACAATTTTTTTAAATTATCAAATAGATATGATATGCCTAATTATAACTGAAGAATAGTAAATAAATGCAATTTATGTAGAACAGAAATATATTTTGATCGTTGTTACTCTTTGTCAAACTGCCTTAGGAATATAAAATAACTATTCTAGATGTAGTAAATTGAGTAGGTATAGAGGGAAATATAGAGAAAAATACTCATTTATTCTAAAGCTCATGCATTTTTGAGGCATACGTTCTAAAGCTCTGACATGAAAAATTTTATTTGACTTTTTATTTCTCATAATATCATTTCAATGAAGAAAAAGAGAAAAAATACAAATTTTACGGCAGATTCAAATATTTGGACGTAAAAGAAAAAATATGTATTGTAATTTTTTAATAGTTTAGATAAGAGTGAACGTTAAAAATATACTATTACTGTGTGCACATTAATTAATGTGATTCTTAAGTAAAGGAATAATACAAAATATTATAGTAAATATATTTTTATTTTCGGACACAGATATTATAAATGAATACATTAAATATATTAACATTAAAAAATATATTTGTACTAAAAGTAATGATGTTGTTACGATGCTAGGTAATGTTATATCTATGCTTATCTCTACAAATATTTGCTAAATAGAATAAATGAAAAGCACCATATTCAAATTAAGAAGCAATGAAAAAAATAATAATGAATAATTAATTATCAATATTTTTTTGGTAATAAGAAGAAAGTAAAAGTCTCAGCTGGTAATCAGTTTGATAAATTATTTAACGAAGAGATTCCTGAAATAAGTTTTCAAGTAGTTGTGCCGACTTTTATTGGCCTTGATAATTATTTTCTCGGTTGTTGAGCCACGTGTATCGTTTCGACGAAAGAAAGTCGGCTTTATTTGATTTTTATTCAAGAAAGAGCTATCATTTTTTTGTCATTATTTTCAGTAGGTATGTCATTTTATTCATTAAAATGACAAATTTTCTCACCTTGTTAAGCTGGCCTGCAACCCCATATTTAAAATGTCTGGTTGCAGGTAAGGGAGAAAAATACTCTTTTTGTACAACGTTAGATAATTTATCAATTAGATGACAAAAATATCAAACCGTTTAGTGGTACGAAACCAAATAAGAATATTTTTTCAAAAATACTTTGTTTACTTTGGTTTCCATTAATAGCATTCCATTAATCTGCTTTTCACAAAGATAAGAGCATGTAAGCAACTGTCAGAGTACTGTAGTTGGTCATAAACGACACTGAAATTAGCTTGTTTTTACAATGACCATAGTTTATTTTACTAATCACACAATACGTTAGTGTAGCTTTTTTTATAATGGAGGATGATTGATCCTCTTATTATAAACATGTTGCATTCATTTGGAAAAGTGTTGGTTCTAGACGATGGACTGAGTTCTATGCTTTGTTTAGTTTAGGGAGCTAAGCGTCACAAAATTTATAAAATTGGGAAGATTTCAGCGTCATATGAGTATCAAAGTCCCTGCTGAATTCAAGACCAATTGGCAAATGAGCTTGGGAAAGCCAAACTAAGATGGAACGACAATGTTTTCAAAGATATACATATCTGCCTTGGAGATCCAGAACTGAAGAGAGCTGACAAAGAGGCCAAGACTCACGAGAGGTTGTAGAGCCAACAGTTATGCCTATATAATAAAAGATTCAAATATTCCTCCATTCGGATTATATTACTCTTAGAGGCTAACATTACCGAAAACAGGCGAAATAAGGACATGGAAAACTGATGTTCCAGATGTTTCGTGTCATTTTGAAAGTGGTGAAGGTTTTAACCAATCATTACGGGGACATGATTATTGAGGGAGGACTTTCTGACTCTCTCTTTCTCGGGGCTGATCCTCACGGATTCCTGGAAGTCGGGACACTTGGATATGTCGGGCAGCCTGTTGCCCTTGCACCTCCTCATCCAGCCGGACCAGGACTTGAACCCTTCCAGCTCGAAGATCTTATTAGCGCAGATAGAATCGTCGCTGATGTCATCATTCAGCAGAGCTGAAAATAATGTGTCCTCCCATTAGATCAGAACATGTAAAGTTTTCAAATATATTTTCATTTCCATGCGGTCAACAAAATGTGAATAATTAATTTAAAAGCAAAATTTATATGCAACCGTTTGTACCTCACATATAATATGCAGATGTTCCTTCTAAATTCTGTTATTTAAAAATGTAATAAACAAATATATGTGTATAATTATTTTATTTTATTTAGGCTTCAACAGGCCAAGAGGCCCAATTACATAAGGGAAACACATCACAAAACATCCAGATTTAAGTAAACCACATAGAATAATTGTGACCTCACCGGGAATCGAACCCGGAACCCTCGGTGAGAGAAGCCAGTGTCATACATGAGGGCCACCAATAAATCGTAGGAACACATTATTTGTATGAAGTTAAGATTCTTTTAATTGATTTCATGGTTTTAATTCATAATTAATGTCAAGTTAATATTATGAAATATTTTTTTTATTGCTCGGACTTATGATATTGAAAACAATAATATTCGGAATAATTCTACACATACTTTTTATTTGAATGAAAAATTTCTTGATATATTTATTTTTATTCATTTGTATTGTCAATAATATAAATTTTATAACAACAAAATATGTTTAAATTATCGGTTAACCGGTTGTTTCTAGTAACACAAAAATTTAGCAAAACGAAAATCCCTAGGTGATTTAAACAAATACACTTTATACAAATAATACATAACTATTTTTTTCGTTTTGAATTGGGTCATATTTTTACACTGAAATTTGTGGATTACCTTAATTTAATTCGGAAATAGCATTTTGAAAAGTGAACAGAACAAAAAATGTTTTATTATTATCATCATGTAACAAAATTATTGATGTTTAAATTATTTTTCTGGGTATTGCAAAAAAGGATATGAAGTCAATTTAAGTTGGACAATGTCATACTTTGAATTAACACATAATGTTCAATTTATTGTGTCGTAGTGAAAATTATTTTATTTTATGTCACAAAATTATTTGCTGAATTTCGAAAAGTAGGTACGTAATGACTAAAATTGTTCCGATTAGGTGAATATGTATAATTGTGTCCGAAAAATGAATAAATCTATATTTTAGCAGCATACCTTGAAATATTGTTAATAGATGGATGAAAAATATCATTAATAATAAATATTATTAGATTATTTTGGAATTTAGTAAAATTGATTGAGATTTAAATTTGTATATGCGAGTAAAAATCATAATTACATATACGAATGATAATATAAGTTGTCGATAATCCATTTATAACCGTTTCAGGAAGAATTTCATTCAGACGGAATAGATTATATATTTTTCAATACATCAGCCCTGATGATGGACCCTGCGATGGGATCCGAAATCTCTGCCAGAAAAGTCGTAAAAATACAGCATAATATCCCAGAAGACACAAACAAAGATAAATGTTCCAAGGTTTTTTGTGGAACATTGTGTAAATTCATTTTTAATATGTTAAATATGAATTGAATTGAAAACACTGTTCTTTTCCACTATATATATTTTATTTCAATGTTTGAACGTATTCGAGATAACTCTCATTATCAATAACATACTTTCAACTGCAAAATTGTCAATAGCATATTTTGACTTGAAAATATGTTATTGACAATGAGGGTTATCTCGAAAACGTCCTGACAATGAGAGTAATCTCGAAAACTTTCTACCATTTAAATAAAATATAAAGTGGAAATGAAGAGTGTTTCTCGAAAGAACATTTGAGAACATTAATAGATTTCTTAGTAAAATATTATACACACATATTTTTATATATTTAAACAAAAAAGAGCGATTCGTATACGGAATACGCGCCCCGTCAATATTTTATTAAAATTAAGATAAACGCTTTTGCTATTTAAAATACAGGTCTCATAAAACGAGGTCCGGGTTCCCGATTACTGGCGAGTATCTTAACCACTAGATCAACGTGCGCGTATTAGAAAAGATTTTAAATGAACTTATTAGTGTTATGATGCTATTGATTTATTTTGACAGGTCAACTATATTTCTAGAGCCAACATTAATAATAACTTTAAATAGTGTTAAATTGTAACTTACATTCGCATGCCACATTACAATCCCCCCCTTTCTTGCCTCCTATCTTACACCATCTCTTGCTGTTTATCTGAAAATAAAAAATATTTTCGTTTTATTGTGTAATTTTTATATATTTTATATATTTTTGATGTTTATAGCGTTAGATTGTATATAATTATTAATTTGAGAAAATTAACAAAAAAAATATTTGTATATGTATGTTCTAAGAACACTTTTACTGGATTTGGTCCACAGAGGGATAATCATTTATTGAGATTAACCATAAAAGTCTCACAGAGACGAAGCTATTGATGTGGGAATCCTTGAAGGCTGTCCACAGGGTTTTCGACCTATATTAACTGTCTTAAGTGATCATTTTTTACAAACAATAAAACGTTCACGAATTCCACAGTTAGAACATCCATAAATTATAAATTTTTGAATATTGTACCTTTACACATACCTGTATATCTTCATTCAAATATTTGAAGAAAGAATTATTAAAAATGCAGAGGTATTATCACCAACGACTACTTCTATGTATGCAATGTCATCTGAATCTAATTTTCTAATTAATCTAATTTTCGACCATAGATGGCTGTAGCATAGTTTCTTCAAACATTTGAAAAAAGACAAATAAAGAACATATATATGTACAACTTTTAAAATTTTTATAATGTATGTTAACGTTGAATTTATTATTATTTTTATTTTATTTATTTAAATTTGTAACAATATTATCTTAAGAGATTCTACGAAACTGCATTCAGTTTATCTGTAGAAAAAGAGTAAAGTAGATTAAACAGCTAATATAAATCAAAATCCCTACATATATAATAAATAGCTTCTTATGTGAGTGACTTCTATAATTTATTTTTATTAAAAAATACTCTGTTCGATTCCTCAATATTTTCATTCAATCAACGTAATAAGACTCGAAAATATTTCAGGTTTAATAGGTATTTCACATTCCTGAATTTACTCTAAGTATATTAATTGGAAATTAGAAGTTCTCATTTTGGTCAATAAATCATCTGTATTGTTATTCACTTGAGACATTTATGGCTTTATTTAATGTTATTATTAACTATTTACCAAAATATTAACTAGATACAAGTTGGCTTATTCAAAAAATTTACATATTTCAAAATAATTATTTTGTGTATGTATTCGCAAGTCAATATAGCGCTCCCTTTTCTGTTCCAGATTAATTAAACCGTATACACCAAATATCTTTTAATTATTCATGATAATAAACATTTAAAAAATAAATTTAATCGTTTTGAATAAAAAAAAATATAAAAAAAAAACAATTAAGTACACAAAATTCATATCAGAAATTTTGCAATATAAATTGATTTATTCTTTATTATTTTATTTACTTACTTTTTTAAGAAAAGTAGCTTAAGAATTTATATTATTGAAATTGTATTATTAAAAAAAAAACTAAAACTTTGCTCTAATTATAAAATATAATAAAAAATTCTAAGCAATAAATTGAAAAATACAACATAAATAAGTGAAAGTAAGAGGATTTATATTTAATACTATAAAAAAAAACAAAGGTTTACCTATTCATTCATTCAAATAAAATATCATAGAAAATTAACGAAATGTTTTTGAATTATCATGCGGTTCAAACAAATGGATGTAGGATGTGGTGTACCTGCGTTGCGGGTATGGTGTGTCATGTTAAAAATGATGTTTGGTGTTTATTTATAACCTATATCAAATATTATCATTCAAGACTCAGTGGTTTGAAACAGCACTTTAAGTAGATTTTAAAAATGTGTTTATTATTTATATGCGTGTTAAAGCACTGTATAATTTGCGTATGTCCTTGAATATATATGCAATGATTTCTGTTTTTTTATGGTGTATAGTATTGTCATTCTACCTCGCAGCCATTCACAGAAAGGCTTCCATAATCCAGGATAACTGAGTGTAGGATTCATAAATAATACGAATCACTCTTTGTTAACGAAAATTCTTGTGTTATGCAGTTATATTCTTGTACTATAAGTTGAAAGATGTCCATCGGTTCCATATAAAGAAATAATACTGAACATTCTAGAAACAGTAGTTATATCTACTAACAAAAGAAATAACAACATTACCCCCACCACCTCACTCTCAATCACTTCGCCTGATAAATCATCAGATGATTATATTTTATTTTAGTTATCATATATTACAGGTACTTGTCGATGGTTAGTTCTGGTAAGATGTTTTTCTCGAATCTAGGAGTGAAACACATATGCATTTATAATATCCTAAAAAATATTTACCTGGAATAGTCCATAACTGGCGCTACCATTGGATTTCTTGACTATCTTGCTAGTGTTCCTTTCGCTCTCGTTATCGATCAGGCAAACCCCTGAAATTGTAAGAGAGGTATAAGAATTGGTGTCCTGACTCAAGATTAGTACTGAGTAATGACTGAAGAAAAAATTCAATTCTGACAATGTATTCATATCAGTTTCAGACACGCAAACATAAATTATATTTATAATGTTTACAATAACCACTTCAATACATCAATTCTCTATTTGTAATAATAAAAACAAACTGGTGAAATTGTAGAGAATAAGTATTAAGGATTGATAGATGAATTCGTATTCCTCAGAGTTGACGTTTTGATACTTAAGGATTTTTTGTCGATTAATTATCAATTTTGGAAATATATTTTATAATTCATTTAAATTTTTTAAGAGACAACAAAATATTACCGTATACATTTATACTAAAATATCATTTTGCAATACATAATTTCTATACCAATTCCATCATTATCATAATTTTCATCTTATTATCTAAGGCAAGTCAAGAACCAAAAGATAAGACGAGATAGTTCCATCTTTCCCTGACTTGCGATGTTTCTGCTTTTGTAAAGTCTTTAATATTCAATTAAAGAAAATAAAAAGTATTTTAATGAAGGCATTTTACTTTATTTTCATTGATAGAATGAATTAAAGAAAAATGCATGTATTTTTAAATCGAGTGATATAGCTTTTCTGAGTTACTTCAATCGAAATTTATACAAGGTTATAACATTTCTACTGACTTATAAATATTGAAGTATTTAACTATGATAATATACACAATAAAAGGTAGGAAAAAAAATCCTAGTAAAATGAAAACCAAACATTACGTTACAAAGACGAATAAACGAAATTATTCCGACCAAATTATTATTTAAATGATTAACTTTTTACAAAACTATTAATAATGTACAGCAATGATACACAACACACCGCACACACAATACACCATAGAGTACGTGTACCACGGACATGGACCCCGCCCTAACATGGATCCCTTGATTCAATTCTCCGAACATCCTGAGAAAAGTGAAGTCAAAGAAGCGGCAGTGGGTGGAGTATGGGACAAGAACAAGAACACAGATCTCGTAACACGCTCAAGATTCGTTCGTACAAGGATAGATAATGAAATATTTATATATTTTTTGTTGATTTCCGTGAAATATTTCCGTGAAGCTCCTCCTTCGTGACTTTCCCCGGTGTACGTTTGTTTGAGACAAAAAAAAATATTGTGTACTTACTAAAAAACGAACTATCTAAAATTTTTGTAGATAATTTGTTTAAAATTTCGTTAACTTAGAATCTCATAAACGATTTGCTAAAAACAATAGTTTAAAAAAATCAGGGATTTTTTTTCAAATTTTTAATTATTTTACAATTTTTTTCCAAATGGATTATGCTTCATTATAGATTTTATTTTTTTTATTTAAATTATTTTACTTTATTTAATTAAATGGTAAAAATACAAATTTTACATATTTAAAAATCAAATTGACATTATTTTTGATAGCAATTTGATTTTAGAATATTTAATTTCTTAATAAATTAATGAATTTATTTTCTTTCTCGCACAAACGTATACTGGGGAACTTTGTATTTAACGTCACGTCTTGTAGGAGTTCCACGAAAATACGCATGATGCAGCTAATTTGTTTTTTTTTTGAAAAAATTAACAAGAGAACAATGATAGAGTAAATAATACCTTAATAAAAGTGCCCATAAAAACAATAAAAATAATCAATCATGTTTTTGTAGAAAATTACTTAATTTCTACCAAAAATTTTCTCTCCCAGGGTCGTGCAACCACCCTTATCTAGTTAACTAGCAAAATAAAAGGGACAAAATTACACGCGTTTGCTCCAGGGCCCAGTGATTGTCGTAACGCCACTGTTTATACCGCATAGTATTTATTAAACTGAGATAATTATTTCACTGTAATGACATTTAATAAATCGTAGTTTGCTTATCTGACCACAGGACCAGGATATCACAATCCACAATAAGGTTAGACCTTTGGTAAAAGCCGCAGCCGTAAATATTTAATGGAATATGCCTAAATTTAACTAGATATCATATTTCTAATAGGGTGTATTTTCGTATGCACCCTAACTGACGCTTGTGGTGAATGTTTAGTGAACCTGAAATTAGAACTGAAGTGTATTCCCACTTTGGGAATACGGGATTTGCTTTATGAAAGAGCAGGCGGCATTAAATACTGTTTTATATTATTATATAAATACGCGTTGCGGACCAATACTAGCTACCGTGACCTTATACTATCGTAGAAGAAAAAGAGACAGCATGCGCTCACATTTTTATACGCCGACTCCCTTCCCCTCCGGGTCAGGGTGGCCAGCATAAAAACACTACAAGAACAAACCGCGGTGTTATGTTCCAATTCTAACTGATATTTACATGCCCAGTATTCACCCCACACGTTGACACTGACCGTCTGCACGTTCCTCAGACTACGATGAAATATCCACGGCATACCTATAAATCCATCATTTTTAATTATCGGGTTATTTTTGGTGACGAAGGGATCGTCAACCCTTCAACTACGTTAAAATATTACTTGCAAAAATGTTGCATTTGGTTATATTTGAGTAAAATTATACAATAACATAATGAAGGACTTCGAAAAATGATCTTAAAAATAATTGGAAAAATATTAGGGTGATGATGATGATTAAATTTTGATTATCCATACACACCTATTTATTTCTAAATTGTCCTATTTTATCCCAGCAATATTTACGTGTAAGAATGTCATCCCGATTATTATCAAGAGCGTCAAATTTTTTCAATAATTGCTCCGAAAATTCAGAGAAATCGCTTTTATTTGTCAAAGTTTCGAACTGTTATACCAATACAAAAATTAGTCCAACCTTTGCAGCTCTGTTTGGAAAAACAGTAATTATAAAATTCAACGTATCTGTCATTTGGATAAACGAGAATAACTATTTTCTATTCGTTTATATCAGCTCGTGTAGTTAAATGCAAAGTTAATTGTATAATTTTATTAATACTTCATTTTACAGCCATATATCGTTAAATAATATAGTTTGCAGACTACATTTGCTTCTTATTTTTTTTTTTCTAAACCCATTTTAATGTGCATATCGCACGTTTGCTGGGAAAAGTTTGTAATCGAAAAATACTCGACGAGATAATTATCTTGTTGATAGAATCAAATAAATGTCCAAAAACTATTAAATTGGCGTCTTCAACATTGGTGTGCTAGAAAGTTCTCCAGAGCTAATAATTTTTATTACATATTTGGACAATTCTAAAAATATTTTATTTGCCGACTTGTCCAACATCAATAATTATTTTAAATCAACTTTCTTTCTTTTAAGGTCTGTTTTGACTGTAGTAGAGAATAATTCCACAACGGGGCATATTGTGGAAACCTGCCAGATTTTCACATTTTTGAAGATAACCAAGATATTAAAGTCAACAAGCTTCGTTACAAAGCTAGCTATGTACTTTAGTATAGCAATAGTGATTTCGTCATTATTTATTGTTTTAATATCCTTTATTAAAACATTATTTTTTATTAAAGATTATTTTTTACGTCTTTGCATAGTCGAATAGTACAAGTTATCTCATTTATGACATATAAAAGATTGTTTTGTCAAATTTTTCACATCATAATATGATTTTTTAAGCTTGTGCTATTGCTTTTCACTTTATATTATTACTTTTTTTTATTTATGAATTTCTATTTTATTATGTTTTCTTTATGCTTCTGCTTGTTATATACTTGCTTTTTACTTTACATTATAGTTATTTTTATATATTTGTATCTGTATTTTAAGTATTTTCTTTCCACTTTGTTATTATTATTTTTACATGTTATTATTTTTTCTTTAAACTGTATATCCTATAAATGTAAATTTAACTTATCTGTTTGTAAAAGCCCTCTAGGGCATCAATAAATAAATAAATAAATTAAAAATTAAATCATTTTTACGTCCAATCAGTTGATTCAACAATGGATGCTTGCCAAATTTGATACAGGTCAACTCTGTGATTTGAATAGTAGATATAATTAGTATTAATGTATTATACATCTATAATAACTCGGTGTATTATTTTATTGCAGATAAATCGTATCGAACGATCCTAATCTAATGTATACTTAGGGAATAAACCGTTTATTTTATGTTTGTTTTACTGTGTGATAATCTTTACAGATATGGATATAACATTTAAAATGTAAACTCAGTATCTATTTCAAGCTTCATCTCTACAAACCGAGCTTCAGCCCATTTACCGCTTGAGACTACAATTCAATAATACCTCGAAATTCAAATGTTCAGCGATTCATCGAAATTAAAATAATTGTATTCGATTTGCATTCGTTTAAGGTAGATTTTATTAGAAATACTACATATTTTCTGGGGTATCTCGACGTTATTTTTGAATAACGTCATTGCATTTTCATTAATCATGACCAGTAGACCCTAAAGGCATGCTTAATTAATATGTATATGTATGGTAATATACTTGGTATGTAAAGTTTTCCTATTCTGCCATGCTGTATGTTAACTTGGTGAAAAGCAAAATATGATATTTTTAATCACACATATACAATAAAAACACTTGTTTTTAAGTTTTGTATTTTGCCATTCGAGAGTTTTATCAGCTTACCTTCGAAACAATAAATATTTTTTAAACTTAAAATGATAGTATTAAGAAAACCTTTTTCAACAATATAAGGATTATAAAATGCCTTTTACTTTTATCAAAATACTTTATTTATCATCAAATACAATAATTTCGTTATCTGTCTATCTGTCCGTCCGTCTGTCTGTATGTCTGTCTGTCATCGTAACTTCATGTAGCGTCCGTAATTTCAAAGTTTGAACCCCGGGCCAGCAAAGCCGAACCGG
The DNA here is from genome assembly GCA_016648135.1 of Agrypnia vestita. Classification (NCBI taxonomy): domain Eukaryota; kingdom Metazoa; phylum Arthropoda; class Insecta; order Trichoptera; family Phryganeidae; genus Agrypnia; species Agrypnia vestita. Next base: position 180,601 of record JADDOH010002341.1, read on the forward strand.
CCGCTCAACGTATGTTGCTAAGGCCGCCTTTCCGTGGACCGCCAAAAGATACTATAAATATATAGAAAGGCTTGGTTAAAACGCGAATCAATGTTCCGTCATTTTTGACGGGTTACAGCTAGTTTAAAATGACAGTTCTTTATGTATCTTTAACATAAACAAATGAAGAATAAATACGTAGGAATAAATGTATTATTTTTTGAGAATCTAATGCATATTTTTTTCACTACCACATATTATGAGTAACACGACGTTAGAAATTTATTATTAAGCAATGATTTTCTAATGGTTAAAATTTCATCAAAATTATATATTGGTATCATTATTGTATTATATTATATGGTATTATATTTTGAGAATCTAATGCATATTTTTTTCACAATCACATATTATAAGTAACAACACGTTAGAAATTTGTTATTTAGCAATGGTGATAGTTTTCTAGTGGGTAAAATTTCATCAAAATTATATATTGGTATCATCAGAATATATTGATTCTCTACCCTGGCAACAAAAGCAACAAATACATACGTTTAACTCAATTTCACAAATTTGATACTTTTGGTTCTATTTATGTAATCACATATCTGCAAACAATTTGAATCAAATCATTAGAAAAGTCAGTGCTGTCGTATAGAGTATAGAGTTTTCGGGATTATTCTGCTGCGTGTATCCGACCTCGCCGGATTTTTTCTCTGCAGCCGGTTTGAAGCGGTAAAACGAAAAAGGGCTCGCGGAGTGAAAGCAAACCTCGCCCGAGTCCAATGTAAACATAATTATCTTGTTTTTAATTGCACCGTGACACCTTTTATAATTCGTTTTGTTTGTTTGCCGATAAATACGGGGCTGTCCAGCGCCAGCGCGGATTAATACAACTGTTTGCTGTTTGGATTATTCCTACAATAAATAATACAACATTACCGCTATCCGCTATTAATATTTGCCGTGAAATACGTTCCATTTTCTTTAGAATAGTAGAAGGAAAAAAATATAAAATTAAAAATGTTGAATTATGCACTTAATAGGAAAATTGTACCAGTGTCTATATTTGCATAAATTTATTTGAAATTTTAATAAAATACGTAATTCGTGTGCACTGTGACTGGCATTCCTGCTTCACCATACGATTTAAATAAAAAATCATTAGCCCGGTTTGAAGATAAATACTATCAAATTTACGACGGAAAAATATTTTCACAAAATATGTTGCTATAAGCAAGTTGACATGGCTGGGATAAACATTACAACAATGAAGAATTGGCAACATGTCTATCAACCTAATATAATTATACTAAATATTTATAAACAAATTTTTGTTTATCAATTAGAAAAGACATACAGAAAAATCAAATTAAAGAAAAAATATTTTAACTGAATTCACAGAACATTATTCTGAAATTGCAACTTCACAATAATAATGTGTTTTATAATTTTTATGTGTTTTACAACGGATTAATAACAAATAACCATAAAGGTTGCATACTTAATTTCAATATTATATAGAATATCGGATTAACTCGGATTAATAACAAATAACCATAAAGGTGGTATACTTATCTTCAATATTATATACACTATCGGATTAACTCGGATTAATAACAAATAACCATAAAGGTTGCATACTTATCTTCAATATTACCTATATACATTATCGGATTAACACGGATTAATAACAAATAACCATAAAGGTTGCATACTTATCTTCAATATTACCTATATACATTATCGGATTAACACGGATTAATAACAAATAAACATAAAGGTTGCATACTTATCTTCAATATTATATACAATATCGGATTAACTCGGATTTACACGTGTAAACAGTATATTTTTGTTTCATAACGTATTTAAAGAAAAATAAAGTATATATTTATGAAAGCAAAGTTTATTTCTATAAATTATGAAAAATATAGTATTTGATTATCCGCATCTGCTACTCAAATATTAAATAATTTCTTACTGATCCTTAAATAAGGCAACCAAGCGACTACAATCAAATACTCGACGTCGATACTGCTCATTTTCGTATAACGCTGAATGAGCGCTTAACTTTGTAAAAACTTTTAAATGTTTAGATACCTGCTTTAAAAATAACAAAAAAGAACTGCTACATTGTGTCGCATAGGTAGATAGATAGATACGCAGAAAAACGTTCGACAGTAATGATATGCTGTTTGCATAATTAATGTGACTTGTCAAAGAATTGACGGAACTGAAATATTTCATAATAATAGAAACAAAGTCATTGGTATTTGTCGTGCCATTGGAACGCGATGTTTACAAAAAATTTTTAACGTCACATTTTTTTAAATTTATGTTAAATACCTACTTATATATAAGGTGTCTCGTAGCTAGTAGCAAAAATTTCGAGGAAGTTTTTTTCATTCAATTTTGAATAGAAATATTCTCTATTTATGGTTTTTGTGTTTAATTTGTAGAACTCCATATTTATTTTTAGTGAAATTTAAAATAAATTAAATTTTAATAAATATTATTATTAAGTTCTACGGGTTAAGTATTTATATGTGTTACAGCTGTTTCGGCTTGTAAGATAATGGCTGTTTGATAATGGCCTTACAAGCCGAAACAGCTGTAACACATATAAATACTTAACCCGTAGAACTTAATAATAATATTTATTAAAATTTAATTTATTTTAAATTTCACTAAAAATAAAAATAAAATATTCTCTACACGTTGGGTGAAATGTCGACTGCTGCAGAGATAAATAGATATCAAAGATTAATTTTTTTCGGTATTTCTAAATTATTTTCTGTAAAACGGTAGACTATCACTACAGTAATACATACAATATATCAAAAATTCATTCTCTTCAATATAAGTAAGCATACAATTTTGAAAAAAAAAATGCAAAATTTTATGTGGGTTGCCTCCGTAAATAGCGTTGTCACCCAAATAATAAAAAATATTTTCTATTCAAAATTGAACGAAGAGGATTGTTTCTATCAAAAAGGGAATAAAGAAGGTACTCCCGAAATGATTGCTTTTATAATAAATAAAAATTAACTTTGTTTTTTCACCACTTTCGTATTGAAAAATGTCAACATGTTTCAAAGCCCATGGCATCTCCATCAGGACACTTATACAATTGAGCCCTTGCCCGGAATAACGTTGTATCCAACACAAATGTCAATTTTGAGTTATTGATGGAGTTATCTTAGATATGTTATTATGCATCGTTTAAGGTAAATCATATGTCAAGAAAAAAATATTTAGGCTTCTGGCTGCATTTTAAAGTTATTGGTTTGTGGAATAACGTTGTATAGTGTTTCTCAAAATGGCGTCGCCGAGCGTCAATATCGTGGAGCGTGGTTTAATACACATGAATAAATGGAGAAAACGAACATCTAATGTTTTAAAATGGAAAGATATCAAAGCCAATAAGTTGAAGGATGCAGGAAAGGAGTTTTTATCCAGAAAAAATATTATCAAACCTGCAATTGACCCGCCAGAACATGTTTGTGGAATAACGTTGTATACGATTTGGCAGTTCTGATTGATATTGTGATTTCATATGTGACAATATTATTTTGTCGAACGTTAACCTATTTTACTCAATTGATTTATCCATATTGATATTTGAAATGCTTTTTGATAATAATGCTGGCTTTATAGTGCTCTTTATATCGTAACTTAATATAACACCGATACAAAAAGTTTATTTAATTCCTCATTCTTTTTCGCAGGTTCGAGTTTGTGCCAAAAATGTTTAAATCCGGGATGTTTTCTCCATTTCAATATCAAGATAAATATTTAATCAGTATTCAGGTTACTGAATTGCAATGAAAAAAGTAATCATCTCGTCTTGTGTATTAAGAAATTGAATGTCCGACGCCATATTCAGCAAACAGACGGAGATATGTAATAGTATGTACGAGAACTTATCGTTCCGTAAAAGCTCTTTACCTACTAATCATCTCATCACAATCAGAGCTCAAACCTTCCACAAAGAATTAGAATCATGGACCTCTTATAGCTTTCTACCAACTATTTCTGGAAGGAGGGCGAGAATGGCTACCGTTTGAAAAAAAATCGTGCAGTTAGGGAGCCTGGAATTGACTTCAATGTAATCCAATCTACTGCCAATAAGACTGTTAAGCTCAAGGACCTCGATGAAATTTGTGAATTTATGTTAGATGAGCACATGCTGCTTTTAAAAGGCATTATCAAGTAAAGCAGAATAAAAAAATCTATTTTGCGGAATAACGTTGTTTGTGAAAATTTCATATACAACGTTTTTCCACTGATTCAGCATGTTTTTTTACAATAGATTCAAATTTAATTGATTTTCCCCCCTATTTTATATTGAGATTAGTTAAGAATTATATGTTTGTTATATTTAAAATATAAAATGTAATAAATTGTAACTGGTTTCGTTTTTTCAATTTTTCTCGGAATGAGAGTATTGTTGGATACAACGTTATTCCGGGCAAGGGCTCAATTGTATTCTGATAAAGAGGCCATGGGCCCTGCAACATGTTGATATTTTTCAATACAAAAGTGGTAAAAACAAAGTTTATTTTTATTAATTGTATTAATAATGTTACCACAAAATTATTTAGCTGTTTTTTGAAGAATTTATTGCTTTTAATTATGAAACACCTGTATATTACTAACATTGTTTTCAGTCTCCATGAAGGCGCATAAAATTAACGGGATATTAACGTGTGCATAAATATGTACACACATCGTTGCATTAATTGTAATAATAAAAAAACTTACGTACCATCTCGCCGTTTCCCCGTGGGGGTAGGCAGAGAGGATAGAGCGCCACACTCTTCTGTCCTGACATACAACTGTCGCCTCATCCACATTCATACATCTTCGTATGCAAGCTCGACAGTTGTTGAGGGACCATCTTCCAGTATCTGATTTATCTGGTCATACCACGTCTTCCGTGGTCGCCCTCACTTGAATTATATATCTTTCTTACCATTATTTCCTCATTCATTCGCTCAACACGCCCAAACCGTCTTGTAGTCTTGCGAATAAAAAAGACAATAACGTTAAATTGTGCGCATTGTGTAATTTAACAATTACACAATTGAATTTATTTTAACTAGTCACGCGAAATTACTGGTTTATTATACGTGCGATACAATACAAGGCACGAATAAGTTACTACGCTGGCACGTGTATACACACATGTCTCAACACACACTATGAAACGGGGTTTTCCCCTTCCGTCACGAGCATGTACGTTTTGTAAGCGCTGATATAAATGAATTCTGTGCAGGTAAAACGACGAGGTTAATACACGTAATTGTCTAGTTGTCTAACACGGCTGTTCATTTGGGATTACCCTGCGTCAAAACAAAAACATGTTCGTATGATGAGTAAGAAAGGGAATCTGTTAACTTTTCGGCCGAATATGTATTCACGCACAGTATTAAATAAATAAATAAATAAATATAACTTTATTCCAGAATTCAGAATATTAGGTACGTAGGTATATTTTTTTCTGCCTCAAAGTTGCAAATGTTGTAGGTATATAAATTGTCTAAACATTTTGTTATGTATTTTTGTCAACATGAAAGGCGATAAAGCCTTTAAAAATACCTATTAAAAATAAAGAACTAATTCACAAAAAAAATAATAATAGAGAAAACATTGGTTTCCGGAATATGTATATAAAAATTTAAAAATATAGAAGTATACAAAAGTTATGGAATTATCAAGTTTGTATCCCAGGCAAAATTAGACAATAGATCCCAGTAATGAAATATTTTGCAGAATATTGATAAAATAAATGTAGAAAAATGAAAAAAAATTTTAAGTACAAAAAATCTCTCCGAAAAATTGAAAAACAAGTCAAAAATGTAAATTCAACTAATGAACATTTGATGAAGTAATTCATCTGAAAATACAACTGACAGATAATTATGTTAATTTCGTAACAAGGTCGCGTAATCATAATATAATTCATTTTTATGAATCTTTATTTTGGTCATAAATTCTGGATAATCAATCTGTAATCACCTTTAAATATATTTTACGGTATTCCTTAATTGATAACTGACGTGATTTTGTAGATAAAATTATAATAAGGTAGGTTATATCTTGTATTTCACTTTATTTACAATCATTGACTGATCTCGCTTGCAATTTTAAAAAAATATTTTTGATAAGTTTCTTCAATAGAACTTTGGTACTGTCCGCTACATAGCCATAAATTTTAAATAATTTAATAATAATTAAAAATTTGTTTTGGCCATACGATGTATGTGAGAAAGAGATAAAAAAGAGAGAGGATAAAATTATTTAAAATAAGAAGAAAGCAAAAAATAAGGAAAACATATTCCAATACATTGTTGAAATTCTTTGTTGATCTTTGAAATCATTGAAGACATGATTTGAAATCAATAATTTGTTTTTTCCTGTTACTGAATGACACTAAGCAAACATGTTTAAAATACTGTTACGGGCTCTCATGACGAATGAAACTCTTGAAACTAGTTAATTACCAAAGTCACTGGACACCAATTTAATTGGAGCAATGTTATGTAATTTGGACTCTATTACACTAATTTTCTTTTTTTGATTTATTTTCATATATTACAGACACTACCGGTACTTTCCGATTCACTGTAAATCGTCTAGTGTGCTTAAAAACTTTGATCATGTTGTAATTTTTTCCATTTTTGCAGTCTCGTCACAATACCTAACTTAAAACACAATTAAATAAGCTTCGTAAGAAGAAGAATATCACCAGATCGATTAAATTTTGACTTCTAAAATCTCTCGTCTTGAAAGAAGATTTACGTTGAAAAAGATAGAAACATGTTTATAATAAACTTGTGTATTAAATGTTAAAAATATTGTTACACTATATATCCAAGTGATATTAGTTTTCATATTTTTGACATAATATTGTCTCCTGAGAAGGCGGGAAGTGAAAAGTTATGAAAACGTGGTGTATATGTCCCTATTAGTGCGGTGGTATCCCAATTATAATAATTTCGTTATCTGTCCATCCATCCGTCCGTCCGTTATAACTTTGTGTAACGTCGGTATCTTCTTTATAGTATAAAAACTTTTACTTTGACTTTTTATTTTTTTTCGTGTAAAAGTACCGTTCCTTTTTATGGATTACAGCTAGTATATAATGAATTTATACAAACTTTGTATGTTATCTTTGATTTTAAAGAACTTTGAACCCTGATTTGCCGCATGAGCATATATACCTACAAAAAAATTATATGTGGTTCTCCCATATTTTTTACTCATCGGTACATGAAAATGGGGGTATGAAAAAATAGAGCGATTTGTGCTCTTCTGAAATGTGATAAATACGATAGATTCATGATTTCGCTAAAGAAAACAGGCTTAGGTCCTGGATAAATTATTTTTGCTTTCCTCTACTGAGTCAAAAATTTATCTTTAGCCTCCTCCACATAATATTAATGTAATTCATTAAAAAAAGCTTTTTTATATTATTTATAGTATGCGGGGGCCTTGAAAGTGTTAATAATTGAATTCCCTCAAAATAATACCTTATTCTTAGATATTTTCCAAAGAAAAATATCTATTTACTTTTAAAAATAGTATCTCTATAGGTATATTGATACCATACAAAAAAACATCTTCAATACGATTCTTTCGGTGGTGCCTATATATATCTGAACAACGTTACTATAATCATAGAGACTTGACGAAGACTATTTATCTCAATACTTTGTTTTGAGATAACATTAGGCAACAATATTGTTCATTGTTTAACTTGTTTTTCTTTATCTTCTACTAATTTTGATGCGTTTATTTTGAATATCATATACAATTTATTATCCGTGTTGTCTTTGCATTGTATCTATATATATCCGGAATTTTTTCTTCTTCTTTTATCCTAAAAAAAATTGTATGCTTATTTTCGTTAAATGCTTTAGGGTGTCTTTGTTTCAAAAATAATTAAATAAGTAACGTACACTACATTAATATATATAAATTTATCAAATCGTATTTCTACCTCTATAATATTGAAAAATGTAAGTGATCTCATTATCTAACCAGTTTTTTTCTTTCTATAGATGCAGCACGTCTTTGTAAGATATTGTTTAACAATATAATTACGTATATTTAAGCTCTTTATATATTTCACTAATATTTTTATTTTTATTAAATTAATGACTAATAATAAATAATAATATATTCATAACTGTGTTTTATCCCGAATCGTGTCGAAAATGTTACGGGGCCTCTGAATACGACATTCTAAGAATTCATCTTAACCGGTTGATGGGGTCTTATAAAAACTGACTGTGATGAAAAATTCAACAGTCCTGATTCATTTGATGACGGCCGTAGGTAGATACATGTAAGTACATTCACGAAAAAAACTGTTTATTATTCACTGGCCTCTGAGGCTAGTTTCTGCTCACTTGCATATTCTCCGTTCTATAGTCCAAATACTATTATTTTAAACAAGTACTTTTTTATTGCTTGGTTTCGTTTCTAAATTTGTACTTTGCCTTCAGTAATATATTTACAACTTCCTTTGTGCCATCATTATTTATATTAAACAAGTCAAACGTATTGAAACAAGTTGTGTATCGAGAAATTTACATTAGTTTATTATATTATTATTTTTTATTATTATTTTTATTTATTAATTAACGCCCTATAGGGCTTTACAACAGATAAATAAAGTGTACATTAACAGAATATACAGTTTAAAGAAAAAAATAATAACATCTAAACATAATAATGACATAAAGTGGAAAGAAAATACTTTAAATACATATACAAATATATAAAGATAAATATAATATAAAGTAAAAAGCAAGTATATAAAAAGCAGAAGCATAAGAAAAACATAATATAATAGAAATTCAAAAATAAAAATAGTAATAATGTAGAGTGAAAAGATATAGCACAAGCTTTGAAAGTCATAATATAATAAAAAATATATATATACAAATACAAATGAATTATTTAAGTCCAATTCGACAAATACTAGTAATCTTTCAATACACCTTTTAATATATGTTTGAATAATTATCTTTAATATATGTTATTGGCAAATAACGTATATATTCAAACATATACTATATATGGTCCATATATTTTGGTGGTTTGTGGGTTTTAGTACATTTCTTTTGAAGGGTGCATTGCATACAATTTTTTTATGATAACAAATTTAAAAAAATACCTGTTAAAGTAAAGTGTTTATTATTTAATTAATAAAATGGTGCAACAGAGTGAATTTGAAAAATCAGAATAAATAAAGAAGAGTTATGTCATAAATTAGCTAGTTAACTGGGTTTTGGTATAAATAACCGCTTAGGTATACAGTGCGAGGGTTCTATTTAATTTATTAAAACTAACCTATGTTTCATCCATCATCAGGATAATATAACTAGTGATATAGTTAATATAATTGTCGTTCTTTTTTGTATCGGGAAAACAGCACGTTCAGATGGTGGATTGTACGTAAAGTAGTCTCCGTCCCAGATAGCAGAAACGTCATTCCAAATATTATCTGTCTCTAGAGGTAACTTGTATATGGTTTTGGCATTTACCACTTGTGCTACATGTATCCACACATATGTCAAATCAATGGGAGAGACAATATGCCAAGATACAATAGAATAAAAATGATTACAATGACAATGATATTAACTTGGCTTGCGTCTTGTATCAAAAGCTTCTAACTACTGAGCTTGATTAAAATCCAATAGAAGAATCATAGCTTGTTTCACGGTTTTGAAATAAAAAAAGGTGTTATATGCTAACTTGCATTCTTTACTGGCATGAATATTCTTCCTATTTATTAAACATAACTTTTTCGTATCGATTATGATTATCTTACTACCTTATAAGGTGTAGTCGGACCTTGCAGTGGTCAGATCGTATCTGAAGTTAAAACGAGAGAGAAATAATGTTTTGATTGTTTGTTTTAATAAATCTCTATGACTTCTTTTTAAAATTTCATTCAGTACACTTTTTGAACTTGGCCTAATTTAAATACTATTTAAATGAGTTCTCCAAGTTTTTCCTTGCTGGAACTAGTTTGAATACAAAATTTGAGCAGCGGCCTGGCCAAAATAAATACGGACACCATCATTTATACGTCAAAGATTTTTTAATTTGCAATCTTGTCAAGCGAAGCTAGAAGAACATTCACTACGGAGACCGTTCATTTTTGTGGTTTAAATCCAAGGAAGAATCCACTTCCAGTCCGAAACTTATTACGGAGAAGGATTCAGAAGTCTTAGAAACCAAAGAAAGGAAATCCGCAGGGACCAGGAAACAATAAAAAATTATGAAGACAGAACTCATCAGTAAGTGCATTACTTATTGTTTACGTATTTATGTATACTCTATTTTATGGCTATTAATGTGGTATTTTATGGTATTAAACTGCCAAAATTATGGCCTAGATTTTCTCAGATAAATCACTAAAAAATACATGTTCTAATTCAGAAGATACACCTATTCTATATAAATATTTATTTATGGAAAAGGCGACACCAGTTTCATATGTTAGTGCTAGAGGAAACCTTAAGTCAAACATTAACAACAATTTGATGGAATAAATCAACGCCCTTATTGTTATTTAAATGAAATTGTTTCATTTAACTGTAACAGTTTTATATTTAACCATCTGTCAGTTTGACAGTTTAAATCTTTTTTACATAATTAAAGCTTCCCATGTCTCATGAATCTACTTCTGAAACTATCCAAATATTTATGAATAAAGTTTTATTTTTTTCAAAACGGGGAAAATAATTGTGTGGGGATATTATTGATATAATAAATAAAAATGAACTTTGTTTTCACCTCTTATGTATTGAAAAAAATCAACATGTTTCAAAGTCCATGGCCCTTTTGTCTTTTTATGCCATTTGTTTTATTTTTTTATAATTAATGCAATGTTTATAGCTACATACATACGCTATAAACTATATAAAATATATGTAAGCTAATTCACTCGAAGATCGCATTAAAAATTAGAAAAAAATATTCAACAAATGCAAACAAAGCGCAATAACTTTAAATTTTTTATTTATTTATTTCAAAAAATCCTTGTTTACAAATAAAGGTACTTAATACTAATTTAACAATAAACATATAAGATAAAATTACACTTTTTTTATGATTATATTTATTATATTGGATTATGCCACTCTACTAGGCTACGCCTGTCCCAGAGTGGCGTTATAGAACACAATTATAATATTTTTTGAAGTCGTCAGTAATATTTATTTTCATAAGGTAGTTATTAATTGCATCGATAAGTGTAAATTTTTCGGCATTCTCAGAAAAAGAACATGCTATTACTAAATATATAATACCAGGACACTGTGCGAGATTAAAGTATTTTTGGGACTCGACAATTTATAGAAAATTTTCAGAATTTTTAATTGAAGTAGAGAACAAAAGAGTCGTTCGACGAACTGCATGAAAGGATTAAATATGGAATTTATTTTTTAATATCCTGACTTCTAAAGAATTTTTAATCCGATAATTAAATAGCTTTAATATGCTGTCATGATCTACATTTGCTTATTATTTTAATTTAATTACATTGTACATAAGTGTGTAAATTAAATATCATATATTTGAATAACAAAATAAGCGCCTTTAAAAGAGAATTTAATTATCGTATTTAAAAGTTGGTGACATATTTTATTAATGTAATTATTAGTAGCATTTTATAAGAATAGTGAAAAAGGATATAATGTATGAAAAATAAAATATAACAAACATTAGATTAAGTTATAAAAATTAAAAATATAGGTATTGTCATAGTATTTACCAGTCTATATTGATTGTTTTTGAATAAGATTTTTTTCATAGCGTTGTTGTGATTGATTTTTTTAGTAGATTCAATTTAGTTTTGAAATCTCTATAATTTTTTACCGTCATCTTTTTATTGGGAAGAGCATTAAAAATGAAACCTACTCCTTGATAGATGAAATGATGTTGGGCTGTGCAAGTATTACATTTAGGTAACAAAATATTTCCAACCGATCTCGGTCTATTACTAAAACATCCAATTGTATTATTATTGGAGTAAATTTTGTGAATTTGTAGTGTCGCATTTTTTTATAAAATTGCTTAATATTTAGGACATTAAAATGGTTAAAAAGCTCCTTTGTTAGAAATTTTGCTCCAGAAACGTTGGGAAATATTCGGGATAAAATTATGCAAACGAACATTTTCGTTAATATCTATTTACAAAGTTAATTTAAATTAACTATACGAAGTAAATTTAAGTTAATTATCGAACACATTTGGTCTGGCTCGAAATAGATATAAATATATAAATCGAAATAGCTCGAAACAAAAGATCAAGAGATCTATATCGCGCATTGGCCTATTGGCGCCTAAAATTGAAGGAATTATGATTATTAAATCATTTAAAGGACAGAAAAGCTTATGACAAGCACTTTATGAAGACTAACCCTAGAAGATAATAATATCTTGTACTTCGTTTCGGATGACACATACGAATATCAATTTAATCCGAGAGAAATTTTGACTACTCCGAAATTAATCTAATATTAATTTTTTATCATGAGTGATTTCAATCATTCGTTTTAATACACATACGATGTTTTTTTAGGTGTTTTTAAACTAAAATTATAAACCACTTTAATGATTGCGAATTAAACTGTTATTAAATATAAGCACAAAAAATAAACAAATTTCGGTGACAAAGAAAAAATACAAATTTAATGTAGTTGACCTTTTACAAGTAAGAAATGAGGGTAATTAAATAAGACCTAAATACAATGGTCCCTATTGCGTAATTAAAATTAACTCTCACTTAAACGTAACCGTTGGAATGAAAAGAAAAGAAGTTGTCAAACATAATAATTGATTAAAACCTTTTATTTCAGATGGATTACTACAGCCATCTTCGTCTTGGTGATTGCCGAACCAAATTATCAAAACAATAAGGTAAATACATTTCCTGGTTTATTCTGTGAAAATCTCGAAATGATATTTTGTTCTATCGCATAGTTTCTTGTGTACGAAAATTTTGACCATTAGCATTAGAAAATTGAGTTAATTGAATCAGCATATCACCAACCAAAAAAAAAAGTGAAAATATAAACCCCATTAAAAAAACGACCCTACCTAACGATAAAAAATAATTTAATCTTATGAAATTATCTGCCAAGCTGATCCAATCTGAAAACTGCGCAGATAAATAACTCCATCAGTCCTCATTGAAACCACTGACTACAAAGAGGTCTAATACAACGAAAAAACTATCGACCAAATGACAGCCGATGAAAATATAAGGTATGTTTATTAAAAACAAGACTCAAGTCGTCCAGTCAGCTATCTTAAAATAAAGTCACATGATACTCGTAACTAGCCCGAACAAAAGTGAAAAAAAATCAAAGAAAACATTAAATACATTTTTTTGAAATTTGAATTTATTGTCAAAGAAACAACTGTCTACACAGGAAAGCAATGATATTTAAGAATTTTTCTTTATATTGTCCCAGTCATTTCCATTGTAAAACAGGTTTCAATAGTGATTTATACTATTATTCATTCTAGAACGAAATTGGTTCATCCAACTATCATTTTTCTTCAAAGCTAATCAAATGTTTGAGAAAATTCTTATGTCATCTTCCTCATTCTACACTTATGCCTTAGCCATGCAAAATGTACCTAATATTATAGCATTGATTGATATTAATGCTGTTTATTTTAAAGATAAATTAGTTTTTACACTACATAATCCCTTGGATATCCCTCAAATGTATAATTGAATATACATTTGAGCCATACCACATAATGTATAACATTTCCCGTAAAAATTGCCTTGAACAATTTTCTATGCAACGATAAAATATTTTTCATAAATAAACTAAACAGGTTGTACACACCTCGAAATAATTTAATTTCTTGCAAAATTCTGGACGCTACAAAGAATAAATGCAAAAATTAGTACTTTATTTGTAACTTCTACGCATCCTAGTTGCAAAACTTGCATTTTAAATCCATTGAATAGACCTCCATTGAATAGATCTAATTACGATATGTACCTAAAGTTAGAAAAAAGAAACAAAAATTTTATACACCTGTAGCTTAATTGCAACTACGTCATTTTTTAACTGTATTGAATATTGTTATCTTAAAAGACAATTGTTGCATTAAAATTCTAATGATACAATATGTGATGCGTTACCATCTATGCAATTAATTTTTTTAACGTAGTGTGGTTGTGAGATTTTCGTGTCGTGATAAAAAAAATGCACTGGTAATAATATTCAGTCAAAAAAATCCATTGCCAAGGGAATTATTATTTTATATTTTAATTGGACTAGTTATTCTGCGTCAGACTATGTACTTATTATATGCATAATTAAATAATCTTATTAGTGTTAATTGTATTAATTAATTATCAAATTTACATATTTTCTGAATTTATGCACTTTGTAGTATGCGGACTGGAGTATATCGAGACGGTAGGTTTTGTAAAAGATAGTAGTTCTTGATGCCTATCATATGAAATATTACATTATCTTTATGTAGTTTATCTTCTCGGATTGTGGTTATCGAACGTTGGTAGCGTCCACGAATATAGATTAAATACATTGGTCTATGCAGTTTGTAAATTAAGAAATATATATACCTAATTAATAATATCACCAAATAATCATTTTGCTCTTTTTGAATTTGAAAAAATTTATAGTCTATAAGAGAATATTGTAATTAGGTCAGATATAATGTATGAAATGAAAACAGGTCAGTAATTATTTATTTATGAGTTGGCGTTAATTTTGTGGAAATCCATTTTTAATAATTATATGATTTTTTTTTTTTTTTTTTTAAAAATAAATTAAATACAAACTTTTTTTCTGTTTGTTTTTTAAATTTGTGTTTTATTCATATAATTATTAAAATAAGTCTTTCACAGACGCCTTCTTTTCCAGCTGCCTTCAACTTCCGCCGCGTCCGCGAAAGACCTGGCACGATCAGATACTACAAATCCCTGGATAACCCTGTTAAACTGCTCAAAAACCATAGAGCATGCAAGAGATATATTAATGTAGCCAAAGAAAAAGTAATGTGTTAAGATAGAAGAATGTAGCGTTTTATTTTCTCTACTTACCCCTATGACAAACCTGCGTGATGGTTAGTTGGTTATTAAAAGAAAAGTTCTTTTAATGTTTAATATAAATCAGTAGGGATGAAGATTAACACTGCGACGATGAAGGCATTAGTGGTAGGGTAGGAAGTGGCCAAGAGCGATGCATGTTCAGAATCCAAGGGAAGCAAGTAAACCAAGATGAAAAGGAAATCTCTAATAAAGGGATACAGGAAAGTGAAATTGTTAGAAAAATTGGGAAACTTGTGGTGTTTTACAACAAAGTGTGGCGGTAAAGAAAAACATGTACCTACAGCAGTAACAGTGCAGGTTAGAGGATAATGGGAGCGCTTTGTCGAGATTTTGGGCTTCTCACCCTATTTTATTATGTTGATGAATATACATACATATACTGCGAAATTAGAACCAATTCAGAACAGGTTTCTACGTTGCCTCAATGATAAATCCAGCATGTACTTCGACTCATATATGGAAGCAACGGACTTCTATAACATGAGAACCCTGGAACATAGAAGAGCACGAGCTGATCATATACTACTTTTCAAGTTACTTCAGGGAAGTATTGACTGTCTCAGCCAACTGGAGCTGGTTTCTCTCATCAAGGCGAACTCGACAGTCCGTGCTCTTCCATGTACCCAGAAGTAGAACCTCTTATGCACAGAACTCATTCATCCAGCGAATATGTAAAGCATACAATGACCACTTCAATGACATTGAAATATTTTTTTACTAAAATCTCAGCCTTTAAAAATCGTATGTAAACCACCCATATTACTTGTTTCTATATCTTCACCGGATCGACTTAGACCGACCATCATTATACACGTACCCCAGCCAAACTCATCACTCTGTGCACATAGCCCCATATCTTAACCACATACACGTATACACACACACACTCCACTCAACCACAATCTCATACACATCACTCCGCTTCCTCCTCTCACTACCAACCCTGTCCTTCTATTTTTTGTATTTTTTCTCTTCTTTCTTATTACAAGGTTTTGCTCTTGTTCTTTCTGGATTACTTTGAATTTTTATTTCTGTTTTGCTTTGACTTTATATCTTACGCCGTGGATCTCTATAATTGGTCTACCAACTATCCAATACATTATGCCATTATAATAAATTGTACTGTTGAGATTCCTAAAATAAAAAAATAAAAAATATGATTTACATTATGTTGTGTATAGTTTTCTGGGTATTCTGCCATGTGTATGTGACCTCTCTGGCCAACGTTTCGGATCCCGTTGCAGGGTCCATCATCAGGGCTGATGTCAGGGATCATGACAACAGCCCCGATTATGCTATACACAGAACATTCTGAACGGCCGTGAAAACCTAAGGACATTTTTACATTCTGCATTATTGACCCAACACAACAAGAAGTTCTGCCCACGCCGATAGCAATAAACACGCACTTGTGTGGTAACATAAAACGACTCACAATTGCTGATGAAGGTTCGCTGAAAGTTCTGCCTGAGCAGCTCCTTGGCCAGGTGGCACCTGCTGGTGAACACCTTGGCGTCCGCCTGCGCGGCCAGGCCCGCCAGCAGCGCCAGCGCGGCGAGCGGCCACAGGCGCGGGCAGCGGCGCGGGCAGCGGGGCGGGTAGCGGGGCGGGCAGCGGCGGGGCGGCATGTTGGCGCGAGGCGCGGACCCGTACTGGCGTACTGCCGCGCGGAAGGTGTGATACGTAGTATTATCCGAGTGTCTGGTGACGTCGGTACAAGGTCGAACTGTTTGTTTTGATACAGTGCGGGGCCGGTCATGTTCTACCTGCGTGAGAAACAAAAAAAAAATAGTGAGAAACAAAAAATTTTGTGAGAAACAAAAAAAATTAGTGAGAAACAAAAAAAAATAGTGCGGGGCTGGTCATATTCTACCCGCGTGAGAAACAAAAAAAAATTATGGCCAGTAGTCTAGTATTGCGAACCACTCATTGGACACTTATCTAGTTGAGTTCCACCATTTTTGCTATTCAACTTGTCATTCTTAAATTCCTATAGTTACTACAGTATCCTACAAGTATGCACTGGTCACACACACAGACACACACACACGCACACAGACACACAGATGTTAAAATACACACGGAAAACTCTTTTAAATAAAGCCCAGCATAAAACACGCAAGGTTTCACAGCAAACACTAGGTCGATAAATTAAAAAACTAACCCATAAAAACCAAGTTTTTATTGTACTCCTTTTCTCATTGAATCAGGTTTCGTGCCTGCTGCACGCGTCGGGGTCATTACTAATTGTATTGATTCCAATTAATTTATTCCATTAAATTTCGAAAAATCCAATATTATACTACAATTATAAAAATTGTATTAACGAAAATTTGTTAGATCATTTTTAACGTCGCCACGAGTCTGCCTGCAAAGTTTCAGCTCGATGGGATAACGGAAAAACGGTTAAAATCGATCCAAAGTTTTTCCTGCGGAAAACAAACCGCAGACTCTACGAGTTAAAAGAAAGGGAGTAAATAAAACCTAATATATTCGGAATTGGAGTGCAGCATTTTACTAGAACGTGCTTTTCAAAAATCGTTTCGCGATGAGCGCTAGAGGATCTATGTATATATATATAAATTTTTTCAATTTTATAAATGTTAACATTACGCTAAGTCATATAATATATTATACGGTAGCGATACGTTAGCCGTACTCCGCCAGATGAAAGTATGTTAAATATCCGAGAGAGGAAGTTGAAAAATTGTTGGACCTGAAAAAAAAAATAAAAATCAGATGGAACCATGAACTGCAAAATTTATATGACGTACCAGATACGTGGCTGCACGGAACGATGACATTCCAATTAAAAAATTATCGTTTTATTTCTATCAATTTTTCGCCGCTTTCAAACAAATATTGTTATGTCATCCTACTACCACGTGCCTTTTTTCAATCCAATAATTTGTTAATGTATATTGATGTGACATGTTACTAATGAAAAAACATAATTTACTGTGGAGTCGACAAATTAACCTCCGCCATTTAAAATAATCACTATGATTGTGTTAATTTTTTTTTCAATTTATAAAAAAATAGAGATGCGTACACGGAATACGTGTCACATCAATATTCTTACTATTTTCAAACCAAGCTAAACGCTTGTACTATGAAAATAGGACTAACTTGCTAGTTCAGAGTGAGGTTCGAACCCGCGACCTTTGGATCACGAGGCGAGTGTCCTAAACACAAGACCAACAAGCTACTACATTTGTTACATTTTATATTGTTCATTTATCTTAAATTTGTTTTCTTTATATTATTATTTTTTAATTATTTTCTGTAAAACTTATTTTATGATAGGTATATAAAAATTCTTTTAATTATCTTGTACTGCAAAAGTCCATTAGGGCTAAATAAATAAAAAAATAAAAAATATTAAACATTTTTAAAATTGCATTGAAAACTTATTGGTACATTTTGAACATTCCCAGACTAATGACTTTTATGTAGGTAGGTATGTTTAATTTCCGAATCAAATGTTATCAGCAGCTTGCATACTCATTTAACTGCTAGTGTCAAAGGAGAAACATAATAACATAAATATTGTTATGCATGCGAATAAATTATGACATTCATTAAGATATCTTTAATTATTTATTTCACATGAATTCATGTTTGTTTAAATACGAATAGGCATGCAGCATACAATTAAGTCATCAAATTGTAAGGATATATATTTTCAAAAAATATTAAAATTGTGTGAATAATGAATAATTTTCATTATATAATATTCATGCATATTATTATATTACTCGGTTAAATCTTCTTTAAGTCATAATACTTGCAATATAAAAAATATTTTAAATAAATTTAATTAAAATGCATAGGTATTTAATAGATAAAACAATTATAAAAAATGACACTATTCATAAAATATTACAATACGAAAATAATAATTAAAGTAAAATATAAAAATATGATTCTATTTATTCTGGCGTTAGGATTATTTAGACCAGCGTTTTCCAACCTTTTTTGGCTCGCGTACCACTTGGTATTATAACACGCTTATTTGTACCACTTCGTAAAAACGATTGTATTTCGAGAAATTTGTTATTCTACTTATAAATTTATAGGGTGACTATATTTCCCAGAACTCAATTTATTTATGTTTAAAAATAACTTCAAAATATTTTACTTTTTCTGATAGAAATGAGATATTTGAACTTTACATATCACAATGTTTTAAATGAAAGGTGCCGAAGCTCATTTCTTTTCAAAATTTAAGACCAGGACATTAAAAGAAGTATTTTTTAACAACTATTTTTTATTAAAAAATACATAGAATTTAATTAACTTATTTGTATAAAAAAATGAAATGGGCCGCAGGCAATTTTTTTCCAAAAATTACCGATATCAATAGATAATTTATGTATATAAAATTAAAAATAGATGAAATTGTAGATGAAAACTCGATAATTTACACTTTCATTTTTACAAATTTACAGCATTTTTGTTTTAAATATGATAATATTAATGAAATGGTATTTAAAAATATTTTAAATGATATTTTTACGACAGATTTTTTTTTTACTTTTTATGTCTGCTATTACTGATTATTTTTCGCATACCACCAACTATCCACTCACGAACCACCGGTGGTATGCGTACCACAGGTTGGGAACCGCTAATTTAGACAATTATACAGACGATAGATCGACATGACAATCTGAATATGGATTGTACAAAAAATACGAATATCCGATCACAGAATACACGTTATTTATTAAGTTATTTCGCCTTACATGGGCTATATATAATATATCATTTACGATGTTAAACCTATCTGGTTATCATTTTTCTTCATTTCCCTTAAACAGTTATATCATCAGAGTATTTACGGTATATTGAAAAAAGGATCTGGGTAAGCATTGAATGAAGAATAAGAAGATAACTATTTACTTGTTACAAGGATAATGTCGTCAATAGACCTAAATGGAGAAGCACTAATACTTCACTTTGTAAATATTTATAAAATAATATATCAAGTAAGGTACTCTTCCTCTGAATCGTTAAACTTTTATTATTCGTTTGATGTATATTTTTTGTACTACTTATTTTCATATACGTTAGGTTATTTTATAATATCACTTATGTTTTGAATACATATTTGATTAAGAAAATCGCCTGATTTATTTCGGTAGCCTTCGGTATTTCCATAACTTCGGTATGGACATAGTGACCCATGGATTCATATTGAAGATAGTTAAAGATTTAACATTTTTTGTAAACATGGTTCTGATATTATATTACGCTTTGGTGAGAAGCCAAAATGAGTCTTAACTCAGTTGTATGATTTTCCATTATTATGTACATGTACAGAAAATTAGAGAATTTGGCATAAATTCTTAAGACTTCAGTTATTTTAAACACTTAAGTCATTTTTTAAATTAAATCTATCTATTTCATATGCAACAAATTACAACATGCTCATGCAAGAACTAAATATCCTTAGGTTATCAGATAGAAGGATATACTATTATTATTATAATAAGAATAGATCTTTAATATTCCTGTACAAAAGTATAAATTATTCTTAGAGTTCCATTGTAAACGTGTTCAATTGATATATTCTATTACGATAATAAGATAACAAACTGTCACATACACTAATCACTGCCATAATGAGGATAGCCAGTTTGTAAATGTATTCCATGACAGCTTAACTACTTAAAAAAAAAAACATGCAGTCGATTCTGAAACAGTGATAATTTTTATATTAAAACCTGTTAAAGTTTTTCTGTTATAGTCATAGGTTTGTTACCTTTTTAATTTTTCACACCTTATTTTTATTATTATTAATCATCTGTGTATATTTTTTATTGAATTATTTTTTAAATTTAATTTTCTGAGTTAGTGATTGTTATTTTTATTTATTTCTTGGGTATTTTTCAAATACTGTTTAAACTTTATCTTACCGTTTTAAAAATTGGTAAAATTTTTAACAATTTTTTCAACGGTGCTACCCATCGAGTGCAAATAAATAAATAAATGTAGTACCCTTAATCAGGTGAGATACAGTTCATAATGCAAGTCTCGATCCTGGGTCGTTGTCAGGGTCTAGCGCATTCATCCACTATTGTGGCACTTTTCCAGAAGTTCTTCTAGGCTATCAAAAAGTTAACGTAATCGAAAACAATGTATGTACTTTTTATTACAATATTAAATATTATTTTTAAGTGTATTTGGAAACAAAACTAATTTGATACAGAGGAGGCCTAGCGACACAACAATGCCTTGTAACTTCATCAATAATCTTGTTGTAGTTGTTGTTGTAGTAGTCATGACGCTCACCTAGTGATAGGGTACTCTCCTGAAGGCGCTGTGTTATGAGTCCAACGAAACGTCGATAATCGAATCACAGCAAATCCATAGGGTTCGTATAAAATATTCGATTTTTTCAATATTCAATACGTTAATTCAATACGTTGCTCAATTATTCTCCCTCTCCCCACCCCTCCCATTTTATGCATTATCATAATTTAAATCTTTGAAATATTTATTATTTATCACATATTCTTTATCATTGTTTTTTATTTTGTTTTTTTTTTTATTACCAGCTTCGAGGAAACTTTACTGGTCATACTCATGAATATTTTTTGATATTATATAAAAAAAAATTGTACTGTATGTTTCCCAAAAAAAAAAAAATTAAAAATAATAAAAAAAAATTAAAAAAATCAATAAGTTAATTCTAGTTATCCTTCTAAGAAATTTTTATTCGACTAGCAAATCTTACGTCTTAAGTATCTTAATCATTTTTACATGTAATGCAATACAGTTTTTTTTGTCGTATCATGATGATAAACTTTTCCACTACGCTGAAGATATGCACAAAAAAATTGTAACAGTCATTTTCGAGTTTCAAAATGATGCTCCGGCAGATAAATGTTTTACTTTTGTGTGCTAATATTATGAAGAGCAGTAATAATAAAAAAAAATGTGAATGCCTGTTATATTTTCTTTGCCTATTATGTGAGTGTGTATTTACTATATAAAGTGTGCGAGTATATAATGAGTGTCGCTCATTGTTTGCAATATACAATTACATTTTTGATGTGAGCGTTTCTATTATAATTTATTCGGAAATGTTTTGTGCGAGCGAATTGTATTTAGATGCTCAGAGCTCAATTCATGTGGGCTTCGTTACATTTAACAGTATAATGGTGGGCTCAACGGTCGCGTTGGTATTGCAGGAATCTGCTGGCTGGAATATTTACATATTAAACAACATTCATAGAAACACGGTATGATGGTATTTGACAGATTGTATTATTGTGACACAAAAACACCTGGGTGGTTGATGTTACACAAAAATAAATTAAAATTAATGATAAAAATATTGCTTAGATCTTCCAACACTCCTCCCGCCAATGGGTTTTGAATCGTTCACTTTCTTGGGTGAGCAACACATTTTTAGAAGACAGGAAATTTAAAAACTAACCCATAAAAACTAAGTTTTAATTATACTCCCTTTCTTTGAAATGATGTAATAATTGATTGACTGAAAATGAAACATGTTTAGACAAATATCTATGTCAAAAATCTCTTAATTATTTGATTTCTTCCCAAAAAAACCGAAGTTTGCTGTCATCTGTGAACCAATTGTCATAAATTTTCGAAATTCGTAGTGAAGTACCTATTATACCTACTGATGGAGTAATTAAAATTTTAAATATTCCGTGACGTTATCGGGCCGCCGTTGGTAGTAATCAGGCTTTTGTAATGATTCAAATTTGAAAAAAACATTAAAATTTCTAAAACTCCAAAATTATTCTATAATTATAATTTTTTAACGAAAACGATCTTCTTGATCGTCGCTACGAGTCTACTTGCAAAGTTTCAGCTCGATTGTATCACGGGAAAAGGGTTAAAATCGATCCAAAGTTTTTTCGTCAAGCAAACAAGCAAGCAGACGCCACAAGTTAAAAGAAAGGAAGTAAAAATCAGCAATAATAATTGTTATTTTGCATAAACAGAGCCAAAATAGGTACAGAAATCGAGGAGACTAAAATAGTGTTAAGACAAAGAAGAATTCTTCTTCGTTTTACTATCCATAAGAGCAGTCGTGGTCTTGGAACTGCTACTAGTTAGGTACCTACTGTGGATAATAGCGCGGATGATTTGTCGCCACCCATCCCGGTCTGATTTTCTCGTGCATTCCAGGAGTGATTTCGTTCACTCTTCCTTGGATCAACAAATATTCCACGATGTCCATCATTACCAACATATTTGAGAATTCATGACTCTCAGAGCCTTCATTCTGCATTAACTGAATGCAGTAAAATGATGCATTTACTGCATTCAGTATAATGAAATACCTCTTCTGCAATGAAAATGTCAAGTTAAAACTAAGGCAGAGAATGTTAAAATGCTGTGTGTGGTCGATCTTGCTGCATGAATGTAAATACTATGAACAGGGTAGAGTCTTTTGAAATGTGGCTTCATCGGAGGATGCTCAAAGTCCCATGAACCGACGTGATCACAAAAATTTTCACAAACTTGACGATTTTGACCAAACGCCATGAAATTAAACTTTAATTTCGCTATATTGCGCTGTATTGCTTGCGATGCGTCGGCTGCACTGTTACCTGAATGATTATTAATTTTACAAAGAGGCAAAGCAATGAACACCATATTATTATTTTATTTTTGAGGCAAATTATTTGCTTGCTGAATGACATGAGGTAAATGTTGGAGAGCCATGTGGAAATCGGGCATCCATAGAGAAATAAAATATATATTTTTTGGTTTCAATTAGTATCTTTTATTAAAAAATGTAATTTTAAGGAAATAAACTTTGATTGAAAATAAATAAATTCATAAACACAAACTTGCGAGAGTGATATATGAGAAAAATATTTTTTAATTATAAATTATAAATTGTGCATAAGAATATTAATGTGTCTCACAGATAAAATTATTTGTGAAGAATTTAAATATTTTAACAATATATTTATATGAAAGTATGTTCTGAGAACACAGTGACTGGATTTGGTCCCCAGAGGGACGATTAATTAATTAAGGTAAAATTGTAGAAGTCTCACAGAGACGCAGCTATTTATATATGAGAAAAATGGATGAAAATCTCTTACACGATAGCTCAGGCTTACAATCTATAATTATAATTCGAAAGAATATCATATATTTGTTAATAAGGAATATTGCTAAATAAAACTCCACTTTGAAAACAAAAATGTATAGAAGCTTCTTTGCGAAATCTATGATTTCTATCTTGATAATGAGAAAAAATAACAATAGATGTCTCTAGCAGAGCACAGTACAATATATGAAGTGTTCTCGATTCAAAATATATACCTAGAACTTTCAAAAAAATTGTATGATGTGTGGATTTTTTTACGATAGAATTGGTGAACGTTGCATTGTATAGAGTAATCACAGAAGCCAGCTCATACAGGTTGTGAGTCCTGAGCCATCGCATAAGAGGCTTCCATCCACTTTTCTCTTATATAAATAACTTCGTTTCTGTGAGACTTCTATAATTTAGAATTTAAATAGTTTGCGATGTCGAGTGATCGAACTATCTGTTACTGCTTTTTATAATATTATATTGTTTTAATTCAGTTTTAATATATCAAAAAGGAACCCATAAAAACCAAGTTTTTATTATACTTCCTCTTTCATTTACTAGTGGAAACTGGTTTGGCGCTTAACCTATGCGTTGGGCTCGTTGTGATGCGACGTACGAAAGGGATAAAAAATTTAGAAAAATCAAAATTATTATTTTATCAGTTTTCGTGTCTACCAGATTGTATGAAAAAACCATTATAAATTTGATAAATCCAAAATTATACTAAAATTATTATTATTTTTTTAACAAAATCTCTTTCAACATCGCCACGAGTCTGCTTGTAAAGTTTCAGCTCGATTGGATTACGGGAAAAGGGTTAAAAATCGATCCAAAGTTTTTGCGTCAATCAGACAGACGCCACGAGTTAAAATAAAGGAAGTAAAAAATAGGAAAAAAATGGGCGTGGTCTCCGCTTGTATTGAAGCCGTTCATAAGGTCATGTCGACGGAATGTATCACCATAACTCATATCATAAATGGATTTGCCGCATTAATGCCGTTCAAATAAATATGTATTTGAAAATGTAATCCTGATTAATGAACAAAGATTTTTTTATAAACACAGATAAAATTTTTTTTTCGTCAAGAGAACAGCTCGACCCACGAGCTCACTAAATTTTGGCTTGTTTTTGACCGGCTTAAGTTTTCGTTGGCCGGCTTACGTCATCAGGGACCGGCTTATATTTCCGCGTTTTCAGCATTTTCCGGCAGATGCTAGCCGCTGTATCAATCGGATTACTGCGTGACGGGATACTAATCGCTTACACTGAAAATTGACGAAAAACGGTTACAAACTTGATAACAGATTTTCATTTCGAAAATATTTATTTTTAGCGCAGAGCGTATTTTTCTGGGGGCCTCCCAGGAAAATAGTGTCGGAAAAATACTGTCACAGGATTCCGGCAGATAATTGAAACGCTTATAACTAACTTATGTTTTATTTTTAATTCGTAATAATTTTGCATTTATCACTCGAGAATCTTCCACTTGTCTGCGGGACACTTTTTTAAGTATTCCAGCATATTCGCTCTTCTGTGATTGCACTTACTCACTATCTGGCAATCTATTTCGTCACGATCGTAGAACAATGACGGATGTGCGAAAAATTCCATATTGACTTTTTTGGATCTTCAAAAGTGAAAAAAAAGAAGTCATCTACTGGTATATAAAATGTGTATTATTTCTCATTATTTGCGATCGTAGAACAATGCAGCATGTATAAAAACTTCGTTGTACTGCGCTGAATATATTTGAGGTTTTAAAGGCATCCACTTTAAATAACTAACCCAAGTTTTAAAGGAAAATCTTTTGTAGTTATCGAACTATGACATAAAGTATCTTTATGCAAATAAAACTTCAAACTGCTCTCCTGCAAACTTGAGAAAAATCACATGCGTCGTTGTTCTACGATTATGACGGTTTTCGATAGTCGCTTATAATTTGCACTAGTCGCTGCTTTGGCTAGTATTTTTTCGGATATTTATTGGAATCGCATAATTGTACAGTGTAGCGGTTATTTCGCCCTTTGTATAGTAAATGTATTTTACAAACGTTTTTGTATGATCGACTGACTTCTTAGCCTTTCTAGTAGTTTCAAATAATTCTTAAATGCCCAGAGCGCTGGAAATTTTTTTCTGTTTTTACAGTCTCGTAACAATAAATAAAAATAACTGGTTATGTAAAGTGCAAATTGTTTTATAGAACAAATATCATTTTAATTTTTCAAAAAATAAAAGAACATAGTTTTTGCGGTTTAAACATTAGTTTTAAGTTTATACTACAAATAAAGATGTTTGAAGAAACTTAAACAGAAACAATGGTCTGTGTATAAGATGTGACTGGCTGAACACGAAAACATATTATTAAAAGATATGCTCTTGCTGATAATTTTTAGGTTTTTCAACGTGTGGCACGCAACCGTATGTAAAAAAAGTGCATTTAGAAATGACTGAACATTTTGTTTAAAGACCTAAAAACAGCATTTAAAAAAACTTGACAGCGTTAGAACAAAATAAATCAAAGTACGGTCTTCTGGTTTGTGTTTTCTGGGGTAATATGGTGTAGTTATACGACCTTTCTTGCATTAAGTACTGGCTAGAAATACCGTGTCGAAAGCAGTGTGTCTATGTGTGATGTCGCAATATGTATCGAAGACATGTGTTGTCACAACTCATGATGTGGATCCGGGTCCGTATTATGTTTTACTAAAAAAAATGGTTTATGTTGTTAATTTAATGCGTATCGAAGAAAAATTCATTAAAATATTTAATGGATTACTTGTGAAAGCAAACTTAATTATAAAATGATAAACACAGTTAGTAAAACTGGGAAGACTTCGGTGGCTGGGTCATGTGGAGAGAATGTCCGAGCATCAAGCACCAAAGTCCCTGCTGAACTCAAGGCCAATAGGGCGAAGGAGCTTAGGAACGTCAAAATTAAGATGGAGTGACAACGTCCTCAAAGACATGCTTTAGAGCTTCGGAACTGGAGAGAGCTGGCACTAGACCGAGATAAGCGGAGGAAAATTATTGAGGAGGCCAAGACTGACCAAGAGTTATAATGCAAATGATGATGATGATGATGAAATACAATTAGTAAAGGGTCGCTTAGGTTAAGCGTAGATTCTGAAATATGGACATATAAGTGTAATCGGTCAGAAATAACTATTTAATGTGAATAGAATGAGAGTAGTGTCAAAATTGGAGAATGCAAAAAAAACAACGGGTAATCAATAAACGATGCCTTCATTTCCAAAAAACAAATCCGTAAATTATGAGAAGGTTTTCATCTTCGTGGGGTGGGGAAAAAATTGAGCGATTGGTGGAGGGAAAAAATAAATATCCTCAAGGAAAACTCTGGCATTGATTTCCCAGAACGCGAGTCAATACTCATCATCTAAGTAAATATACTATAAGTTTACAAGTGTTTTTTCTTTCATCCGAAATTAAGTTAGGTATAAGGAAAAATGTTTTCCCGGGATGAATGAAGATTTTACAACAATAGCCGTATTGTTGAGATAAAAATGAAGATATTTTCATTTTTTGTACTTTCTTGACATGAAGAAGTATCGGAAAAATGTGATTTTATTGTAATGGAGGATAATCTAAAAGGCGTTTGGTAAAATAAAATAATTATATATTAATGATACAACTCTTGTTTGAAAATAAAATTTATGTTATACTTTGATTAAATTAATTAATTATTTTAGTAGTCACGTTTGGTTTATAATAAATTAAAGAGGTTGTAAATGTAAAACCCGAATTACCATATAAAAAAGAAAGTTGAACAACAGAACACCAAAAATTTTTAATAAAAAGTTTTATCCCTGGAGTACACAATTGTACACAATTTTAGTATAACGTAAAATACTCCTGCTGGTAAATGGTATAGGAAAAACTGCCATAGATTTAAAAATATGATATATTTTAGCCATTGCTTAGGTAAATTGTTTTTTTTTAATAGTACCGGTAATGGTTGTACCGTGATGTATTTAAAAAATATATATTACGAGACTTTCAGAAATACCTCATCATTCAAATTACAAATGATAGCAGAACAAAGAAGAACAGCAGAAGAAGTAGGAAATTCTGGGTGAATACTTTAAAGCAATGGTTCGGAAACTCTGCCATTGAACTGTTAACAGCTGCTAAAAATAAAATAATATTCAATTAACGGAAAGCATTAGGAGAATAAAGAAATTGTAGAATTTATTAAATTATATCTAATATTTTTTTTTGTTTCCATTTATAAACTTTACAATCATGTATAAGTGATTACAGCATCAATTATAGTAACTCTAATACATTTAAGTTTAAGACTTTTTTATATTTTTCATACCAATCAAAAAAAAAATATATACAAATATATACAAACATTTTATTACCGTATTATTAAATGATTCACATATATACCTATATACAGAATAAGAACTGAGGCTCCCTCATCAGACTCAAGAGCTTCTTTTCACTGATGAGGTCTACATGATTAACAAAGTATATTAAGTATGTTAATATAAGATTTTTATTTGTACCTTTTATGAAATTAAATAAAAAAATATTCATATTTTTTTCCGGAAGTTAAAGATCAAATAAAATTAATGAATAAAAAAATGAATAAGTGTCATTGTACGAAATATTCATTATATATTTGTGGCTGATTCATTTATGATAGGGTTAAGAATGAAAAATGTGGTTATGCTTCTAGTGATCTGGAGTTAGTCTTATTTTCATATTACAAGCGTTTATCTTACTTTGAAAATAGTAAGAATATTTATGCGACTCGTATTCCGTGTTCGCATCTCAATTAAAAAAATTTAAAGATGGTCGCAAAGATTGGGCATGTTAAAAGAATGAATAAAGAAATAATGTTAAGAAAGATATAGACGCAAGTGTTAGAGTCAGAAAGAGGTGGCGAGAAGTGTGGCGCTCTATTCTCCTTGCCTATTCCCGCGACCGAAACATTGTGATGGTCAAGTAAGCATATCATTGCATGCAATGATTTAAAAATGTTTGCGTTCTTTTGCATGCGTGCGTTCGTAAATTATATTCAGTGTTCTATGTTGTGCATAGAACACTGAATATAATATATACACATTGTGCAATACTTTCTCAATATTGCATACAATTTCTTCATAATGTCTGGAACAAGCCTAAGCTGCTCCAATGTTGCTAAATTATACAGCCCAGCGCACAGACTATAGCGGCATTATTTGTAAACCTTTGCATGCCAGGGATAGTAAACCATAATCATAAACTATTGAGTAATTTGTTGTTTTCGTGAAAAGCGATCACTTTGTGGTTTCACATTTTAGATTAAATGAAACACAATCGCTTTGTGTAAAACCACAAATTTTCAAAACAATCGTTACGCAAATTTGTGGTTTTATACAAAGGTTTTATCTAATTTATTTTAATTAAATTCATTTATTAATCTGACGTTAACACAGCTTTTAGAGTTTTGACAAAACGAATCAACATTTCAACATAAAATCAAATTATTGACTTACTTAATTAAATTATTGTTTTTTTTGCTTAATGAACATCGAAGTATGATTGGACATAATTTGTATATAATTAAGTATATATACTCTGATATAAGAACGTAATTTCCGAAACCGGTTGGTTTTTACGAAAAAATAAAGTAATAAACTTACCAAGTTAATTGGTTTAATTATATACGTATTTTAAATTAAATTGTTGCACCACGAACAAACTGCCAAATTTTTCAATGATGCTAAGGTCAGTTTAATTTTAACGTCTTATTTGTTCATTAGTTACTCTAATATACTTGTATTTGCCGAATACGAGTGTGTGATTTCATTACCGTATACATATACGAGTGTGTGATTTCATTACCACTGCACTCAGACTAATCCCATTTATTTTTTGTCATGCAACGTTATGTTTACGTTAATTTATATAGCGCTATTTTTGCGTAAGAGACGCTTCAAGGGCGCTTTACAGGTGCGACATTCCGAAAAAATGAGTTTTTAGGCTCTTCTTGAAGTGTTCCTGGTTCTCTATAGATCGCAGCACTGGAGGCAGCTGATTCCACATAGCTGGGCCCGCAAAGCTGAAAGCACATTCCGCAAACTTGGTGGCTCCAGGTCTCCTTGGTACTACCAGCCTGCAGAGTGCCTCCGATTTAGCTGACCGCAGTGTGAGCCGTCTTCCAGTGATATTGTCTGGGATACAGCGGTCGATCAAATATTGTGGTGCTATTCTTTGAAGGCTTTTGTGCACCATCAGAGGGAGTTTTAAATTTATCCGCTCTGGCAGGGTATTCGCGAGAATTTTGATGCCTTGAATATAAGCTTCGTCGCAGCATTCATCACCGACTGAAGTCTATCGACCTGAGTGCTAAGCTGTCCTGCATAAATTGAGTTATATAAAATAAGACTCAATCAATATATATATATATATATATAAAGAAACCCGTGTTTCTCTAACCGCCAAGTTTTCTTCACAACCAGATACTACCACCCCCTGGTGGTTATGGTAGTGACTAGCCCTTGGTGTCCCATTAAAAATTTGCGAGTTTGGTGGGGGTGGCTGTGCATGGACGGGAGTGGGTAACGAAAATGTGCTTTCTAGCACATTGTTTTGTTATGGGAAGGCTGCAAATGCTTCAGATTGTTTCAAAATAGTCGCGCCGACTGTGTCTGTGAGTCTAGAAGGTTCCGGAAAAACCTTCTCTTGAAAGTTCTGGAAGGAGAAGGTTCTAGAAAAGTCCCGAAAGTTTTATAAGGTTCTAAACTGAGTGACGGAATGTGTCGGTATCTAGAAGGTTCCTGTACATTCAATATATTTCTTGAAAGTTCTGGAAGGAGAATGCTCTAGAAGGTTCGCGAAAGTTCTATGACAATAGCTAGTTCATAATATTACCAAAAAGATCATGTATATCACTGTTTCGCTCAGATACTCAGATTGAAATACTCTCCAATAATATAAAGTAAATGTTAACTATTCCTGAGAGTGAAGTCTGTTCCCGCCCATTGTGCGCGGATGGTCTGGAGCAATTGAATTACCATTTAATTTAAATTTTAATCGATACACTGATAGCGAACACGGCCCGGCCCGCGTGGTGGGGGGCGGTCTGTGGGGGATGCGCTCGGATTTGCATACTGCGCGGGACAGACGCCTGATTAGGTAGGTAAAAATACTGCTAAATTCGCCGAATTAAAACGATCCGCGAAGCGCAGCAAGGCGGGCAAACAAAAAACACCGCGCAAAAGTGTTACTATTGCCCACTGTGCGATATTTGACCGTTACCGAGAGCATTGTTGGATAATTTTGACCTACGACTATTAAAATACTACTTGTAAAAGGTGTACCAGAGCTAGCAGCAGAAACTTGGCAGGTAGATTTCTGACTATCTTACGAGTCTAAAACGTTCAAGCGACCATGGCCTAATGTCAATAGTTATGGAGATATGCAATATCAAAGTTTGCATTTTTTTTCAATATTTCTTATTTATTTTTTGCAAAAAGTTGAACTATCATTACAGTAACTTATTTCGATTTAGAAAAATTCATTCGCTTTAATACAAGTCGAATAAAATGATAACCTTGCAAAAATTGATAAAAATTATTTACTGCATAGTTCATGTTTTTCAATTTTAGTACACAATAGTCAAGAAGCAGAGAACATTATTCTCGAAACATGTAGAGTGTATATTTAATAAAGTGGTGAAAACAAAGTGATTTGTGTTTTATTTTAATAATAATGTCACCACGAAATTCAAACCTTCATTCAGAAGAAAAAATATTCATCGAACAATTAATAAAATGAGATCTGAATATATAATTGTAAATTGACCGAGTAGAAGATATGAGTATGTTGATTATTATGAGTATATTAATCATTGTATGCGTATATTAAGTTGATTCATTCGTAAGCATTTGTACTTAACATTGTCATTTGAGTAAGAAATACAATTAATAGATCATTATTTTCTTTTTGAACTGCAAATTAATAGTAAAAATAGCTAAAACTTTATTTTGTTAACATTTCGTAAAAACATTGCTGAATGTGATTAAAATCAATTGGATCGATATTTTATAGAAAAATCATTCCGATAGGTAGTCGCAATTTTAGAGTTGGTAATAAGTTGATGATCGGGCGTTTTTGTTTATGTATTTTTAAATTATTAAATTAAAAGAGGTAGGTAGGTTTTCTTGTTATAAAAAAACCGTTTTTTTCTAAAATCAGCAGAGCCTGAATCAGGTTTCTTCGAATGAATGAATGTTTAAAAACATGTACTTCCGTGGAACATGTTGCGTGCTGTGTTAAACAGTTCTACATTATGTACGCGTTTGTGATCCGCCGACAAAGTTGCCTTCAACAAGGCGCACTGTAGGTTTTTTCGCATTTTTTTGCGCCAACTTGAATAAAGAATTAAAAAACTAACCCATAAAAACCAAGTTTTTACTATACCCCCTTTCTTTATAAAATGTAACAACAATAAAAGACGAATTAAAACATATGACATAACACTAAACTTATAGTGATTATAATATATTTCTAAAATGTCAGATGTTTTGAGCTTTGATAAGACACTAAAAACATTTGTCAGTCAATTTAGATTTTCGACAT
This sequence comes from Agrypnia vestita, assembly GCA_016648135.1. NCBI lineage: Eukaryota > Metazoa > Arthropoda > Insecta > Trichoptera > Phryganeidae > Agrypnia > Agrypnia vestita. The sequence goes on from JADDOH010002341.1 coordinate 213,397, forward strand.
TCGTAGTGAAGTACCTATTATGTATAGTAATTCAAATTTAGAAAATATTCCGTGACGTTATCGGGCGGCCGTTGCTAGGAATCAAACTTTTGTAATGATTCCAATTTGAAAAAACTATTTAAATTTTTAAAAATCCAAAATTATACTATAATTATTAATTTTTTAACGAAAATTTGATAGATCTTTTTGATCGTCGCCACGAGTCTACTTGCAAAGTTTCAGCTCGATTGAATCACGGAAAAAGGGTTAAAAATCGATCCAAAGTTTTTTCGAAGGTAAGCAAGCAGACGCCACGAGTTAAAAGAAAGGACAAGTACCTATAAAACATGAAGCCAATTTGAGATACCCTTTTTTAATGTATTTGCAACCGAATGTTTTTGGGTTGTTTGAGGTACATGTTCTATTATTGTATTGTTCGTAAGGGAATGGAATCATACAAAAGTGCATTTTATAAAGAAAAGTTTTTTTTTAAAATAGGGATGTGAACACGGAATATATTTATCTAAATGCTTGGTCTATGAAATATGCAATATATGCCTAAACTATCGACACATAATAATTGCTTATTACGTGGTACCTAGTTTATGCCGAGTAAGCCTAATGAGCGTGCGGAACTGATGTTACAAAAGGTCTGGTAAATATGGTGGGTGACAGATTGTTCTAAGTTCAGCTCATATATTTTGATAGCGTTGTTCATTTTCGTCGGAAAATCTCAAGCTATCGATGTATTTTTCGTTCACTACCTCCTCCCTAAACACGTCGTTGTTATTAAAAACTGTCTCTACTACACTGGTTCATAAATAAGTTAAAATGAATAGCACAAATTTAAATGTACAACTTTAGAAAATTTTATCCGAAAAAGATAATTCGAAAGTTTATCACAAAACAAAATGTGTTTGTTGTACGTTAACAAAAAACAAGCACTGTCAGAATTACATATCGGAGATATCGACTTAGTAATTTAAGAAATCAGACATTTTATACTTAATGATCTAATATTACAATAACATGCAAAATGAAAAACAGTATCAAGTATTAAAAAAATGTTTTATTTTCCTCTCGCTTGTTTTATATACATTGTTAAAAATGATAGAATCACATTTATATTCTACGCTCCGTAAATTTTAATTTATTTGAATTGTACATAATGGTGTTGATTATATATCATATATTTGAAAAACAGCGTGAGAATATTAACGCTTACCCACTTTTAATAGAGAATTTAATTATTTTGTGTATTGTGGCGGGCATTTTCATATGTGTAATCATCAAAAGTATATAATAACATTAAAAGTATATAATAACATTTAAAAGTATGCATATACATTGATTTTTTTTGATAAGATTTTTTTTCATTGCGTTATTGTGATTAATTTTTCCAGAAGATTATTTTCTAGAAGATATCTATAATTTTTTTCTGTCTTTATTTCATCGGGAAGAGCATTAAAGAATGACTCATTGATGTGTAAAATGGTGTTGGGCTGTGCTAGTATTACATTTAGGTATCAAAATATTTCCAGCTGATTTCGGTCTACTAAAACATCCAAATGTATTGAAGTACATTTTGTGAATTTGAAGTATCGCAAATTTTTGATAGACTTAATTTATATTTAGGACGTTAAGATTATTTGTTGGGAATATTGCGGGTTTCCTCAAAATAACTTTAATAATTACTCTCTGAACTATTTCCAATGGTAGTATATTAGAATTAAAGGTCCCACCCCAGCCAACAATACCATACTGTAAACTGTATTGGGAAAACGCAAAATATACCACCTTTAGCTTTTCTAATGATAAGATATTTTGTAGTATATTTTAGATAAGATATATTGTGAATAGGTATATGAGTTTTCTCATTCTAGTGACTGGAATATACAAACAATATTTCCAAGTGCTTCTCAAATCCAATTGAAATCTTAGAGCCTGTTTTTGATTATTGTGTACTTAAAATATTACGCTCAAAATAATCCACATCCTCAAAAACATTTATACATACACAGGTAAACATTATCCGTATTATTTTGTAAATTTAATTATTTTGTAGATAATTAAATATTTGTTAACTTCTCACTTTCTACAGGACAAATCTTCAGATGGTTATGCGTGTTGGAAGAGCTACTGCTTTGCTTAATAATATCACTTTGGACATTGATCTGTTTCATATCTCTGAGTGTGTTTTCTGAAGCAGAATTCTGCGACATAATAATGATAAGAATGATAATTATGATAATTTTTTTTATTTTTTTATTTTTTTCATCATTTTTTTATATCATTTTAATAAATATTATACCTATACCAGATAAATTGAATCGAGTTGAATTAAACTAACAGTAAAGATCAGGTTATTATCGTCACTTAATTTGTTAGATATATAGATGTCAATAAAACAATGCGATGGAATTCAATCTTCCACAGGAATTTAAAAAAAATGATAAAATGCTTCATTTCACAGAGAAAATCATCAAACACAGGTAGTAATAAAACGTTAAATAGATCGAGAAATACCCTTCAACATTTTCTCAGGTATAATAGCGTCACAAAACAAGCACACGTCTTTGGGGTTTTATTTTATAAATTCTGATTAATTATGAATATAGTTGCAAAAAAAGGAGAACTTACTAAATATTTCAAACTTAAGTACATTTTCCTTTACTCAATTAATTGTATTCCTTAATTATTAGATTTTTGGTATTTTGGATGCTGAAATCTTGAGAATACTCTTAATTAATAAATTTATTAATGAAACGAAACCCCAAGTAGGTATGCGTAACAAGAATTCCCCTTTTAAAGCTTATTTTGTTAATTATTTTTAGACTAGCCGTAACCCGCCAAAAATGGCGGTATTTTTGCATGCCGGTTCCTAAAGAATAAACATTAACTTATTTACAGCCGACACCTATGAAATAGTTATAAAAACTTTGATCACAATATTTTAACACTTTTTTATTTCCCCGGCAGTTAATGGCACATATTATTTTAAAACCTGGTGATTGTGGCAAGCGTGAGTAAGTAAAACTAACGCGACGACATAATAGAACGGACATCAAAATAAAATCAAAAATAAGATGATAAAAAAAATTCCGGTACCAGGAATAGAATCCGAGTCCCCTGGGTGGGAGCCGGATATCCTACCACTACACCACGCAGAAGATGCCATCGACTGCGGAGAAAATGTTTATAAGGACTCCGTGTAGCTAAATAAAATGTATTTTAAAAATATATTGTGCGCTGTATATTTTTATTTATTTACAAATAGTTCGCGTCTTTGCTAAGTTCTATATGTAGTATATTTTTTTAAGGATCCCGCACATACGATGATGGCAACTTCCGTAGGTCTCCGCGTTCGAGTTTGCTTGCCCGGTGTTCAAGCCCCGTCTCCAGCCGTATCGTTTTTTAATCTCAGAATTTGAACGAATTTACGGACGTTACATAAGTTACTGTGACAGACAGATGGTTGGACGGAAAGAGGGACAGACAAACAAATTATTACAATTGAGATCAGTAGAATTGTTCTATTTTGAGAAGCTTGTGGACACTAAAAAAATAATCACGCACTTCTGTCAAAGTGACAGTTGTTTGAAATTGGCTCAATACTACCGAAAGATCTGGAAACACCTCCGACTTTCGAGAGACATCTCCAAAAGTCTGGAAAACGCGAGAAACTTCTTGAAAACGCGAGAAATTTCGATAATAGCGTTGGCCAGTATAAATACGACACGCGGGAGCAACCGGAGGATTATTTTCGATTATTTTCGAATAGTAATAAGTGCGGAAATTTGTGGAATATTCTAGTGAACAGTGAATTAAGTGTTAAAGCGAATATAAAGTGTCTATTTACGAGCGATAAATTTTAGAAACAGTTAATTTAAGGAATAGCGTTACATTTAATAGCGATAAGTGACCTTGTACGTTAGTTTGATTAATCGGTATTCAATAAATCCTGTACTAAATCCCAGCATTTTCATTAATTCCTCCTGCAGCCACGACACTTGATAGTATGTTTTTTTATAAGGAAGTTGAAACAATCACGTTATAAGAGCAAGAGGAATTGAAGATGAATAAAGGTATGAAAACAATGATGTCACTACCACAGTCTTCAACAGATGAACCCGTTGTCAGGGTCACCGAAACATTAAATCCAGGGCCTGTTAAATTCGGGATGTAGCGGTAATTGGAGCGCGAACTTGGAAAGCCACCGCAGTGTTTCTCAAAGTTCACGGCTTATGTCGTCACTGTCGCGAGCCCAGCCAGCGGAAAGTTTCACAATCCCGGCCCTGATTATTTTCTATGGAAATGACCCCAACAACAAGAGCTAAGCGGTGAAGAATATCATTTATACAGAAGTCTACCTACAGGAAAATTTTTATTATTTAATATTAATATTCACTTCTTACATTATTGAATGAGTGTTCCACCAGCAATTTAGTCAAATTGTTATTTATGTCTCTTTGTCGTTTGTTTAAATTTTTTATTCTGTCTTGTTGTATTATTTTCAACATGCCTAAATTTTTCTGCTTACTAATTAAGTTTCTTTTTGTTTTTGTTAAATTTTTTCTGTATAATAATTATAAATAATAATAAATAAACTCTTGTTGTATTATTCTTAACATGCCTTTGTTTTTCTGCTAATAATAAAGTCTCTTGTTCTTCTGTTTAAATATTTATTCTTTCTTGTTGTATTATTCTTAACATGCCTAAGTTTATTTCATTACATACCATTATTAACATATTTCTAAAAGTGGAGACCTATAATTGGCCATCTATATTATATTAGTTTTTCATGCGTCTTTGTTGTGCTGTGGGTCTTCCATGAATATTAAATAAATAAATAAATATTTTCATAACATGACTGCTTACCATGGTGTGGTGTTTTCACGCAAGGCACCTATACGGGACTGTAGAAATAGTGCGGTTATAGTAGAAGTAAGCACTAGCTATCCTCTCTCTGATTAGCTAGCATATACACAACAAGGTTTTTGTTAGGTCGGTCGACACATCATTATCGGAGTAATGTATTGATGATCATTTGCATTAGTTAGTGGTCTCTTGGAACGATATTCGAATCATTAACTAAATAATCTTAGGGAGCACATAAAAATTTGATTATTAATGGTATAGACTTCGAAACATTCCCTCTTTATTACTCCTTTTATATTAACTCGTGGCGTCTGCTTGCTTAACGTCAACAAAAACTTTGGATCGATTTTTGACCCTTTTCCGGTGATCCAATCAAGCTGAAACTTGACAAGCAGACTCGTGGCGACAATCAAGAAGATCTATCAAATTTTCGTTAAAAAAAATAATAATTATAGAGTAATTTCGGATTTGTAGAAATTTTATTGGTTTTTTCAAATAGGAATCATTAGAAAAGTTTAATCAGCAACGCAGCGGCGGACCGATAACGTCGCGGAATGTTTTCTAAATTTGAATTACTACGTCGGTATACATAAAAGGTACTTCACTACGAATGTCGAAAATGTAAATTGACTGCAAATGTTTTTAGAATTTAATTTTCAAAGCATAAAGTATCTTATCAAAGCTCAAAACGTCTGACATTTTAGAAATATATTAAATTACTGTAAGCTAAGTGTTATGTTATATGTTTTAATTCGCCTTTAATTGTTGTTATATTTTACAAAGAAAGGGAGTATAATAAAAACTTGTTTTTTATGGGTTACTTTTTTTGTTCTTTTAGCTTAACATGAGTAGGCCTTTACAGTAAAAGTATCCAATATCAATAAAATAATGAATGTAATAATCTTCTATAGTAGAATTCTGTTTTCCTTCGTTACGCTCTTGGCAAAGAAGTCGTGGCTGTTGGTCGTACTACTCACTGCCAATCGTGCGCTTTGTAATATTTCAGTATGCGCAATGGTATTGATTTATTTTTTTATTAATAATAAACGTCCGATTGGGCTTTTATAGCACAAGAAAATAAAAAGGATTTTAATATACCTAACATAAAGCACGTTTAACAGTAAATAATCAAAAATAATAATATAAATAGAACATATTTAAGATAAATGAACAATATAAAAATATATAAAATGAACAGTATAAAATAAATGAATAATAAGATAATAAACGATGATCAGTATACAAGCAAACAGTAACAATTAGAGACTTTTAAAATTAAGATAATGTAACCAATACACCAGATAAATAAGATAAAAAGATAAAATAAACAAAAAAATAAATATAAAAGATAAAATCAAAACATATTCAAAAGAGAAATGAACAAAAATTAGGGTACGTAAAAATAAATAAATATATATTATTCACGGGGAACAAAACATAAGTAAAAATTAAGTCCATTAAACTGTTATTAATTCTACTGGTATATTCTAAGTCTAAGTAATTCTTTATCGGGTATGCTTCTACAAAGAAAAATGTCTACAAATTCCAAAAATTTGTTACCAAGGCAATGCATGCGGGTTAACGGTGAATTGAATGCATAGTTATTCCTGTGGATAACATTTTTACCCCTAAATGACAAGGCTGTGTGTCATAAGTAACACCTACGTCCCACGTTTGTGCGCCATTTTAGTCAGACATTGTCACTTCACGTGTTTACTGGTCGGTAGTCAACTAGATAGATGCTGTATCAATGGCATTGTTCTCCCTGTCATCAGTAGTGATAAAGTTTTTCTATTATGTGACAGAATGTGTAGACGAAGTGTGGTAGAAATGCGGTCACTGAGGCACTTGTGTGGAAAATCTTTGGTCGATAGAGTGAGGAATGAAACAATTTTAAGTGAATGTAATACTTTATATATTCAAGAACACATATTTGTGAAGATGTAATTTTTCAGAACAAAGTTCTGTGTAATTTTAAAACCAAATTAATTAATCAATTAGAAAGACATACAGAAAAATCTAATTCACGAAAAAATAAACACTGTAATAAATAAATAAATAAATGCTAGTACTGGGATCCCAGTAGTAGCCTAATATTTTTCGTGAATAAGATTCTGTATGTCTTTCTAATTGATTAATTAATTTGGTTTTAAGAATGTAATTCTGGCTGTAGCGTGCTTGATAGAATAAAGAAAAGGTCGCTGTGATGATTTGGTCATGTGGAATGTATGAGCGAGAAAATAATGGTTAAGAAAATTTATGAGGCAAATTTTGAAGGCAACATAAATAGAGGTCGTCTACAAAAGACCTGGCACGATCAAATACTACAATATTGGAGAAAGGCCCTGTTAAAAGCCTCAACAGCCGTAATTCATGCATTAACAATTCCCCTAAACAAACACTATTAAAAAAAAAAACATTTTAAATACGAGGGAAGCATTTCTCAGTACCTTAGAATTCGTAAAAATCTCTTTTTATGCTACGATAACAGATCTGAAATTTTATCTCTTTGGCATTGACATTGATAACATTGAAATACAATCCTGGATTCAAAAAACTAGGAAATATGGAGCTCTAAATTTGAACGTCTTGTATTGATTCGGAAATATTGGAGAAGAACAAATTTGAGCTTAGTTGACGACACAAACGGTCTTTGAAAGACCTGGAGAATAATATTCCTGATTCTTAAGATCAGCTGAAAAAACTCAGTTTTGCTGTTCTTTTCCTTTTCAGTTATATATATTCACGCGAACTATCTTTTCTGGCATGAACTTTATCAAAAGTAAACTGAGAAGTCATCTTATTGATGAGAACCTGGAATCGTGCCGAAAATTAAGAATGACAACTTACGAACCTGACTTACTCAAACTTTCCAAGGAGGTGCAAGGACATTGTTCGCAATAAGTGTTTGTCAGTCATTGTCATGAATTAAATTGATAAATTTTTAAAATACTATATAAATTTATTTATCAATGAATAAAATCTTTATTAAGTATAAAAAAAGTTTTATTAGGTGTATCCGTAGTTTAATGAAGTGCTAAAATTATCTTAAAGGTTTACTAAATCGATAAACAGTTTTGGCTCTTTAGTTAATAAGTTTTCCGACCACTGCTTTAACAAAAAAATAATAGAGATGTATATAATTCAAGGCATAATTGACAGTTATACACTAAACAACGTTGAAAGGGCACCAGATGGTGCCCTCTTACGACTTCACAAATCATCCGAGCGCCCTCCGCTAGATGGTGCTCCAACACATACAAATATATTTTTTTACTAAAGGTGTGTAGTTTGGTATATTCCACATAGCTACGTAAAAGACTGCTACAATGTGATTTGAGAGCTGCGCATCCGGAGAAAATGGAGATTCCGTAACAATATACACTCTACTCTGCACAGATTGACGAAATTCAAATTATTACCATTAAATAGAGGATGTCCTGTAATTGAATTCTCTGTTAAATGAGTCGGGCTTTCCCAATAAACAGGACGGCCAAATGATAATTGCAAAATTATGATAACGAGGATCCGTGGCATAAATTGTGGCGAGTTTATGATAAGCCTCGTTCTCTGAATAATTGTTGTTCATATTATGTGCCATGAGTAACGCCGATTTCGGGACAGACAACAACAAAATAACACTTGACACGACAATTGAATTAAATTCACTCGAAAGCTTATTTGGAAAGCGTGCTCCAAATATACGTAACTACAATAATGCTATTTTTATTGCGGAAATATTCACACGCAGGGCTTGTCATTGAATTTTGTGATTTAGTTTTTATTTTATTTAAATTTTTATCAGAAATTTAAGAATAAATTAAATACTATGTTTTCAACCACTTTATTGCTATATATTTGTCAACTAGTTTCGGTTGGACTCAACCTTCTTCAGGATAATTACAATATAGACTAATCTAGGTACAGAAATTTATAAAGGACGGAAGAAAAAGAGAGAAAGGGACAGTGTCAACCTGGTGGGGGGGAGGGAATGGGAGGAGTTAACTGAAGATAGAGGGAACAGCTTTAAAATCGGACTATTAGAAAAATTTATTTGTTTATTTATTATTATTTATTACAGTTAACTCCTCCCATTCCCTCCCCCCCACCTAGTTGACACTCTGTCCCTCTCTCTTTTTCTTTCCTCCATTATAAATTTCTGTACCTAGATTAGTCTATATTGTAATTGTCCTGAAGAAGGTTGAGTCCAACCGAAACTAGTTGACAAATATATAGCAATAAAGTGGTTTAAAACATAGTATTTAATTTATTCTTAAATTTCTTATAATGTCAAGCCACAAAGTGTTTTCTTGCTTTGAACAGTTTAAATTTTTATCACTATGAAACGCCATGAGGACCAATTTTTGTAGCGAAAATACAATAAAAACTCAAAAAAATATCGCAAAAAATTGTATACATTTATTATGGCCTTGCGGGTAACTGAACCCAGCTTCCACAGTACGTGGGACCAGTGTTACCTACCAAACCTGAAATCAGGATGCCGAAATTCTTGGGGGGAGTAGTAGGAGTTACATTATTGTATCGAGTGAGATAAAATCAGAAATAAAGAAATAAGACGCCGAACAAAAGTTGCGGATATTATGGACCGTATTGCAAAACTAAAATGGCAGTGGGCTGGACATATGGCTCGACAGGAGGATACTAGATGGGCACCCAGAATCCTACAGTGGAGGCCCTGGATAAAAAATAGAAGCGTCGGAAGACCTCCCAAAAGGTGGTCTGATGACATAGTCCAGCAAGCAGGAAGAACCTGGATGCGAAGGGGGAGAAACAGAGATGAGTGAAAGAAAATGGAAGAGGTCTACATCCAGCAGTGGAGAGAAACAGGCTAAGGAAGAAGAAGAAGAAGAAGATCGAGTGAGAAGTACCGACACAGGATTGTACCTCGAGAATGGTCGCTACTTCTACATATGGAAATACCTAAAGGTGGCTTGGACACATCTTGCGAACACGAGTGGAGTGTATACTAAGTGGATACTCAGTAAATTGTTAGTGTAGTTGTTACGTCTCTCGCCTAGTGATCCAGAGATCGGTGGTAAAAATTCCAAAACACCGACAAGTTATTCCTATTTTTATGGCACAAGTGATTAGCTTAATTTGAAAATAGCAAGAAAATTAATGAGACACGTATGCCATGTTTGCAATTAAAAACCTCCATTAAAAAAAGGTTTTTATTTAATTAAGATTCACATTTTCAACATATCAATGAACACGACATTAAGCGTTATTGGAGATATCTACGTGTCCCGACAGCTATCCTTTTGTGGATTCGCTGTTATTCAGAATTTTGCCTTGACTAGTTTCTTAATCGTGTTGCTTCAACATAAAGAGCAATATATTAGTTTATTTCCTATATTTTAAACTTCGAGAAATGAATTTGTTAGAATTGAGCAATATTTGTTTTTAAAAATAATTATTGAGAACATTCCTTAGGAATATAAGTACAGATAGAAAAGTAAAATGACGGTTCTATTAAAAAAGTTAGGGTGTGTGGTCCCCCTTCTTCTACATATTACATTGTTTTTAGGTCTAGAAATCAAGACTGAAGAAAATGCCATCTTGAATAAGAAATTAAACATTTACAACGTCATTAGCTGATTAATTCGTAAAAAAATAGTTAAAAGTTAAAAATGAACCCATAAAAACATATTTTTCATTGTGAATCCAATATATGTGAGGTCTCGGTTTCGATTTTATCGAACTATTGTTTTCTTGACAAAGAGATTCATTTTGGTTATTCTAAAAAAAATGTAACTTACAGTCCTATCTTGAATATGTTCCCTCTCACCCTAACGCCTGTTTCTTTCGCACCCTCCACTATTTACCCCCATTCGGACACTTGACACCGAGGTATGATTGTTCATAATTTGTAAAGTTTAATTAGTAGGTGTTAAGAATACCCTGACGAAGGAACGTTGTTTCCGAAACCGGCATAGAAACCGAAAGCATAGAAAACATTGATGATAAACTAAGTTGATTTGTTTAATGATTCATAAACATAGTACCAGATTTACGGTTAAAGAAGGACTACGAATACCGAAGGTCATACATAAATATGGACAAAGAACATTAAAATATGTCATACCAAAAATATTAAATAAAATCCCATGTCGTGTCAAAATGGATATTAATAAAAAAGGGCAAAATACAGAATTAATGAATATGTTATTAAATAAAAGAGACTTATTTTGATTTTGGTAATATTTGTATTTTTTCTTGTATTGTTGTTTAGTATTGTTGATTTGTATTTGAGTTTATAAGATCTATTGTAATTAATTAATATGAATGTATTTCTAGTAAATACAATTTATTTATATATATATAAATATATATTAGGTCCTTACATATGAAATTGACGTTTAGTATGGGAGGAACATAAAGTCGATTTTTTTTTATTATAATATATTTATTTAATCAAAGTATGTACCATTGCTATCTATGCACTTTTGCCATCTCATAGGTAGTTCATCGATCCCTTTACTAAAAAAACCATTCGGACGGGAATCAATAAAATCTTTGAAGGCGGTTTGGACTGCCCCATCGGAGTTGAATTTTTTCCTTTGCAAGAAGTTATCCAAATTTCGAAAAAAATGGTAATCTGTTGGGGCAAGGTCCGGAGAGTACGGTGGATGTCTTAGACATTCCAATTGAAGCTCCTCTAATTTGGTAGCCGTCTGTTGTGCAGTGTGTGGTCTAGCGTTATCATGAAGCAGCAGTGGCCTAGAGCGATTAACCAGCCTCGGTTGTTTAGCAGCTAGCTTTTCCATCATGGTTTGCAGTTGCTGACAATAGACATCTGCCGTAATCGTCTGGCCAGATTTAAGAAAGCTGTAGTGAACGACACCAGCACTAGTCCACCAAACGCTCACAAGTAACTTTTTTGGAGTCAATTTTCACTCAATTCGTGAGGTACCCACCTTTCAAGCTTTTTCACCTTACCAATTTGCTTCAAGTGGATTAAAACAGTTTTATCACTAACACCGCAGCCTGCAGCTAACTCGGATGTGGTTTGCGATGGATCCGCTTCCACAATAGCCTTCAATTCTTCATTATCAACTTTGGTCTCCGGCCGTCCACGGGGCTTGTTCTGCAGGTCGAAATTTCCAGAACGAAAACGTTGGAACCAAAAACGCACTGTGTTTTCTTTTGCGGCACCGTCGCCATACACATCATTAATCCTTCGAGCCGTTTCTGCAGCACTGGTGCCACGGTGGAACTCGTACTCGTAAATAACGCGATATTTCAAGTTTTTCATTTTGTAAACTGAGTGACGCAAAGAAAAAAACAATTGAGGAAAAAACAAATGAATTATAATTTTCAAAACACAAATACATGAGTAAATAGCTGTATAAATTTGGATTTGGAATTCCTAACAAAAGAGAAGATATTTGAGATCAAATTTGCCAGTACGGCAAAACGCCAATTTCATATGTAAGGACCTAATATATATATTGTATGCAGCTGATTACCTTAAGATCACATTTGATTTGTTTTTGATATTCTATGTATTTGAATAGAAAATTCTGAAATTAAACCCTGGTTATTGACTATTTTTCTAAAATTAGATTTATTATTTGTATCTTTCTTCATGACATGATATAAGCATAATTTACAAAAATGCATTTTATTACATTTTCTTGTTTTCCAGTATACAATAAGTGAAAGGCGTTTATAATTAAGCAATTACGAAAATCCATTATTACAAAGATTCTTGAGATTGTCAGCTACAAATCTTACAATCAATATTTCAAAGGCAGATTATATCCGTTTCACGAAATATTCTTACTAATCAATATATATATATATATATATATATATAAAGAAACCAGTGTTCCCTACCCGACACGTTTTCTCCACAACCAGCCACAACCACCCACCGATGGTTATGGTGGTGGATAGTCCTTGGTGTCACATCGAAAATACGCGAATTCTAAAAGGAGAATTTTCTATAAGGTTCGCGAAAGTTCTCGGACGATCCGAACAGTGTACTAAAAATCTACGTGTGCGAAGCCGCGCGGGCACAGCTAGTTTATATATACTTTCAAACTACGAGCAAGCGCTTGTACTTCGAAAATAGGAAGAACTCAGTGGTCTTCTGAAACGAGGCTCTAACCCAGAATTAACTCGATCAGTTGAAGCTTCAACTTGAAATCTCAGGGAAGGTGTGTTCTATATTTATTTGTAGAAATAACATGCCAAACCGACATTACTTCTTGTATTATACCAAGTTAAGATATAAAAATATACTGCATGGGTGTTGTTAAAAAAACGATTACAATTTTTTTTAAATATATTTCTTGTTTATATTTCTAGGTAGCATAGTAATGTGTATCTTTTCCGAGGCATGGGTTCGCTTTCGTACCAGGATGCTGATTTTAATTTTGTTTAACTGAATTAATGAATATATATTCGAACTAGTAAAACGTGTTCTTTGTAGATGTGTCATTTGTCTTCGACAAACGTAACGCCATATTTTAATCTGGCCTTCATTCACCGTTGTTAGCAGTACTGCCCCGAGGTAATGGAATTCTTCTATCGTTTGTGTCTCAGGTAATAAACATCCACTTGCAGGGAAGCAATTGCTTTGCGGCCACAATCCTCTTTGCTTAATATTTTTTCTGTGACGCTCCTCTAGAGTCATTTGTAGCACTCTCCGAATAACGTTCCTTCTTTGACGTTGTCTTCTTCTTTCTTGTATGGTGGGGGATCAGAGGGGGACATCGAGGAGTATTATTAATTAGTATTGAATAGTAATATTTCATATGTGTGAGATTGAGGAGTATAAAAAATCTCCCAATTATATTGTGAAAAATGCGTCATTATATCTGAATTGGGTGAGTGCTAGAAATTCTTCGTGACAACATTAAGATGGTTAAATAACTATTCTTCAATATACCATGAAAATTTTGTAATATTGTCACAGGACGTAGCTGTGGGTGGTAAAAAAATACTAAAAACAATTTAAAGCTTTAATCGCACTAGCGAAGAAACACTCAAAGCGCTAAAAACCATTTCGAGTTTTTATTTATACCGCAAAAAGTTACTGGACACGGTAAGTGTGTCGTGACGTCACAAAGATTGGAAAAAATTTCGATACACTATTGTAAAAAATCTACTCAGACGATAACATTTATAGGATCTTTTGAAAAATTTTGTCTTTTCCTCGACTGATAAAATATTTCGTTTTAAATTTAAGTAACGGTTTTATTTCAACAGATGTTTATAACGAACTTAATCTAACGTAAGCTTTACTTCATTTCGTGGAAGTACGTGGTTCAGCGGAAACCCAATATAATAATTACACCGATCGAGTTATCGGAAAATACTTCCATTCGTATAGAATACAACAAAGATCGCATTTTTTAAAAATATGAGTACATACTAAGCTTGAGAAAAAGAAAAGAAAACCGGAAAAATATGATTTGGTAAACATACCAAGCTTGGAAAAAAACAGAAAACTTATATTCTCATAATAAGGTTATTATACCTTTAATAAGAATATAATAACCTGTTACAAAAAAAAATAAACTTATAGGTTCTCCATAATTTTTCTTATTCTCGTACCTTATTCATCCAAATAACGTACATTGTCAAACATTTTGTGCAATATGGCACAACAAAATATCATCTAAATAATATAATATTTGGAGTATACAAAATACAGTGATATACAAAAAAATAAAAAAATGTTAAAAATTAGAATGCAGTTACCGAGAATTACTTATTAAAATATACTAAATTCTAGATTTTACGCTTCATATTCCAAAATCATGTTTCCTATAAATTTATAGGCTATGTTTCCTGTAAAATATCGAATTCAGCACATTATAAATGAGTGCATTATTTTTTTGGATACCGCTGCATTCTTTTATACCTCAAATATTATGTTATACAATAATTTAACATAATAACATAACATGCATCCAAGGGAATCTATATCACTTCATCAGATTTGACAAGACAAAAATCTTATCAACAGAACCGCACCTTATACCCAGGTTAGTGATTACCTTATACCCATTGTAATATACAAACATCCCAATTTCTATAGAGATGACAGTTACAAAGTATCAAGTATTTGGCGCCCTGTTCTTACGACATTGATTCAACTCTTGAGAGACGTCGCAGTAAAGTCCGCCGACGTAACTAGTACATATTGTATACTAGCGACCTCTATTGTAGAAGAAGTGAACACTCCACAACAAAGTGCATATAATTTACGCCCTCGAAAGCAGTAATCAGTCCGCCCTCTACCTCCGCGGGTAAAGGTCATCCTCCTGATGACGTTGAATAAGCATTTAACGAAACATCGAGAATCGTTTCTCGGAAAAACATACATACATAACATACATACATAAAACATACATACATAAAAAACATACATAAAAAAAACATCGTATAAAATATCCGCAACCATTTAAAGTTAAATATAATATGTTATTTAGGTAACATTGTGTTATATTATCATGCAAAAAATGTATGAACATGTCATGCCTGTGTTTATGCTAAATTACATAAAATAAAATATATTGGTAGTCATCAATTTATTTACTGAGGCTCAGAAAAGATCTACAGTGGATTGGCCAAACGATGCCATGATGATGTTCACCTTTTTCCGAGGGCCACATTTTCGGCAATCTGTGATTATGTGATGTAATATTCCTCTCCAATCTAATCCAATTCCTCTCCAAGCACAAAAATTACTCTCTATTTGGAGAGGTAGAGCGAATAAAACATATGTATTTATTATAGTTTCAATAGACTATAATAAAATACGATTCTTTACGTAACAGTGTTCATCACTGACGCTACCAACACGCTGCGCTAGATAGCGCTGTCCTTACCGCCTTAACTCGTGGCCGAAATATATATATATATATAATCTACATATCAATATTTCATATCAAAGATTATTTTTTAAGATCACTTGCACATTAAAGTATTATAGAATTGTAAAAAATTCAAGAAACAAAATTTTCCAAAATATATATCGAGGGTAGAAAGCCAAAAGGGCGTAAGCGATTATTTCAAACTTTACAGGAGAGCAAAATAATGTTTTGTCAATATTTATTTTATTATTAAACGATTTCCACATGTGTTTTGGATTAAAAGATATGAAAATTGTTTAATAATAAAAGAAACATTGAAACATTTACAATATCAGATTGACAAAACTTTTCTTAGCTCTCCTGTAATGTTTGAAATAATCACTAACGCCCTTTTGGCTTTCTACCCTCGATATATTTTTTAAATATTATATAAAAAATCTATAAATAAGAGAATTATGTATGTGTTTTGATTTGTATACCGCAAAGACTTTACTAGGGTAAAACGAGATAGTACGCCCGGCAGGTAAGACGGCCAAATAAAATAATATAATTTTTAACGGTAAAGTCTAAATGCTTTAAAATTTCGAATTCAGAGTCAATACTCAGATGATTTAAAGATTAAGGTACGCCTTAAACATGTTATTTTCCGTACAAAATAATACTTTAAAGGCGAATCTTAACCTTTAAACTATCTAAGTATTGACTTTGAATTCGGGCCTAATACTTCACCCAAATTTTCTATTTATTATTGCAATTATATCCCCTTCTAAACATATTATGTTTTTTGCAATAGAGTTTAATTTTTTTTTAATTTCATTCCAAACACAGTGTTCCATGTAAAAACGTCTTCTTGTTATAAAGTTTGACTTATTTACTAATATAATAGTAGGTATGTCTTTCAAACAAGTCAAACTTATTGGAACCAGCCGTGGCACCGGGCTGTGTACCAAGAAATTTAGGTTAGTTCATGTCTTTATATTTTGTTTATCTCTATTGTTTAATTTAGTCATCAACGGCGCTGATAAGAAATATTTTCGATAGTATCGAATTAGTCAGATAACAAGCTATTACTTAAAAATCAACAAATAATATTATATTATTTTTAAAAACATGGTTTATATTATGACATATTTCATTTTATTGAAACGATATCATTAAATTCGAAAACATTCAACGTTTTCCTTATGGTGTTTATGGCCTAGAAAATGTTCAGAGTACTTTTAAATCCAGTAATAAAATATGAAGTATCGATACGTCGAACCTAAAGAGACCGTTGAAAAGGGAAATATAATATTACATATTGAAATGACATATAAATAAACGGTAATCAGTACTTTGTTCGGACAAAGCAAAAAACTCCGTACATCTAGGGTGTCCTTTGTAATAATTTTAATTCTATACTTAACTAACTAACTAAACATCACGCCGTTTCCCCGTAGGGGTATGCAGAGAGGATTGAACGCCACACTCTTCTATCCTGGCACAAAAATTTTGCTTCGGCCACATTCATACATCTTCTCATACAAGTTCTACGGTTGTTGCGGCTTTTAACAGGGCCATCCCCAAGTACTTGTAGCATCTGATCATGCCAGGTCTTTCGCGGACGCCCTTTATTCCTGTTGCCTTCAACAATCGCCTCATGTATTTTCTTAACCATCCTTTCCTCGTTCATACGTTCCTCATGACCAAACTATCACTCCTTTCTTTATTCTATCTACCACACTACAGCCCGCATTGCATTCACGTCTAATTTGTTCATTCCTCACTCTATCGACCAAAGATTTTCCACACAAGCGTCTTAGTGACCGCATTCAGTCTACTTTCTTTCTTCTTTTGCCAATTCCAGGCTTCACTTCCACACATCAGGGTTGGCAATAGCACGCCATTATGTACCGCTAGTCTAGCTTCCTTTGACAGATTCTTATTGGCCATAATTGCATTTAGAGCACGATTAACTTTGTTTCCCGCAGTCACTCTCCTTTATTCTATATTTATGTATTGAACTATCGTAAGGGTTGAAAAATTAAAGATCCAGGAGCATCAAAGTATGCATTCTTTACTGACCTAGGTTTAAGGTGATGATTTAGAGTTCTTGCAGACTATCGCCCGATACTTTAGCCAGATCGGGCTGCAACCTCGTACACTACGCAAATTAAACTGTTTGATTGGTGGTGGGTGCGCAGATTGTCCAATTATCAGCCGATTACTACACATGCAGTTTTCTACTCCATAAGCTGCAAGCGGATTAAACAGTCTTGTCTTGAAATGCAACTCAGTATCTTCTGTGTATAGTTTTCTGGGATATTCTGCCATGTATATGTGACCTCTCTGGCCAACGTTTCGGATCCCATTGCAGGGTCCATCATCAGGGCTGATGTGATGAGTGAGTGTTGAAGTGTAGGTTAAGTATTGCCTTGCGATACCGTACCGAAGACAGGGTGTCTCCAAGTTAGTGTTATGTTAAATACTGGATTGCAGTACCGTGTCGAAAGCAAGGTGTGTGTCTTGATGTAGTGTGTTATGTATCTACTAACGGATGTCGGACAGAGAGGTCACATATGCACGGCAGAATATCCAAGAAAACTATACACAAAAGATTCTGAACGGCCGTGAAAACCTAAGGACATTTGTAACTCAGTACTTTGCGGCAAAGAAATGTTACGGAGAACTACTACTATTGTTCTTATTATAAAACGAAAGAGTTGAATGATGAAGAAAATACGAATTTGTTTGGTGCATCCTATGAACAGTGATAGATTATTGCAAGGAAAATCTTAAACGCTCCATTCTAAACCACTGAACTTTCCGAAATTGTTGCTTTATATAGAATGGGTATTTGCTTTATATAGAATGGGTATGCTTTATATAGAAGCTTTATATAGAATGGGTATCACCAGTATCAATCAACTAATCCTAATTATAATAATTTCATTGTCTGTCTGTCCGTCCATCCGTCCATCTGTCTGTCTGTCATTCTGTTCCTGTAAATTCGTGTAACGTCCGTAGTATTTTTAGTATTTTTTAACTTTTGATAGTATTTTTTTTCCCAAAATTTTTTTTCTCCAAATTTTTTTCAAAAAATTTTTTTTTTCTATTTTTTTTACGAAAAATTTTTTTTAGAAAAATAAATATCCTTAGGGACTGACGTATAAAAGTACCGTTATTTTTGTTACGGTTACAGCTAGTCATCTTATTAAATTAATTTGACTAGTAATAGTGAAGGAACTGGCATGGCCGATTGAATAGCCAATAGTAGTCGACCGATCTTTGTCGAAGTCTTTAGTTGAAACATAAATCGGACAGCCTGTCTAACTTTTTTATCGGGCAGTTTCGAATCTTTGGATGTACGCAATCGTGTGTTTTCATTTTATTTGAGTAACCGATTAAACTGTCGGTCGAACAAAAATCTGTAGTGTGCGTGGGCTCTTCAATTAATGACGTTACAATATCTTCGATAACTATCAACAATTCGGAATTTTATTGGTCAGTGAACAAATTAACCCGTTCATGCTATCGAGTAGTCAATTTCATTGGAGATGGTTTTTGGATATGGCCCATGTCACACAATGAGAAAAATTTTGAGATTTAATTCAGATAAATCCCATCAAATTACAACAGGCTTGTTGTACGTCAAACATCAGTCAAAATTGAACGTTGATGCTCCATTCGTTAGTTGGGTAAAATTGAATCATTCCTTTAGCGATTGAATAATGTTGTAATTCAATGCTTTGTGCCTAGCTTTTCTGAATAAATAACTGTCTTAGGTTCCAAGTAACGTTTATGCACGTGTTGCAAAACCCTTGTCAAAGTTTTGTTTCTTTTTCCAGCTTTTTAACATGTGTACATGGTAAGTAAATGTATCTTTATGAAATCTTAGATAAGGTATTTCTCATAGTATCTCCTTCGTGAACATGGACTTATAAAGATTATGGTATTGCATATATTCCGGATTTTATGCAGGTTATAAAAATAAAACAAAAACTTCAAATAAAATTGCTATGAAAGAACGTATACATTGTAAAATAGTGTAATTCATATTGTCAGCAATGAAGGCAACTATTACATAAATAACTAGTGTAATTAGAAGCGACATCTAAATAAAAAAAAATCTTATTATTTATCTTTTTTTAAATTTTATTTACGCTTCAACAGGCCAATAGGCTCAATTACCGAAGCAAAACCCATTACAAAACATCCAGGGAATCGAATCCGGAAGCCTCGGTGTGAAAAGCCAGTGTCATATCCACTGGGTTACGAGGACCGCCTTATCTTATCTTACTTAACTTAAATTTACACTTATATTATAAGTAACGTGTTATGAATTTATTTTATATAATATTTTTTGTTTAAATGTATAATAAAACCGATTCTTGGGCAATGAAAAATGGAATTGTATTTTACATGTTTTATCTTGTTACGTTAACCATGGTTACTACTACACTACAAATAATCTAGACATTTTTACTGACAATTTGCTTTTATTTAAAATGAAAATTTGTGAATACCTACTACACTATAGGTACTCCGTAATCTCATTTATGGCTATTGATTTGATACTTCTTTAATTGAATCCCATTTTATGCATTATCATAATTTATTATTTATCACATATTCTTTATCATTGTTTTTTATTTTGTTTTTTTTTTACCAGCTTCGAGGAAACTTTACTGGTCATACTCACGAATATTTTTTTGATATTATATAAATAAAAAATTAAAAAATTGTACTGTATGTTTCACAAATAAAAAAAAAATAAAAAAATACATGTCTTTTAACCCTCACAAAGCCAGTTTAACATGAAAAAACAGGCATTATCTTCCTTGCATACTTTATTTTAAATGATACATCCTGTAGATAGTATCCATTCCGGGGAATAACCGGCCTTGCCCATACACTTTACGACACGGGTCGTTCCAAAAACGCTGCGCCTGGCGATTTCCGGTGTTTTGCGGAGTACAGTGCTCATTCCTGACATCTGTTGTTACTTTTATGTCCGACATAAAACATTCCTGTCACCGCAGGACCTGCTCCAAGAGAATTCAAAGGCTTCGAATGAAAGCACGGCTGGAATTTTGAAAAACTGTGAAGCGGGCCCGGTTATGATTTTCTACATAAAACTTCGGGAACATAAATTATTTCAGCTTTCGGTTCGGGCGTGCGGCGGTCTCCACGTTGTTAAAAGGCAAAACGGCTAACGGGTGACAGTCAAGTTTTTGATATTTGAAGCAGTGAGTTTGTAATTTTTTTTTGAGATTGTTCAATTTTTTAGGAATGCCATTACGGAGTTTTGTACTGTAATTGTATTCCTAAAAAATTGAAGAAGATCATCATTAATTAAGGAAAATTATAGATGTCTCAGACGACGCTAAAAAAAAATAATCAATGGATGGCGTTGGAAAACTGGTTATTACAACGTGGATAAAAAAAAATATAAGTATGGTTATAACCTAGTTAATTCGAAATTCAAGGGACCCAAAAAAACATTTCGAATACGTTTGTTTTTTTTTTGGGTCTCTTAATTTCAAATTAATGAGGTTTAACGACAAGGTACAAAAAAAATTGCAACGCCTTTGCAAAATTCGCAAAAAAGGAATCCATAAAAATTTACAATACTCCCTTTCTCATTTTCGAGTTTCGTGTCTACCATATGCGTCAGAATCTCCATACAACTTACTGAAAAAACCATTAAAAATTTGAAAAATCCAAAATTATACTATAATTATTATTTTTTTTAACGAAAATTTGAAAGATCTCTTTGATCGTCGCCACGAGTCTACTTGCAAAGTTTCAGCTCGATTGGATCACGGGAAAAGGGTTAAAAATCGATCCAAATTTTTTTGTCAGACAAGCAATCAATCAATCAGACGCCACGAGTTATTATAAAGGGAGTGAAAATCGGAAAACTTTTGAAAAAAAAACTTTATTTTGTAAAAAAATTCTGTATTTTTGCAAATTCCAAGTAATTATTTCGTAAAACACAATATCATAATAAAATATATAATATTCAGACTTGTTACTATAACGTAAATGATATGAAAAGCATCTGTCGAACTTTAACATGAGTATAATTATTTTTACGTTTTGCTTTTCACATTTTTTTGTATCTGTACTACCTGTTAGGTATCTCACGAACTCAAATGTCATAATATCCAAAATTTCTTACCTACTGTAGTGTACATGTACAGAAATATATTTCAGGGGTGATACATTAACGTAAGTCTGGTGGTCGGAGGCTCTTAGTCTATTAAGCATCTGGAAGAGGCAAAAATTCCCTTCGTTGAAACCACAATCCTGAGGCACCAACTACGATGGACATGAAATGGTGTGCATATGGGTGGTTTGCGGCTTCCCAAACAAATTATGTTCGCGCAGCTGATGGCAAAAGAAGACAGCCGAAAAAAAACACACTCTGAAGGCGAATATGAATAAAAGAGGGATAGATCTTGAAAATTTTGAAATCGCGCGCAGCTGATGGCAAAAGAAGACAGCCGAAAAAAAACACACTCTGAAGGCGAATATGAATAAAAGAGGGATATATCTTGAAAATTTTGAAATCGCGCGCAGCTGATGGCAAAAGAAGACAGCCGAAAAAAAACACACTCTGAAGGCGAATATGAATAAAAGAGGGATAGATCTTGAAAATTTTGAAATCGCGCGCAGCTGATGGCAAAAGAAGACTGCCGAAAAAAAACACACTCTGAAGGCGAATATGAATAAAAGAGGGATAGATCTTGAAAATTTTGAAATCGCGCGCAGCTGATGGCAAAAGAAGACAGCCGAAAAAAAACGCACTCTGAAGGCGAATATGAGCAAAAGAGGGATAGATCTTGAAAATTTTGAAATCGCGGCCCATGATTAAGCACAATAGCATCATAAAGTACATTAAGTAAGGGAAATAAGCGAAAGGAATGAGGCTTATGTATTTTTCCGAGAAAATAAGAGGAAAGTGAAGGAGGAAGATCTATCTCTCAGAACCCCATTGTCCATCGGATGGACGCACATAACTTGTGGTTTGAGAAAAGGGCTCCTCAACCACGCTCGGACGCACATTCTTTATAAAATGACAGGCCTCTTCCTTGTAACGAGGGACCGCCGAAAAAATGTGATGTATTAAATGTAGTTATTCGCAAATGATACATCTCTTATTTCATTTTCGAATAGCTAATAATATAAAGTTGATATCTCTGTTGTAAGCAAAAATTTTTAAGACGTTAGATTTGTTCTCCCAATGTTTATATTTGAATCATCTTTTTTTTAATATTAAATGTTACTATCCGGCTTCGCTAAAAGTTTTGATTCTTATACTACATAAAAAAATGCTGGAAAAATCGAGACTTGCAAGAAAGTAAAAAACTGAATCAATTCACCACAAATTATTCACAGCGATTCTTGACATATTGGAATAAATTTTATCCGCGTGTTCTTTCATTTAAATTTGTTATTGCAAAATCGAACTGTATGGCGTTTTGACTTATTTCTTGATTTCTTCTTGAAATATGAAAGCATCATATCTGATGATGATGGAAATAAAGTTGCGTTCTTATGAGATTGCATAACATGTGTATTCCAAGGATAAATAACTGTGTAAATCAAAACGCCAAAGCGCACTGTTCAAACGAATAGGAAAGGATTATTTTGTACAGGCGATAGAGATTAACGATATACGCAATATTTGTTCAAGACAGGGAATGGAGAGATATGCGGGATGACACGATGGGGTGTCCTAAAGTGAAACTGAGAAAAAATTTTAAAAGATGCCACGCAATATAATTTATATTTATATCGTGGGGAGAGGATGGGCTGGCTAAGAGAAGGGTGCTAATTTTTGAAAATGCGCAGGAGTAATTATTACAAGACACTCAATTTTGTAATAAACAGATAGATAAATAAATATAACAGGAAATAAAATATCTAAATTATTTTACCATAACTACTACAGCTACCGCTGAAAATGAGTGAATTTCATTAAAAATAAATAATTTTCCATCTTTTTGAGACTAAAATTGCGCCTTTATGTTTGGTTTATTAATTATAATTTTCTAATTGTTTCACATACGCATTTTAAAAATAAATGTACTTTTCCCATCATGTTTAATGTGGAGAAAGTATGGAAGTGGCTCCGATAAAGCGATTTCTCGATTGATGAAAATTCTGATCGCAAATTTCTAAAAGCAGACGACTTTTCTACTGTAAGTCATGGCTCGTAAAATACGCATAAACTTTAGGGCTTTTCCAACCTTTGAGCGGTAGCTTCAAGGGCTACGTACGAGTACACGCTCGAAAATTGTGCTTCAAAGCAATATTTACAAGATCGTAAAAAGGATGTTATCTGAAATTAGCGTAGGACTAACCTTATTCGAAAAACCTACAAAATACGCTACAGAATTTGAATAACAGAAATATATGAAAAATTTACTTAGATATGTTGCGTAATGTCTCCATGGCTGTTCAACTTGTATATGGATAATTGTGTGAAAGAACTAGAATGTATGAATATAGGAGCGAAAATGAGTGATTTGATTGTATGCTGTTTACTGTACGCGGATGATGTAGTATTAATGGCAAATAGCGAACAAGACCTACAAAGTCTAGTTAGCAGGATGTATGATGTATGCAAGGAAAGTGACCTTATTATGAATGTAAAGAAGTCAAAAGTAATGGTATTCGAGAAGGAGGAAAGTAAGACAACGTGTGAAATACTAGTAGGCAATGAATGTTTGGAACAAGTAGATGAGTTTGTGTACTTGGGAAGTATGTTCGATAGAAGAGGGAATGTTGAGAAAGATATAGAAAGGAAAATGACTGCCGGGAATAGGGTGAATGGTGCTTTGAATGCAAAACCGAGGCAAAACCAGCGGTACATAATGGAGTTCTGGTACCGACACTAATGTATGGAAGTGAAGCCTGGAGCTGGCAGAAGAGGAACGAAAGTAGATTGAATGCAGTGGAGATGAGGTCCCTTAGACGTATGTGCGGTAAATCCATGTATGATAGAGTAAGGAATGGAGATATTAGGAATGAATGTAAAGCTGATCGTAGCATAATACATATAATAAAAATAGGGTCGCTCAGGTGGTTTGGGCATGTTGAGCGAATGAATGGGGAAAGAATGGTAAGAAAGATATATGATGCAAGTGTTGACGGCGCCAGAAAGAGAGGGCGAACACGCAAGACGTAGCATGACCAGATTAACCAGATACTGGAAGATGGTCCTGTTAGAAGCCTGAACATGCATGCGAAGATGTATGAATGTATACGAAGCGAAAGTTGTATGTCAGGACAGAAGAGTATGGCGCTCTATCCTCTCTGCCTACCCCCACGGGGAAACGGCGTGATGGTAAGTTAGTTAGTTAGTTAGTTAGATATATTGATTGAATATGACTTATTGTGAAAATAAGTCATATTCAATTCTAAGTTAAAAAGGTAAAAAAGATATACCTACCCATATAAATATTTCTTGATTAGTTCAACAAGAGTTGATCTGTAAGCCTCTTAAATTGGTTTAAGTGTATTCTATAATTAAAATATCGAAAAGCTTGTATAAAATACCTTATACACCGCCTATGGAAATTTGGAAGGAAATGGTTGTATCAGAGCTAGTCCACAATCCTTTACATATGTACTGTTAAGTATTGTGGACTAGCTTTGATATAACCTGTAGGCATATCAATATTTTGAAAATTTGAATTTGGTGAATATTTCACCATTTTGATCTGCGGGAATATTTATAAATAAGAAAAAAGTCAATTTTCTATTGTTTTAGGCCGGCATCACACTACGCGGATTTTCCGCCGCGTCTCTCCAGTCGCGAAACGCCGCTACATTTCCTTCGATGATCGGTCAACCCATTTGCTCTGCTGACGTGACGGAAACACGCGCAGTGCGCTGCCGCCCTTAGCGTCAAAACATTGAAAAACTGTAATGCTGCTATACCGTAGGTAAGTTATCATTCTATTTTATTTTCATTTTATTTTTTTAACAGACATGTCATCACACTGAACACACTCAAAATATGGAATCCATGGGCTTGGCTTCCAGAAAGTCTGTAGGTATGGATGCCAAGCTTATCGTGGATGATTTGATGGGTATTGATGGATGATTGACGCTACCTTGCTGACAGTAACTTATCTATTCGGTTTTAAAACTTCTTGATCCACAAAAAAACACCCTTACATGATAAAGCATTATATCCCTATTATTTTAAAAGTCTACGATGAATCCAGAGAAATTGGGTCACAGCTTATTGTTTGACGCAAATTGCTGGCGGAGCAGACATGTTCACACTGTAATAGCTGGAAGGCAAATGACGCGATAAGGATCAAATCCACATGACCGCTGTAGTATCAACTCTAAACACACATGGGTAAAAGACATTATGACAATCTTGAAGGTGTATTATGGATACATAATAAATTAAATAATTTTTGACTATTAAGTCTATCGCAGTTACCTGGATTGAAAATGTTCCGGGATCGTATTTTGATGGTAATCAACTATTTTTTTTGTATCTGATTCATCTTATTAACTCTGTATATAAACCAAAAATATTATAAATACCTAGCTAATATTTCTTAACTTAAATATTTAATATAAATGTGTTAACCTTTAATTTAACGGTGATTGCAGGCGTTCAAAATAAATCTTCAACCCTTACACTCAACCTAACTCCAATGAAACGGGGAGTATTTGAAAAAGGAAATATATAAAATATTTGCTTTGAAGATATCGATAAACACTTACCTCCAAGCACTCAAGACACTTGAAATTTCTGAAAAGATTTTTTGTGGAACTAAACTTTGTACGGTATTGGGAGTGATGACGCCACCGATATAAGGGTAGGACGCGATTGCTGACCGGGAAACGATTTTTGTGCTTCTTGGAAGGTCGGCTAGCTAAGACGTGTAAGATTTTTTACGTATTCTAAAAAAGGTTTTACATAAGCAAACAAACAAATCCAACATTTTATTTCAAAGACATGATAATATACATTTTTCGTTGCCGTATCCTGCCTTTGGAACAACAAGTAATCATCTCACATTTAGGTCAATATCAGTATTGAACATCATTGCTTTGAATATGAATTTTTTGCACTATATTATTTAAAGTAATGAAATACACCTAATCCTGATACTATAAGCACTTCATATTATTGAGATATTAAAAAAATCAATTAACATATATTGAGAATTGACATTTTAAAATTATATACAAGAACATGAGTTTAATATTAAACCTACTTAAAAAAATATACTTTATGTTCTAAATAGGTAAACTTCGGGAGTGTTTTCTTCATTCATTTTTACAAACAAAATATTATTTACAATTGTACAAAAAAATTCAGGTTCAAATTTCCACACGCTTTAAATAATTTTATTTGACTTGTATCAAAGCTAATGAATTTTTAATATTCAATATAAATTACTTCGACTTAAAACTAACGTTTTATAAATGATTAATGAAAAAAATATAAATGTTAATATTGGGTAATTTCCGAAATTTGTTAAATATTAACTATATATATATGTTTAATATAAATTATAACTGGGAGTGGTGAAACTGTTGACATTTCAACCAAAGTGTGAGAAATATTTTTTATTCAAAATAGATTGTATAAAAATGACCAAGTATAAAAAGTTAACTAATTATTAATTTTTATTACAAACAAATAATTTGGCTTCTCACAGTATAAAATATAAAATTAGTGAGACGAAACAAACATATAAATGGAAATGACTTTTTTGAGCATTAACCAAATTTTGGTTTGATTGGAATTTTGATGATTTAATAATAATTTGATACTTGAATCAAATATTTTTTTGTTATTTAAAATCATGCAACTTTATCCGCAATTGAACAGTACAATATTTAAAAAATATCAAGGGACAGTTTCGGGATCGTAGCCCAAAGGTAACCAAATACATTTTCAATCAATAGATTTTTTTGTATATCTGAGATAATAAAGTTATTGATAATTTTAATTTGTTTAAAAAAAATACATCAATCAATTTACTTAATAACGTACTTTTGATTTCGTTTGAGTTCAAATTATTTACAAATATTATTAATGATAAGTTATATTATACTAATTCGATTGTCTTTCTGAAATGGAAAGAGATCTACTCTCTAGTTTTAGGAAATATTTTTTTATTAGATATTTTCAAATCTAAATCATCAATTTTCAACCCTTAATCATCAAAAGAAATTTAATACACTATTTTTGGATTTTTGTGATTCAAATCGGAAATAATGTCAATTAAAAACATTTGTATTGCTTTGCAAATAGGCGAGGATACTTAAGTAGGGACACAAATATTATTTAATGAAAATATAAAATTATATAAAAAAATATTAAATATTAAGGGATAGGTAATTAGAAAATGTCAAATGTGGTTCAAAATATTTCATTCCGTGAATTAGACCTGGAGTGGTTGATAGTGATAGGGCAGCCGTCAAAGCAAATCTAAAATCAACATTACTGTAGCTATCACAGAAGCTCAATAACCTCCCACATCAATTTACAGACATTTGAAAAAATATGTAAATTTTTCAAGTTGTGAAATATAGGATGATAATTTTACACCAAGACAACACTCGCCTACACGTTTCGAAAAGGACTATTGAAAAAATTAATGAATTTTCTTGGGAACTACCCCACCCGCCGTATTCTACAGACATAATACAAAGCAACTATAATCTTTATAGATTCCTGCAACATTTTTTAATGCCAAACAAACAGATATTAATAGTGACATTGAATTATTTATTGCTTTAAAAAGTCAATTATTTTTTGAATCTGGTTTTAAAAAAAAGATATGAAAGATGGAGAATATATTAATTAAAAAATTTTAAGTTTTTTTTTTTTGACTTCTTACGCTATTGCGCTAAGCAGGCTATATGGATTATTGGAATGCGCTCGAGTTTACTGTGTAGGTGTATGTGAATAATTAGTGCAGATAAAATTGAGATACAGAATGGCAAGAAACGACAAATATAAACGATACGATTCAACAACGGTCAGTTTATTGATATGAATTACAATAATGGTTTACGGAATCCCATAGGTAACGCAAGTACATGCTACGGCAGTCAGCGAAAGAGTGGGTGGTACATCGTCGCCCCTGTCGGTATTCCCTTAGTGGTGATAGTGAGGTTCGACTCGAGCGGCGATTAGTTGCTTCGTATGCTTGAGAAGTTAGAGTTGCAACAGACCACCACAAACCTAATATTATTTAATATAATAATCAATATCATCAATCAGTCAATCAATATATATGTATATATATATATATATATATGTTAGTTCTAACTACTTTGGGGGTAACCCGCGTCAAATTATGGTCGTCAGGACCAGTCGTCTGCCGACGTTTCGAACAGATCTCACTGTTACTCCATGCGGTCGGAAGTCGACTTCCGACCGCATGGAGTAACATTCTTAATAATAATAATCAAATTTCTAATACAAATAATATTAATAATAATAAACCAGAAATCACAATGAAAACACCGAAGCAATTAGAAAATCCAACCTTCTCAATATTGTATAATGACGATAATAAAGTAAATATACGGATTACTAGAAGCCGAGCAAAACACATTAACGGCGTCGCTGGAGAAACCCACTCCTCCACAAACACCTGACGCAGAATTTTTCAAACTTTCACTTGACGGTGAGCTCCGGACCCAAACGGTTGTACGCTTTTTGGAGAAGCAGCTCATCGACAAGGCGCCCTGAAGATGAACAGTGAGATTTAGAATCTGTTCGAAACGTCGGCAGACGACTGGTCCTGACGACCAGAATTTGACGCGGGTTACCCCCAAAGTAGTTAGAACTAACATATATTGTACCCGTGAAAGCCTTAGATTTAACATATATATATATATATATATATATATATACTCTAGAATCGCACGGGGTATACGAAATACCATGCGGTGACTGTAATGAAACCTACATAGATAGGTCAAACCGAAGAATCTCGGCACGCGTCTCTGAACATCGCGTAGATATAAAAAATCCGAAACTAACTTTTTCCCTTGTCCACCATTCTCTAACGGAGAATCATAAAATAGACTTCGACAATTCAAAAGTAGTTGCCAGCCTCAATAATGAAACATTTAGAATCTACAGAGAGGCAATTGAAATAAATAAAAGAAATAGTAATATAATGAACAGAGACGATATCATTCGACTTCCGACCGCATGGAGTAACATTCTTAATAATAGTAATCAAATTTCTAATACAAATAATATTAATAAAAATAAACCACATATCACGATGGAAACACCGAAGCAATTAGAAAATCCAACCTTTTCAACATTGTATAATGACGATAGTAAAGTAAATATACGGATTACTAGAAGCCGAGCAAAACTCATAAACGGCGTCACTGGAGAAACCCACTCCTCCACAAACACCTGACGCAGAATTTTTCAAACTTTCACTTGATGGTGAGCTCCGGACCCAAACGGTTGTACGCTTTTTGGAGAAGCAGCTCATCGACAAGGCGCCCTGAAGATGAACAGTGAGATCTGTTCGAAACGTCGGCAGACGACTGGTCCTGACGACCAGAATTTGACGCGGGTTACCCCCAAAGTAGTTAGAACTAACATATATTGTACCCGTGAAAGCCTTAGATTTAACATATATATATATATATATATGTAACAAAAGGAACTTCTGGACTCCCTCGCGTTTTCTGTAAATGGTCTCCGTGAGAAGACCAAGGCCGACGTTTCGACACGGTATCACGTGCCATTGTCAAGGCTAAAAAGGCCTCAAAAGTTACGGACTAGCCGTACTTGTTCGTGGGTGACACACGGGTTTCTTTATATATATATATAAAGAAATCCGTGTTTCCCTACCCGCCAAGTTTTTTCCACAACCAGCCACAACCACCCATCGGTGGTTATGGTGGTGGATAGCCCTTGGTGTCAGATCGAAAATATGCGAGTTTGGTGGGGGTGGCTGTGCATGGGTGGGAGTGGGTGACGAAAATGTGCTTTCTAGCATATTGTTTTGTTACGGGAAGGCCACAAATGCTTCAGATTGTTTCAAAATAGCGCGCCGATTGTGTCGGTGAGTCTAAAAGGTTCCGGAAAAACTTGCTCTAGAAAGTTCTGGAAGGAGAGGATTCTAGAAGGTTCGCGAAAGTTCTTTGACGATCCTAACAGTGTACTAAAAATCTACGAGTGCGAAGCCGCGCGGGCACAGCTAGTAAAAGCTAAAACTTAACAAAAAGATCTAATATTTTGAATGCAAGTTAGAAATACTGATGCATTCCGAGCTTTACCGATAAATCCCCTTGGCTCTAGGATAAAATTTCATCCACGTAAATATACCCACATCGATCTGTTTAAGTTTGAGAGAGATGAAGGCAATGAATTTTAGATTAACAAATATTTTTTATTTAAAAAAATCGGAAATTAATCCCGGGATAGTACTAGCAAGCCTGCGATTAATCACTAGACCATAACATCTACCTCTTAGTAAATATTTTTTGTAGCTAAAGCGTTTTCTCATATTGTAAATATTTAATATTTCGATTGTTCGACGGCAAAAGTTTTCGCAAATTTCTGAGTGCTGAAAATATTTTTTATCTTACTTGTGGGAGTCGCTGGAGAGTGGGTCGATGGGTGATGTAAAGGTTACTATGAATATGGACATAATCTAGCGCTTTACTAGACCTAAAGCATTTCTGACATGATTTATTTCATTGCTATACATAAAATACATTCATTTTAGTTGTTGTTTTACTATGCCTGTCTCACTAGAAAACTCTGTGTTGAGACAGGCAATGTTTACATTTTTGATTTAATTGATTATACTAGTCGATTCGTAGATATCCTCAAAAGATGAAGCAATCTTTCGACGCGGTATCCGTATGCTGCCAGAAAGATGGGAAAAAGTAGTGGAAAGCGATGGACAATACTTCGAATAAAACAGTAGGTTCTGTTCTTTCACAATAGATGCCCAAGTTTTGATAAAAAAACGGCGGAAACTTATTTCTACACTTATATATTATTTTATTTCATTTATTTTTTTACATACGTATTATCAACATGTTGTTTATGTCGCTCGTAGAACCTTTCAGAGAAATAAAAACATATTCTTACTTATACTAGTCTCATTGCAGTAAACACATGAAAAGAAATCAAATCAAGCATGTCCAGCATTTGGTTTAACATTTTATGTAAAACCCTTTATTCTCTTAATGTTTTTTCTCTCTTCTAGATAAACCGATAAATAATACATAATCTAGCTTGTCCTGTGACTGGCAGGCGTCATTATAAAAAAAATTATAAAACATTTTCCGATAAATATGTAAATATGTATTTAGGCAAACGAACGCAAAAAGCGTCGTATGAAACCGATAACTGACGTACTAACATTTATTTGACATGAAGTTTTGTGAATAATTTCCATCCAACTTTGAAAATGAAGTGTAAAATAAAATATTTTCCAACAACCACAAACTTCACGCGTCCTTCGAATGACTTTTCTCAGGCTTCAAAGGAAATTGGAAAAATGAGTTAAAAATTTTGTAAATTTAATTACGTTCTGTTTGTCCCTCGTATTACTTGCAAAACACGTCTTTTTTATCACGAAAATAATGGCGTTCGTGAGAGCTCCTAGAAAGTACTTTATATACATAAGTAATTTTGAATATTTTTACTGTGTACGAATGTTGCGAGTGTGTGCGGTTGAACGTATTGTAGAGGAAAAACAAATTGGAGGTACTGTAAAAATCTGTATTTCAAGTGAGTTTATATTAAAATAAAACACAAATTACTTTGTTATCACCACTTTATTACATTAAAAAATCTACATGTTTCGAGAACGATGTTCTCTTCCTCAGGATTATTGTGTACTAACGATCTTAAAAAGTTGAAACAAGCAAATGTGTTACGGTGAAGGTGCG
Organism: Agrypnia vestita; assembly: GCA_016648135.1. Taxonomy (NCBI): domain Eukaryota; kingdom Metazoa; phylum Arthropoda; class Insecta; order Trichoptera; family Phryganeidae; genus Agrypnia; species Agrypnia vestita. Next base: position 246,024 of record JADDOH010002341.1, read on the forward strand.
GTTGAGGGGTAGGTGAGGGGAGGGGGGGGTTCGAGGTGTTAATTATTATGGGTCATTTGGACAATGTGGAATATTAAGTGGAAACTTTCCAATTAACATTCCACATTGTCCAAATAACACACTAGGCATGGAGATCTAGTGTGTCCACTAGATCTCCATGCCTAGTGTGTCCATTTTATCGGAACCTCTCACTCTATTCATCAGTATTACTCCCTTTACAAATCTCGTCAGCCTCGATCCTTGCTCTCAATTTCTCCGTTAGGATCAAAATTAGGCCTTATATTAGGGTGGGCCTGTACATAGATTACAAAAAAGTCAGTTTCATCTTGATGCTAAGCTCGGATTTTTTATCACCGCACTAAAGAGATAACATAGAAGTTATCAACTCTCTAAAAAGGGTTGAAAAAAACACACAAATAAAATATTATCAAAAACAGTGTTTTTCAAAACACGAATTGTAAGTAAACAAACTAAGAGATTTTGCAATAATTATAATAAATGTAAGGTGATCGTTTAATTTGTAATATTAATTGAAAAAAAGACATCTCACGAGAACATTCGGTCATAAAAAGCCCACAAAGTGGAACAATTTTCTTCATTTTAAGAATATCGAAGATTTGGTAATTTATTAATTAATTATGTAATTTAGTTTGTGTCATTTTAACAAAATATCCGTATTTAAAATATATGTAGCCTGATGAAGAAATTTTAAAATGATATATTTCAATACAAAAATATGATAAAAAACACAAGAGAAGATATATGAGAATTTTTTTTCAAATTTGTTCACTATATGTTAATTAATAATAATAATTTATTCAACATTTTGACGGCTTTACTTGTTTTATTTAAATTAAAACGTCAAAACTGTTTATTTTCTGTGTTTTTATAAAAGCTTTTTTATCTTAAAATTACCAGGAAAAATATTTTACAATACTGTTTTGTAATTTCTCAATACCTCGTGGGTTTGCTTCCCATCTCAGTAATATTTCGTCACATTTTGTCACAAAACACCAGCAGGGACGTCCCTCGCACTACCGTCCTTTCGCCATGGCGTAAATCTAATAACAAGCCACGCCAAATTGGAATTATGTTCCATCCTTCAAAACCGCTAAGTGTCAACCACAGCAACAATGCACCTCGCAACAAAGCGTGGATTTCGCCACTATCGGGGTGGCAGTGCGGTGGTTTTAATATACGGGTGTCTAAATTTGTTTACTGATTTTTGACGCGCTATCCTAGCGAGGCCCAGGGCTTTGCGAAAGCCATTTTCCGGCTGACAGCCATAATCCGCGGGTGGACCGAAGCAAATATACGGAGCCAATGAAATTAAGACGGATACCGGACAAGTGACGGACGTTTTTTTCGTGACATGAAGTGACAGCGGGTAAACCTATACACGGCACCTCATTACTGAGTCACTCGAGGGAATGTGAAGAAATAATCCGGCTTTCTGATTCTGGACACATTTTCTTTTTTTAATTTTTTTTATGGTTTATTTATGGTTTTTGTGTTTAGATTTGTAGAACTTCATGTTTATTTTTACTCCCTTTCTTTTAATTCGTAGCGTCTGCTTGTCTGCCGAAAAAGCTTTGGATCGATTTTTAACCCTTTTCCCGTGATCTAATCGAGCTGAAAATTTGTAAGCAGACTCGTGGCGACGATAAAAATGATCTAACAAATTTCGTTTAAAAAACTAATTATAGTATAATTTTGGATTTTTCGAAATTTTAACCATTCAAACGACAAAGGACCCCGACGCGCGGAGAAGGCGCAAAACCTGTTTCAACTAGTCTGACTCGAGCCATGGGTCCGATTAGAAAGAGAGTATAATAAAAACTTGTTTTTTATGAGTTAGTTTTTTTAATGAAATTTAAAATAAATTTTATAAAAAAATATATTATTAAGTTCTGCAAGTGAAGTCTTCTTTTAAATATGATAGATATTTCGGTTTGTAAGGCCATTATCAAACAGTGGATATACCACATATAATCGACTCACACATGAGATTTAAGTACCCTTTCCCCTAATTAAATATTTTCGGTGAAGCCCTATATTAAGATTCTTTTTTCCTGGGCACTTATCATTAAATAATCACCGGTTTATAAAATTCTACGTTGTGCTATTGATAATTAAGTATATTTTATATATTGTATAAGACAAAATATTGTAAATGGTATATGCTAATGATACATTTAAAATGAAGTATTTCTCAAGCACAGATGAAAATTTTTGGGTCGTCCCACTTTGCACTTAGATTTCAATCTCGTATTTCATTGTTACTTTTTATTATTTTGATTAAATGGAAGACTTTTGATCATTTTTATTTATGAACCGAAGTTACCCTCAGTTTGGGTGTCCAAAGTTGTTAGTGTCGTATTTCAGCTGGGGTGAATCGAGACTAATTTACTTCATATTTATTCAAATTTACAAAAAATCATTCTCGACTTGCGCGTCGTACAGACTGCGAAATTTGATTAAAAAAAAAGTTGGTAAAGTAAATACTTTCAGTTGTTAAAAATAAATACAATATTGCAAAAACAATCCAATTTAATTACTTGATATTTTAAAATGATTTGGAAAATGGTAAAATTAAATAAATAAAAGTATAACGTTGTGGTAAAAATAAATATAATATTGCAAAACACAATACAATTTAATTCCTTGAATTTAAAAATGATATATTTTCAATGTCTTTGTGTTAAAGGTAAATAAATAAAAATATAACCTTGTGGTAAAAATAAATATAATATTGCAAAAAACAATACAATGTAATTCCTTGATATTTAAAAATGATTTATTTTCAATAACCTTGTGGTAAAAGTAAATAAATAAAAGTATAACCTTGTGGTAAAAATAAATATAATATTGCAAAAAACAATACAATTTAATTCTTTGATATTCAAAAATGATTTATTTTCGTAAGAGATAATTAACCACTGTACATACGACAATAAACTAAATCCTAAATCAAATAACATGCAAGCTATAGTTTCCGCAATGGTAACAACGTTAACTAGTAGGCAATGAACAATTTGGAATAAGTAGACGAGTTTGTGTATTTGGGAAGTATGTTCGATAGATAGAGGGAAAGTTAAGAAAGACATCAAGAGGAGAGTGACTACAGGAAATAGGGTGAACGGTGCTTTGAATGCAATAATTTCTCATAGAAGTATGCCTATCGAGGCAAGACTAGCGGTATACAAAGGAATTCTGTTACCATCACTGATGTATGGAAGTGAAGCCTGTAGCTGGCAGAGGAAAAACGAAAGTAGACTGAATGCAGTGGAGATGAGATCCCTCAGACGTATGTGTGTAAGATATTTATGATAGAGTAAAGAATGAAGATATAGGAATTAATATAAAGCTAATCTCAGCATAATTAATAGAATTACAAAAGGGTCGCTCAGATGGTTTGGTCACGTTGAGCGAATGAACTAGGAAAGATTGGTAAGAAAGATATATAACGCAACTGTTAACATTGGCAGAAACTGAGGGCGACCTTGGAAGATGTGGCACGACCAGATTAACCAGATACTGGAAGGTGGTCCCGTTAGAAGCCTCAACAACCGTCGAGCTTGCAAGCGAAGATGTATAAATGTGGACGAGGCGAGAGTTGTATGTCAGTATTGAAGAGTGTGGAACTCTATCCTCTTTACTTACCCCGAAGGAGAAACGGCGTGATGGTAAGTTAGTTAAGATTTTCTCATTAAAGCAAGATGAAACTCAGCTACAATAGTCCTTTTACGTCAAACCGAAAAGATAAGGAAAATTTAACGTAGAAAAAAGGTTCATTGTTTAGTAAAAAATATTAAAAGACACAAAACATAAATGTATTGTGTGTGTTACACATTTTTGTATTTACTGACGTACTAAAGTATACCAGTAAATATGGAATTAGTAACATTATCAGTGGGTTTCATAGCTACAAGTGAAGGGCACGCAGTTCTCGCAAAAATAAAATTTTTTAAAGAATCGCGGTACAGTAGGAAAAATTTACTTGCCAACTGAAAGATACGGCAAATATTATACGGTTTTAGTAGGAAAATTCTCAGTAGGTACGACTGTTTGACAGACTCAGGGAACAAATTTTTTTTTTTCAAATATAGTAAATTTATTTTCTGGTGACATAATTATAATTTATATAAATTAACTTTGTAAACACCACTTATTTATTGAAAAAAATCAGCATGTTTCGAAGCCAATGGCTTCTTTGTCAGGATAACAAAAATAAAATTTTAAAATCGAATTATAGATAAAAATATTAAAAACTTATACGTGGAAAATGATAATATAAAGTACTTTATTTATTTATATTATATTTATTAATATTTTAGTGAAAGTTCAAAACGTTCTTAGATTTTATTTTTCCGTACAAAATTCAACAATATCGCGATAAGGTGGACCTCTTCCCATTAAAGAAAAATAGTGGAATCAGTATTTTGCGTACGACGCACATTGTTTTATTGTGGTGGTGTTTACGGGTAAATACCGACACAACAAAACAACGCGTCTCGTGTGCACGACTTACACATACTAATTCGAGTGTCTTTCTCAAACGGAAAGAGGTCTACATAAATATCGGTTCCGATTAGCTCTCCGAGTTCGTGTTTTCGTAATAACTTTCGTACTGATGCGCGTTTGCACGGTGCGTCCCTTTTAACCCCATTTTCCCTCTCTATCTCCTGTATATTTCATACGCTCAGACAGACGTCCATCCATATACACAACAATAACTTTAGTGTTTGAGACATTTATCTCCAATCCAACTATGCCACTGATATTTGATAGTTCCTTTGTCCTGCTGTTAAGTATAATATGGCGATGATAATAATATATGAGGAATTAACGCGAAACAATTTGTAATCAAAGTCATCCGTGACAAGTGTAAGTGGTCGTCATCCATCGTGACACCGTCACAGTTGAGCAAACAAAACACAGGCAGGAAACTGTTTAAACTGATTTATCAAATAAGCCCTTGATGAATGCGATAATTACATTTTCCAGCCTAGCAGCCTAGTTAATGGCAGGCCTTGTGTTATCCGAAGAACACATATTTATTGCCCCTGGCATCTAAGACATTTCTGAATTAGTTATTACTCGTTGTGAATATTACAGTCCAAAAGCGAGGCACTTAGAAATGAATTAATTATTTTTTCTTTGTCACAGATAAAACAAAATAAAAATGTTTATTCATTAATTAAGATTACTTATTGTCTCACACAGACGAAACTATGAATATGATAAACGTACGTGCATGTATATAACCTGTGTGAGCTGGCTTAAGTAATCACTCTACAGAAAGCAAAGTTCACCAATTCCATCGTTAGAACATCCATACTTTATCAAATTTTGAATATTATTCTATATATGTTCAAATCTGAGAATTTTTCGTTTATTTGAATGGACTATTCAAGAGATATCTATAGTCTTTTCTCATGGACTAGTTTACATAGATTTTCGTAACTGGTAATGATACCTCTATATTTTTTAAAGTACAGTAATAAGCAATACACTTTTGAATGTATACATCAAATTCTTACGTTATTTTAACATACATATATACGTGAATGTGTTCTTGGAACCTATCTACATAAAATAATATGTGTATCTATGTTTAAGTTATTTATTTCATAAGTTTGAATTATTTTTTAATAAATACCGGGTTTTCAACGATTCGCGAAACGTACTATCTTATTGTATTTTATTTATATAATAGCAATAAAGCTAGTCCACAATAATCTAGTCTATCTATTAGTATAATCTATCTAGTCTACTGATACATTTTTGTCAAAATTATGGAAATTATTATTATATTATTTATTTACTAATAATCTTCTGCAAAACGTTGAACTATTATTAGTCATTTATATCAAATATAATAGATTCATTCGGACTGATTCAAGCCAAAATTAATAAATCCCTGCAGAAATTTGAAACGTATGTAAATGAATTCTGTAATTGGCAATAAAAAGAAAATGTATACGAAATGCGGTGAAAAGTCGATCGCTTGTGCCCATTTTTATTTGTGTGCGAAATTTTTAAATTCGATTAAATAGAGCGATACATGAATGAATTAAAAGTTAATGTAATGTTGGGTGTAGCGTAGTAGATAGAATAAAAAAAAAGATTGCTGAGTTTTCTTTGGTCATGTGGAACAGAAAACGCCCGCAAAACGCCTTGCAGGATCAGATAAACTAAATACTGTAGGATGGCCTTACTAAAAGCTTCAACAACCGAAGATCAAGCACGATAAAATGTATGAACGTGGAAGAAACAAAAATGGTGCGTTAAGACTGAAGAGCGTGGCGTTGTATCCTTTCTGCCTACCTCTGCAAAGGCACTGCGTAATTTTTAATAAGTTTGCTTTCTTTTAACAGACAAATTGTGGTGTATAAAAGCAAAGGCAGCAATATCCAAAAAAATTCATCGCAGTCGAGGATTACCTACTAATTTATTGGATATTTTAAAGGAAATAAGATTTTTTTATTAGAGTCAATAAATTTAAAGGAGATTATTATTTTGGAAGGGATTCATATGAAACATAAAATCTAGAATTAAGTACATTTTAAATGTGTATTCATTCTCGGTTTTGATATTGCTGCCTTTGCTATTATACCTCATAATTAGTATATTAAAGGAAGCCAGTTTTGGATCAAGGGTATACGAAGCAAAAACGCCAGAATCTAAATTTAGATATTTGGATAAACCTTTTGGTAACTGAACTTTAAATCCAGAGCAGAGATTTTTAAATTTATAAAAGGCTTCAAAACACATAAAAATGCTTTCAAACTCAGTTATGAATTATGAAATTGATAATCTTTGCCAGATAGTCATATTCAAGTAGGTACGTCGCCTTGCATTCTCGTCATATAAAAAATGACTTGAAATCTCCTTGTCATTGACATCACTGACAACGATGGCTATGTCATAATAAAGCAAACGCATACGCGTCACAAGAGATCGCTGAATAAAAATCTATGCATTTTTATTTTCCTTAATCTGACTGAAGTCATTTATTCCCCAATAAATCCCGCTGAAAAATACCTTCGCAGGAGCATCACTGTCATCCCGCATTTCTTCCCAGCCACATCATCAATCCAACGCGAAATTAGATTGAACGTCAAATAAAAACGGGTCTGATGTTGTTTACGCGTTCGTCTCCCCAACAATGAATAGAAATCACGTATTTTCCTGGCAGTTGAGGCGTTCTCATGGACAAACACCACAACGCTAGGGAAAAAATCTCTTTCTATCTCGCGGACAGAGTTTTTGTACATTTTGAATTTATTTTGCGTAAAATGGTAGAGGGAGTATGTATTATTTTTTTAACTTTTTATTTTCCTTTATAGGTTTCAATTTCATCTGACATCAGTATATCACGGACATTAATGTTACGGAAAAAAATTCCGGTCCATGTGTAAACACTGAGCCCCTCCTTAATTTTAGGGGTAATATCATCCTGGAAGAATTAAATTTAGATAAAAACTAACCCATAAAACCATTTTTTTATTATACTCCGTTTCTCATTTGTATTGTTTTCAATTTTATATTCTAACAACACATTCCTCTTCCTTTAAGTTCATGTGGAAAATCTATTCTACGTATATTATTATCCTTAAAACTTATAGAATATTGAAAACGTAATAATTGGTATAGGGGGGCACGGCGTCGGTGAAACCGTCTGATCGGACCCATGGCTCGAGTCAGACTAGTTGAAACAGTCTTCTCCACTTCTCCACGCGTTTCTCATTTGTATGGTATCCAATTTGAAAAAACCATTAAAATTTCGAAAAATACAAAATTATACTATAATCAAATTTTTAAAACGAAAATTCGCTAGATTATTTTTATTGTCGCCACGAGTTTGCCTGCAAAGTTGTAGCTCGATTGGATCACGGGAAAAGGGTTCAAAATCGATCTTAAGTTTTTTCGGCAGACAAGCAGACGTTACGAGTTAAAAGTAAGTAAGTAACTAACTAACCATCACGCCGTTTCCCCGAAAGGGCAGGCAGAGAGGATTGAACGCCACACTCTTCTATCCTGGCACACCACTTCTGCTTCGGCCACATTCATACATCTTCTCATACACGTTCTACGGTTGTTGCGGCTTTTAACAGGGCCATCCTCAAATACTTGTGGTACCTGATCGTGCCAGGTCTTTCGCGGACGCCCTCTGTTCCTGTTGCCTTCAACACTCGCCTCATATATTTTCTTAACCATCCTTTCCTCGTTCATACGATCCACATGACCAAACCATCTCAGCACTCCTTTCTTTATAATAAGGCAATTTTTTACAAAGAATAATTATTTTTTGTTGGTAAATTTTTTAAAAACAAAATGGCTGCGTCATGCCTCCGCAAGCTGACTTGCAACTTTCCCCAGCACTCGTTTGTTTGAGATAGAAAAGAAGGTCATTTGTCTACATATTAAGAAATGAAATATACGCAATATTGCATATCCGATTTAGAATATAACATTTTTCGTAAAAGTGGGGGCAACTTGAAACACAATCACTTAAACAATTTATTTAAACGATTGTTTTTAACAAATGATTTATCAGATAAAAAAATATGTGTGCTACATTGTAGATAATATGTATTTCATTTCTGTCTCGGACTAACGTGCACCGGCGGATGTACTATGTCAGTCACGGAGGAAGAGTTCCAAGTGAGTTGAGTGACGATTGTATGTTGCGAGGATGACGTCTGTCATGTTTTATTGATTTTGCGTCCGAGCGTGGCTGAAGAGCTCTATTCTGGAACTGCACACCCTTCCACAAGTTGCGCACATGCATGCAGTGTGGTTCTGAGAGATTGGTTTTCCTCATTTTATTTCCTTCTTTTCTCAGAAATTGCATCGGTCCTATTACGTTCGCTTTTTTCCCAGGCACAGTGTACTTTTAGGCGCCATTGTATCACCAGCCGCAATTTTCCAGTTTTTAAAATCTATCCCGCATCTGCTGAAGTTTGCCTTTAGGGTGTCTTTGTATCTTTTTTCAGCCCACCCTATCTTTTTGTGCCATGCGATAGCTGCGCGAACATAATTTGTTTGGGAAGCCGCGTCTCAGATATATGCACACAACAACCAGTCTATCCTAATTTGTGCCTTTGGAGCGTAACACTGGAAATGTTTGCCTCTTCCAAGACACTAGTTTATTCTGCGCTTTTTTGATTTGATTATAAAACACACATCTAGGGAATCAAACTTATCAATAGAAAGCCCTTAGTCAGGAAAACTATCGAGAGATTCTACCTTAACAGGGTGCGCTATGAAAAATCATCACGGGTAGCAATATATATTGAGGATCTTTATCTTCCTGTGTATCAGATTTGCCACTGCTATCTGTCTTCAAGATCCTCCAGTCATCCAGTTGTGAACGCCAAGTTTCCTCGCATCTCTCTTAACATCATCCCACCGTTTTCTTAAATTGTTGGTGTGCTGATCATGTGTACATCATACTGCATGCTAGTCACTCCCATATGTAGATATTTTGGAGCAGGAATTATTTGGACGTATCTGGCCCAACGTGGTCGAGCGATTTTCATGGTTCCACCTGTTTTTCAATTTTTATGCGTAAGTGCAATTTTTTTCAAAATACATATTTAAAATTTTTTTTAACATGATCACATTGTCACGAGTTTGTAGAAGCGGAAGGAATTGCACATAATCGAGGATTTTACAGCACTCTACACTATTTACAGCGAATTGGAAATTACTAGAATCTAGTTACTAGGTCTGGCATAGTCCACTTGATTCTGGAAGCATCGGGAGCGGCATTGACTATAAAAGGAGATATACTGTATACTTATATATTATATATTTATATACTTATATATTATATATTATACGGGCCACTGCGTACTTACTATTTGCGATGTTGTTGACAGGCAATGTAGGTATATCAACTCAATACTACGCAAGTATATTAGTCTCAAATTATTATTATATATATCATAAATTTGAAATGAATGTTTGGAACAAGTAGATGAGTTTGTGTACTTGGGAAGTATGTTCGATAGAAGAGGGAATGTTGAGAAAGATATAGAGAGGAGAGTGACTGCCGGGAATAGGGTGAACGGTGCTTTGAATGCAATAATTTCTAATAGAAATATGTCTACCGAGGCAAAACTGGCGGTACATAATGGAGTTCTGGTACCGACACTAATGTATGGAAGTGAAGCCTGGAGCTGGCAGAAGAGGAACGAAAGTAGATTGAATGCAGTGGAGATGAGGTCCCTTATACGTATGTGTGGTAAATCCATGTATGATAGAGTAAAGAATGAAGATATAAGGAATGAATGTAAAGCTGATCGTGGCTAATACAGAGAATAAAAATAGGGTCGCTCAGGTGGTTTGGGCATGTTGACGAATGAATGAGGAAAGAATGTAAGAAAGATATATGATGCAAGTGTTGACGGCGCCAGAAAGAGAGGGCGACCACGGAAAACATGGCATGACCAGATTAACCAGATACCGGAAGATGGTCCTGTTAGAAGCCTGAACAACCGTCGAGCTTGCATGCGAAGATGTATGATGTAGACGAAGCGAAAGTTGTATGTCAGGACAGAAGAGTATGGCGCTCTATCCTCTCTGCCTACCCCCGCGGGGAAACGGCGTAATGGTAAGTAAGTAAGTAAGTATAAATTGTTACCTACTATCGCAAAAGTGGTATCGCTGATCTCCGGAAAAGAAACGTTACAGATTTGTATGCCGGTGTTTATTCGATAAATAGATTTTTCTAAATAACTTTCAAATCGATTCTTGAATTATGTTTTAAATATCGTGCAACTAAAAATGGCAACTTCACAATAAAATGCGTCTATGTTTAAAAAAATGCAGTGAGCGAGCCTTATTGTTAAATGGACTAAATATTGATTTCAAAAAATATTCTTGAATGATATCGAAGAGTATTTTTTTAAATAAATTCGACGCATCACTTTTTATAAGTGTTATTTTAACATTATTACTGAACCACAATTATCAAGATGCCACCCCGTTGGGACCTCCCTACTCTTTACACGAGCTATCCTTACGGTATACAGCCTAAAATAAATATCAGAGAAAGTTCTCGATTTCGGTAGATAAATGAAGCAGTTGACCCATCCGATTAAACACTTTACTTAAAAGCCTGTATTTCGATTTCGTAATATAACAAACCAAACTTAGTTTCTCTATGATTAATGCAAATATTACATCATTATAAATTATAATATAATACCTATATTATTCTAGTCAAGTCTGTCGCATTAATTACATAATTATAATTTTTTAATATTAACCTTTTATAACCTTCTCCGAACGCTATTCAGAATTAAGTAGTGATTTTATTTGACTTAAGTAAAGCAAATTATCTACATTAAATTTATATATGTCAGTATTTTCAGTAAAGACAAATCATTTAAGCAAGCGAAAATGCTGCAAGATAAAATACGCAAACTATACGAGATCGGAGGAGGTGTGAGAGTTGCCGATGCGTGGACGTTGGTATATAAAGTGAGCGGCTTGTCCCCAAGGAGAGATGGCTGATGCGTGTAAATCATGTTGATACAATAGTGGGTTGGGGTGGTGTACGTAGTGGACGTCGTGGTAGGTAAAGTGAATGCTGCTGCCGTGGGATACGGTATGGTACGGCAGCCAGCCCAGTGTATATTTATGGCTGTGGTCATGTACTACATTGACGGATGTGTTCAGAATGATAAAAAGTTATGTCGAATCAAATCCTTTGTAAAATCGCGATTCTTTTTTATCAACCGCTTACGGCTAAAATGAATATTTTTTAATACAGGGTGTACCAGATCTAGCAGCAAAAACTTGGCCAGTAGATTCCTGTTTATGTTACAAGTCTAAAATGTTCAAGCAACCGTGTAACAACAAAGCAATAGTTATGGAGATATGCAATGTCAAAGATCGCTTTTTTTTCAATATTTCTGACTTATTTCATTCTAGACAGGAATCTATCGGTCAAGTTTCTACTGCTAGCTCTGGTACACCCTGTAAATATTACCTAACTTATGTAACTGGAAACATTCTTGAAATATTTCAAGTCTGACGACCTGTGAAATGCAAAAGTATTTTGTGACAACAAAGTTTTTGATCGATCAGGTGATGCGGTGTGCATTTGAGTAAAGTTTCAAATAGTTTTACCGCTTTGTACCTTAAATAAATTCACCGATAAATTGATGCAGTAACTTTGCTAACATCTTTTGTAGACCGAAAATATGTACATATTGTTCTATCGCGGATGTTTATTTAATACGATATTATACCTATAAAGATTGTGACACATACGTTGATACAACGAATATATTATGAATTTTTTCCCGAATAAATATGGATATTTTTTTAACAAACAGGATTTTATTTACCTAAATAGATTTTCCTAGGACGACATTTTAGTGTCTCAGACCAACAAGTTAGTTTTTTTTATTGCACGGGCATTTAAATGAGTTAGTTATTGATGCAATACGTATACTCCTTGTACCTACGAAATTCTATTTTTTTTAATAAAAAATTATAAAATGCGATTTTTTCTGGAAGATCGCTCTTTGGAGGCGTGTTTAAAAATGTGACTTGTATTTTTTTTTCTATAATTTACGCCTTCCAAAAGCTATAATATATACAAATTACATGTACTCCTTATATGGAGTTATAAATTTCTCGCTTGGAAATGATTCTAATGAATTATAGATTATTTTTCTTAAGGGACATTCCCTTTTTGCTGTACCCTTTTCCAGCGATGCCAATACTTTAAATTCAAGTTCATACTTTACAGCCATTTTATAAGAACGTGTTTGACATTTTTATGAAAATATGTCGGATACGATGACCTTTTTTGTCATACGCAATGATCAAACAGTGAGAGAAGAAATCAAATCAAATACCAGGAACGCTAACAAAAGGAGTTGACAATTACCATCGTCAGTTTCAGTTTCAACTGCAGCACAAAACATTGTAAAACAGCTTTGTTTTACAATTGATGAGCTGCCTTGCTCATTTACCATCAGACTTTTACATCTTAACACAGAAAATCTAGGTGCCCAAAGTATGCATAATAATAATATAAATATAATTGGAGCAATATTTTTTACCTTGGTTAAGACCTCGACGAAACCTTGGACAGAACTCAATCCTTCAAATCTTTAACCTTTCTTTGTAAACAGAAGTTAAAATTAGTTTTTAAATTAGCCGTCAGCAAAAATTTGGTAGCTTATATGGTAGAAACCTTAAAATTTTACATGTGTCCCAAAATTTTTCACGATAGGTTAGGTTAGGTAAGGTTAAGGCAAAGCGCTAATTTCCAGAAAATCACAAAAGTTAGAATTACTTTTAAACAGTTAAATTTCGAATGACCCCATTTGACGTTAAATTGGTTGGATTTTTTCTAAACGTAGGCTCCATTTAGACTGATGTTTTTGGGACATCTGATAAAACTAGGATATCGGCGTCGAAACTTCATTCAACTTCAAGAAGATTGTATAAAAATGTTTCGAACCGTATTTAAATATGTGTATTTAAAGCCATAGAGAATGAAACTCTGCAAAATATTGAAGCGACTGGATATTTATTTCACATAAATATTATATACAATCAAAGCTATTTTTCTCCTCTAGCTAGAATAATTAATATCCTTGAGATCTCATACAGCACTTGAATATATTTTTCACACAGGCTCAGAATTCCACTTTTTAGAAGTGAAATTTTGATAGGTATATTTATAAATAAAATATTGAAAACTTTGTTATAACCACAGCTTAATATTGTTTTAAAAAATTCGACATGTTTCGGGAGCGATGTTTCCTTCTTCAGGACAATGAATGTACTGAAATTAATGATCAAATATAGATATTTATTATGATTATGGGGGGGGGGAGTTGGAGAGGGCGTGGTAATGATTTAACCAAAGGAAATTTGTATAAGTGATGACATCACTTCGTTTGAAAATACTGTTAGGAAAATTGCATATGCTAAGGGTGCTGTTTTTGTTGTTTATTTTCTGTACGCTGATGTGGTTTTCGTGGTATAATTGTGATCAAATTCATATTGCGTTATTATGGTTATTGAATATATACTGACTGTTTCATTTTGTCTTTTTTATACATGGAAAATGCAATTCGATACTTGGGTACAGTATTTTTTCTGTAATCTAGTTGATGGAGTGAGGAAGGAACAAATTCGAAGTGAATGTAATGCTGGCTGTAGTGTGGTAGACAGAATAAAGAAAGTAGTCCTGAAATGGTTTGGTCATGTAGAATGTACGAGCGACGAAAGAATGGTTAAGAAAATATATGGGGTGAGTATTGAAGGCAAATGGAATAGAGGGCGTCCGCGAAAGTCCTGGCATGATACAACAAATATTGGAGGATAGCCCTGTCAAAAATCTCAACAGCCGTAGAGCTTGCATGAGAAGATGTATGAATGTAGCCGGTGCAAAAAATATGTGTCAAGAAAGAAGAATATGGCATTCTATCCTTTCTGCCTACCCCTACAGGGAAACAGCTTCATGGTTAGTAAGTAGTTTTTTAGTTAGAGGGAGAACTGTAATTGGTTTAAATTTTGCTTATGTTGTATCTACCCCATAGATAGAGTGTATACCTTGAGTTGGAACGTACCTGGACAAAACGTGTTTTATTTATGTACGCCAAAAAATATATCTTCAAAGTACTAGTACCCAATTTTATTTAAATAGTTTTTTTATATCTACTAGGATTATCTTTGAATCTCGATGACTATTAACGATTTTTGTGATAACATCTTTATGATCTCATCTCTCGATCTGTATGATAACAATTAAAGTATATTCACTTACAATGATTCGCAAAAAACCCTGTCTTAAATAACTTACTTATAAAATGTGATTTTATTAAAAATTGTATATTAAAATTCATTGTTCTTCTTATTTAAAAATTCTGTCAGATTCTCTCAACATTGAAGATCGCCCGAGAGAAACCATCTCTATCTTGGGTAGCTCGCAGCAGCTTCTCGACTCTTTTTATCCCGGTCCATTCTCAGATATTTCCAAGCCAGGCCAGTTGTTTTCTTCCGACTTCTCTGCGTGCTTCAATCACTTTTCGACAAACAACTGAAGCAGAGTACATCTTTCCCCACTCGTTATGTGATCAAAATACGATATCTTATTTAGCTTGATTTTAGCAAACAATTCTCTTTGGGCATTGGCTCTGTGTAAGACTTCAGTTTTGGTTATCATATCAGTCCAGGATATCCTTAACGTTTTGCTGTGAATCTATGTTTCGAACCCCTCTAAGCATTTTATAGTACCAACCTTGAGTGTCAATGCTTCAACATCGTAGAGTTGAACCGACACACGTAACATTTGATCCACCTTTGTCTAAGCTTCAGATTGATATCATAATTGCATAATAATAATAAAATTAATTGTTCGAAGAATATTTAATCTTCTGAAAGAAGGCTTGAACTTTGTGGTGACAATATTAAAATAAAACACAAATCACTTTGTTTTCACCACTTTATTAGATTATACAATCTGCATGTTTCGAGAACAATGTTCTTTTCATCAGGATCGTTTGTGTACTAAAAATTGAAAAAGTTAAACCATGCAAGTGTGTTACGGTGAAGAGGATGATGATGGGATGATGGGGGGGGGGGTCGGAGGTGTTAATTATTAGGAATGTCATCTGAAGGGGATGGAATCTTAAGTGGAAAAATATTCAATAGTGGGTTATGCACTAATTTAGTCTGAGTGTCTATTATATTTGCATTAATATTAACATTTTTCCTTATTTCAAGTATTTCTAAATTATTTATTTAACTAATATGTAAAAATTTTAAACCTGATTTCATTTTAATTATTAAATGATGCTTGAGCCGCTTCTATTTTTCAATATTCATTTGTTTAATACAATAAACATTTTAGTAGATATCTGAATTTTAAAAGCAGTGACATTGTAGAAAATTTTCATCCTCTGTGAGTCACGTATAAAATGTAATTCGTATTTTAAGAAAAAAACTTAGCTTATTTGCATAACATACAAAATTTCATCTTATTTTTAATTAGTATTTGCAAGGTCAACTCCAAACGACGGAAAATTTTATATCTAAGGTCCATTAGAAAGGTTGATTTTAATTTGAGAGTTAGGAGTTTTTTAATTGGTTTAAAATATCGTCTTACTGATTTTACACTTTATGAATCTCAAAAAATGTTTTCTTACATGGATGAAAGACAAAATATGGATGAAAAATTATTAATTTAAAACCATTGAAATTAAGGGACTCATCAATCTCTATTTATCAGAAAGTATATGAATGTGAGAAGGGGACACGGCTGTAATATTCGGTCTCCCTTCTGTGTTCAGTGTGCGAAAATAGGTATGTTGCAGTTTATTTATGGAGTTGTTATAAGTCACAAAGGTAATGCAAGATTCCAAGTAAATTAAACGACATTGTCTGTGTTCGCTCTGAACACAGTTTGATTATAAAATTGCTCCCATGCGCTTTCAATGGTCTCACACTCGCTTGTAAAAACAAATTGTTTCCTCGCGCCCACTGTGACATACTTTAAAATACTTGTTTTCTCTCGAATATTCTCGCAAATTCCCGTGCATTCCACCAGTTCTCAGTCGTTTCCAAACTATTCCAAAAAGCACAAAGTGTTCGGAAAACCTTCGATAAATGCAGTTCTCCTAGTTTTTAGAATCTCATGACACAACGCTTTACGTAAATTGTTGGCGTTGAAGTAGTTGTTACAGAAGTGTAAAATTTTTTTTTTGCGTACTCCACTGAAACAACTTATCGCACTATACAGGGTTATTTGGAAAACATTAATAACCTCGCAGGACTATATTCCTTCCTTGATTATGAATCGCAAATGTTCAAGCTATTATGACCTAATATCAATAGTTAAGGAGATATGCGACATCAAAGTTTGCATTTTTTTTAAATATTTATGAATTATTTTTTGTAAAACAGACTATGATCACAGTAACTCATATTGAATATTAAAAATTCATTCCCTTTAACACAAGTCAAATAAAAAAATTAAAACCTTCGAATTCCAATTGGAAAACATTCCAAATGGAAAACATTCCAAATGGAATTTTTTCAGGGTTTTTATCATTTTATTTAACGTGTATTGAAAATAATGATTTTTTCGTAATCGATATGAGTTACTGTAATGATAGTCCAACGTGTTACAAAAAATAAGTCAGAAATATTGAAAAAAAATGCAAACTTTGATGTCACATATCTCCTTAACTATTGATATTAGGTCATGATAGCTTGAATATTTTCGACTCATAATCAAGGCAGGAGTATAGTCCTGCGAGGTTATTAATGTTTTACAAATAACCCTGTATAGATGTGGAATTTAGTGTCTCACCTTAGCCCAAGAAAATAGGTTACCAGTCGAAGAATGGTGAAGGTTAAAGAACATTGATCTTCGGGAACGGTATATCACCACAGATGTTGTGAAGAAAGCAAAAGCAATGATTTTGTTGTGAGCGGGACATGTGTAAGTGCGGATGAGTCCCGTAAGATGCAGGGAATATCAGGGAACGCGCTTTATTGCGACTGTGGTTATGGACTTCCGAATCACTTGAAACCGCTGAAGAAGAAGAAATAAAGAATTCACATTTACAATATACAATAAAATAATATAAAATATTACAAAAATAAATATAACAAAAATATATTTAGAATAAAATAACATAAAGATGTGAAGTGTTTGACGATATAAAAACGTTTAATGGTGTTAAATTCGATTAAATTCAGGTGAAGAAGGAGATCACGATAAAAGCCGCAACAACGTAGAACTTGTATGAGAAGATGTATGAATATGGCCGAGGCAAAAGTGGTGTGCCAGGATAGAAGAGTCTGCTTTTGCTTAGTGGGGCAGAATTTTCGTCCAATGATTATTAGATCGGTTGCTTTCTATAAGAATTTGCGAAACATTATATTCAATGATTTCAAAACAGTAATCAATTATCTAAGATCACGAGAATTTATTTGTCGTAGAATCGGTGCATCACTTTCGCAATATATAGATATTGCTTGCTTCCTAGATCAAGGAAGGTGACATCTTGTGAAAATGTAACTACACCACTTATTGAAGGAGTTTTAGCAGGAACGCTCATTTCCCAAGGACCTGTAGGGAATTGAGAAGCTACTCAATTTACCTGAACCTTGTTATCTTACTATTTACTTACCTGTGTAATCGAAATGATTCAACGCTGGAAGCTGTACTGAATTAAGGTAATTCTGAATTGCTTCTGTTGCTTGATTTTCTTCGCTTCGCTGTGCTAAATATCTACATCTAGGTTTTCAGGGTTACATGCCTTGCATCTAGCTAAAGATTTTAGCTGGAAAGTGACCCAGAACTGAGAGCACGTAAGAGCCGCATCTTAAATTATTAGAGCCACTATATTAATTACTACTTTTTAAAATATTTTTTATTTTATTTTTAAAATAGGTAATATAATAACCTTTATATTTCCTAATATATATAATATAAAATATCAGTACATCAAATGTTTAATTAAAAGCACGTATCACGAACTTTCTTAGTTCTTTCATGAAAATTTTCATATTTTTTCATCTTTAATATCATCCCCTGGCAGATTCACATACAACTTCATCCCACTGTATATCATAGATGTTTGCGATCTTTTTTCTTTCTGAATCTTATTTCATCTTTTCTTCTTGTACAATGGTCATGTTCATGTTGGTGTTTTCTTATTTTTATAAATAATTCAAATATTTTTTTGTATCCATTAACAATTTTATATATTAATAGAAGTACATTAAATTTATTCATTTATCTAAATGTCATTAATTTTATTCTTGTGTATCAATTTCTTTTTAGTATACTTCTTAATGCTCTATTTCGGAGTATTGATAATTTTTTCATTTCTTCTTAATTAGCCAGAAATAGTAGTAATAGAGGAAGAATAAAAAAAGTATGATGTTTTTTTTCTACAACTCATCTACAATATCAAGTTTTTCGGTTCGATTGCAATTAAATAAGTGACAGAAAATCGAAAGATATTTTTAAAAATATATTATTTTTGTATGATTTTCTATAAAAAAGAACAGACATTACATAAAAAATAAACGATACTGAATAAAAAAGTGCGCAACGTCAAGAGCAAATGTTAACAAACAAAATTATTTCAGAAATACTCTGTCAGTATTTGTTGAAGTAAATACTAAACAACTTTTATTTATTTAATATTTATTTATTTTGTTTGTTTTCAATATTCATATATTTTTATGCCAAACTGCACAGCAGTTTTACAGCATTTTTGCCTGCCGCTTTGTAGTCATCTTACCGCCACAGACTCAGTCTACACTGATGTCGTTAGTTCTCGTTCTAAAATGAGTTCAATAGTCCATCTCATCATGTTATAATCAAGTAATCAATTTAGATAACAGTAAAGGTGCCTTAATGTTTGTACCCACTTACATATACATAGTTTATTGCTTTGAGGACAATCTACATTTTAAATATCTTGCTTAATTTTCTCAAATGTATATCTTTTCCATCTCAATTTTTCCAGGCAATTTTAAGTGTTCATTTTTCAACACCGAGTCTATATTATAAAAAATACTACCAGCTTTGATGTCGACTCTAATTTAAATAGGTTTTTTTTTTTAATTTTCAAAGAGAAAAAATATTTAACGAAATTTAAAGGCTTCAAAATAATTCATGTTGTTCTTTTACTTTAAATGTTAAAGAATAAAGGTGAAACAACGATAATTTTGATAATATAACTTATTGTTATAATTATTCTCCATTTTATTAATGAGAAACATAACTTTATGTACATATTTGTTATTTTTCATTGAAAACTTACCTGATCTATTTTTGTCAAATTAAAAAAGATATTTTATGGCAGCTAACATCCAATAAACCAATATTATTCAAACATATTTTTTAAATAAGACTCGCTTTGTAATACTAGTTTTCCGCTAGTCTTCCATGCGCAAATGTTTATTTCAGAATTAGCTAAATTATTGATTTTGTATTGCACGTATTTAATATATCATAGGTTCTATTGAAAGCCCTTTATTGCAGCATGGCAAAGGATGGGTTTCTAATAATTGCGTTGATCGACATCGGAGGACATCCTGAAACCGCGTTATTTCGACATTCTTTTCTCGGCCGGGGTTTTATGCGCATTATTTAGAAATTAAATATCAGTAATGTAGGATACGGATTTCTTAATACGATTTTTTTTATACGATATTTGTTAATCGCCCAAAATATATATTTTTTGATTTTTTTTCAAATTGCTCCCAATTTTCCAAAAAAAAAGGTTTTATCCAAATCTGATATGATAAGGTAATTAGCCTTGTTGAAGTTTCATTTCTAAATAAGTGTTATGATCTTATTGTGTTCCAAGAAAGTTGCATCCAAGGAACGGAGGAGGGACTCCAAAGATATTGACATGACGCGTTTTTTTTTCAAAAAAATAATGTTTTAATATGTACTTTAATAAGTGCCAATTAAAAACAAGTAATTAATTACCTCCTTGTAATATCTCAATTTCTACCTTAATTTTTGGGTAATTAATTAGGGTGATGAAACCGCTAAAATATTTTTTTAATCTGAATATATAATATTACAGCAATAAACCTAGGAAATAAGCAACGTGAGTTTATAATTAACTAGCTGCGACCCGTCAAAAATAACGCTACTTTTATATGCTGGTTCCTAAAGAATTAGTACCTGTTTACTTATTCATAGCCGACACCCATTAAATAGTAATAACGACTTTTATCAAAATGTTTGAATTTTTTTTTTATATTTCCCCTACCGGCAGTTAAGGACACTATTTTAAACCCAGGCGATTGTGCTGGACAGAGCTTGAAATGGTTCGCGTCCTATATGTACTGTGTCTTTGACGTGGAACGCAGAGTCGGCGGCAGCAAAATCGCTATCGTTGCCGCCTTTGGGTATGCTGGCCCGGGGTCAAGCCCCATCTCCGACCGTTTAATTTGGTTTTTTTAGCCTTGAATTCGAACGAAATTACGTACGTTACTAGAAGTTGCGGGGATAGACAGACAGAAAACGAAATTATCATGTTTGATTTACTACAATCGATCTACTCTCCCTATCTCAAAATTGGTGATCACACAAAACATTCACAAAAGGTTGAAAATAAGTCAGGCGGTCTAAATTTTTTCATTATATTCTTCCAATGAATACGTTTTCCTCTCCCAGGACCATCTTCTTCCAGGACTCCCCTAACATGACGCGTTATACTGTTTGAATAATGTAGCAAATTTTTCATGTCCATTTTTATAATAACGCAGTGACTGGGACGACGTTCACCCCCATTCAGCTCTTATCTGAGAACACCTTTGAGATTTTTTATGAACGGAAAATTCAGATGCTGTGGCGTAATGGACCGTTTTACCGCCTGCAGATAAACTGCTCCGTAGACCGGCGAGGAACACGATAAAGGACCTTTTACGAATGTTTTTTTTTTACCCTTAAAACATCCGAAGTTTCCAGTTGTTTTCTTTCGGCCTATTTTGGTTCTACATTAAAATAAGAACTCGCCTAAAATTTGCTAAATTTCATCCCTCAATGATTATGTCGAGGATCAGAATTAATAATGTTTTATTTGTAAATACTTAACATACATTTTTGGGCTTTTGAGTTTTTTAATATACATGCGTACAAATGTACTTAGGTACTTGCTGCCGACAACCAGAGAACAATGGCCTGCAGTCCATATAATCAAGACAGATGTGAATACCTCAGTATGATATTGTGAAATAAAATCAAATTACGTTATGTTGATATATTATGTATTATGGTACTGATACACATGCACATTAGCGGCACGTGAGCATGCGCAGTATTGAGCTTCTTGAGCTATTGCTATTTAGTAGCATGTGTGTATCAACCGCCGGTTAAGTTATGAGCATGCTCATTTGATTTGATGATGGATGAAAGGGGTATCTTTTGAGCATGTGTGAACAGGATTGCTTATGAGCATGCTAATGTCATTCGCGGTTTATATCGATTATCTATGCAATCTTTTCAGTCCGCGACAGATGAAATAAATATGGCGCGTTAGGTATAGGGAGAGGATGAAATATGAAATAGGAAAACGAAAAAATATTACTTTTAGTGACTTATTATAGTAATCGCGAATGTCTGTGGAATATTCGGTCACCGCTATGTAAAAAAAATATAGCAAAGAATAATACTTATAAAACTTTATTAAAAGGCATAAACTATTCAAATATTACAATAATAATTATAAAACCTAAATTGTGCGGATTGAAACTCTTTGTGGAAATGTTTTGATTTATTGGTTCACTCGAAGTTTCCATTTTGAAAAAAGCGTCTCTGTTCTATGACAAGAGCATTCCATTAATAAGCATGTGTGTTTGATTGTTAGCTTTGAGCATCCTCATTCATGAGCATGCTTAAAATAAGCATACTAATACCTAACGAGCAAGTGTGTACAGTTGTTAGAGCATGCTTGTTTTGAGCATGCTAATAAGCATACTCAAAAAAAGCATGTGTATCAGTACCTTTAAGTATTATTTGTGTGCCCATGCGAAAAGAATTCATTATTTATGTGTTCATTATACGCTAATAAGAAACACCTAGAGAAATAATTTAGAAATGGTAAAGAAAGCAAAGCATGTGTTTCGCATAATTTATCGCAAAATGTGTCCCAAAAGTAACCCAATACTTAAGACTCTCGCACCTCGCGGTATTATAACAGTACACAGTACCTACACACTTCTTCGCTTGAACAGATGTGTTGCGGAATGACGCAAATGTGTATTTAAAGTGAATTTTAATGTGTTTCAAAATATTTAGAACGTGCTATTCTATAAAATATTTTTTAAAATCACCCGAAGAATTTCCCAAAAATAATAGTAATAATATAATTATTTTTTACGATCAAAAATAAAATCATTTACTCTTAACAAAAGCTTGCTCCCTAAGGAACGTACTTATTTCGCATGAGTTTTACTGACAATGATGATTTACACAGTTTCTTATTCCAATTGTGGTTAGCCATGCTCTGGAATCAACTATACATAATCATTATAGACCATCATACCATCACATACTATTTATATCTTCAAAAACAGACTAAATCAGTTTTCAAAAACAGACTAAATCAGTTTTCAAAAAGACACAAAGGAATTAAACCAAAAGTTTAATTCCTTTGTGTCCCCATTTATCTCCTACTCGACTCAAATCATTATCCAGGAGTTTTTTTTATTTTTAAAATTTTTTACTTCTTTTCTTTTAACTCGTGGCGTCAGCTTGCTTGTTTCCTTGACGAAAAAACTTCGGATCGATTTTTAACCCTTTTTCCGTGAGCCAATCGAGCTGAAACTTTGCAAGCAGACTTTTGGCGACGATCAAGAAGATCTATCAAATTTTCGTTAAAAAAAATTAATACTTAATGTATAATTTTGGATTTTTAGAAATTTTAATGGTTTTTTCAAATTGGAATCATTACAAAAGTTTGATTACTACCAACGGCGGCCTAACGACGACGCCACGGGACATTTAAAATTTAAATTACTCCGTCGGTATAATAGGTACATAACTACGAATATCGAAAATTTATAACAATTCGTTCACAGATAACAGCAAAATTGGATATTTTGGGAAGAAATCATATAATCATTTATTTCTTTTAGATTTCTGTTTAGTTTTGAAGAATTTTACATTTCTCAAATCTGATTCTGACTAAATCATTTGACGCTGGAAATTCATAAGGTACGATATTGATGATAATTGAATCTATCAAAATCTTGACATCTCAAAATATCTGACATTTTAGCAATAAATTAAATTCCTGTAAGTTTAGTGTTACGATATAATTTTTAATTCATCTTTAATTATTGTTATATTTTACAAAGAAAGGGAGTTTAGTAAAAACTTGGTTTTTATGGGTTACTTTTTTTATAAGTGTTTTTATGATTGTTTATTTTTTAATTCTATTTTTTATTGCTTGTTTATGTTTATTTTAAAAAACGTGTTTTTTCTCACTATCGTTTATTTAAAAATATATGTCATATGAGGTATGCTTATAATACTTATATTTTTTATGTAAACTAGTTTAATCGCGCAGCTTCGCAAGCGTAGGTTTTTAGTTACTTTTAGTCATATTTTATCAATTTGTGTATTAACCTTAACATTTTGATAAATATCGTCAAAGACGTTTTTATAGAAGTTTTAAAGTTCTATAATTTCTTTATAGAACGTATTTAAATATCTCTTACCGTTAAGGCAGCGTTCGTAAAAAACGCATTGCTCTACCATTTTTTCTTCAAGTTATGTTGTAAAATAGGCCACCACGAAAAGGCATTATTCAGCCTGAAGGTCCATTCTAAATATTGTTAAAATAATTTTTGAAATCGAATGAGTAGTTCCGGAAATTAACTCCTACATCCAAAATTACAAACTTTACCTCTTGATATATTAGTATAGAAAAAGCACCTCTAGACTAGTTAAAGGCAACAGGAATATAGGGCATCCGCGAAAGACCTGGCATGATTAGATACTACAAGAATTGGAGTATCTGTTAAAAATAACCGTAGAGTATGCATGAGAAGATGTACGAATGTAGCTGAAGTAAAAGTTGTGTACCAAGACAGAAGAATATGCCATTTTATCCTCATTGCCTACCCCTACGGGAAATGATGAGATGATTATATAGATAGTTTTTTATATGTAAAAACTCACTGGAGCGTTGAAAATAAATAAATTAATTAAAAATTTGTATACTACAGGCACATGCATGCATTGAACCATATTTACGAAAACGCATATTTAGGAAAAAAAAGTGAAATGAAATATTTATGTGACAGAATATTATGATAAATAATAAACCCGAATAATTTGATTATAATATTGAGGAGTATATTACAAGTTACACAACCATTTTTTTATTTCGTACGTATTTGAGTAGGTACCTACAGTTTATTTTAATATGAATGCCGGTGGTACATAATATTCATAGTACATAGAAGTAAAGCATATTTACTTAAAATTGGGTGGTTATTTTGCGAAATGGATTTAGTATATTGTCAGTTATTTATCAAAGCATCTCAGACACTGAAATTTTCGTCGTTATATTTTATTGTTCCAATTCCTGAACATTGTTGAATTCATTAAATATCGGAAACCAATTTACTTCAACCATAAATCTATACTCGGAATACTTCGTATTCATTAGTTCCATCTCTCAAATGAATTTTCTATTAGAATTATCCAGAATCTACAACACAACACATATTTCAACTTTGATAATACAGGGTGATCACAACTATCTCTGATCATCTTTTATAACAGCGTGTAATATACTATGGTGTTCAAATAATATAAAACCCTTATTAATCAAGCGATGGAAACATCCTTCGTTGGAGAATCGTAGGGGACATTCATGTACACGCGTGAATTTTTTTTTCACCCGTCAGTTGCTAGCAGTAAGCCTTTGAGTGAAGAAGTATTCAATGCTTCTCTGATTGTCAATTTTTGTAAAATGACGGAACAGTTACATTTTTAGGTCTCGTACCTGGCGAAAATTATTATTATTAGTCTGGTTATAAATTAAACGGTGAGTGTCTTGGATAAATCTTGAGAGGCAAATTTTGACGTTTCGCTGAAGTCTTATCCAGCGCCATCGGGAGAGCGTCTTATCACCGCAGGGGTGGAGGCCGAACTTCGGCCGAGTTCGGCCTCCATCCCCATGATGATTGGATGTTCTCCTGATTGCGCTGGTTAAGACTTCAGCGAAACGTCGAGATTTGCTTCTCAGTGAAATATACGGTTCGTATAAAATATGCGTTTTATTTAACACATTAACATTAAAATATTTCTCAATACTGTCAATTAACAGATAATTAATAATATTTCTCTACATTTTGAAGTATAGTTCATTTAAGACACGCGATGCCATGAGATTTTATAGAAATGCTACATTGATGCTTTTTCTACAGACTAAAATGATTATAAAGCACGATGACGGAATCATGTATTTATGGCGTATTAAATATACAAGTATAAATTCTATATCCAGCCAATTGAAGCTATGAAAAAACTTAAAATTATTGTAGCAAAAGTAACCATGACATGAAAATATCTCCATCCCCAACAGCACAAATTATTTCTTTAACCCTAGATCACTAACATTTCGCACACTACATACCTCCAACTTATTCGGTGTTTAAGTGTCTTCCCGGTACAACTTCGCCCGGCCCCTCTTAATATATTTATAAGTGAGCAAGTTAGTGACCTGCATGTCCTCATCGCGTACGCACGCTACTTAATTCATGAGATTTACCGTGTTATTTGCGACCATTTCGAATAATTAAACCACTAAAAAGCGCACTTTCTTCTAATAATGGGACGCAAAGTGTCACCAATGAATATTCATCGAGGACTAACCAAGTTGTTGAATCGTTATAGAAGTTAAGATCGTTGATAGAATCACCGTTGCTAACTCAGATCACCCTCAGGACTTCAGTCTATGCATTATAACTACTTTTCCCTGCATCAAGGCTATTTACGGTGAACGCACTGTTTCAGTTTGCAATGAGTACAAAAATTACTTTAGTTAGCTTTAGAATAGTTTTCAGATAAATTTAACTCCGTGCTATCTAATATAAGCCACCTATGATGATAAAAAAAAAATAATTTCCTTAGTCTGCCAGACTATAATTAGTGACACTGTAACTTAAAAATATATTTTGTGATCTAGGGTTAAAATTGTAAGTTTTCCAAAATTATTAATTGTTGGTGTACGTCAGTCAGTCAGTAGTATCGAAACCGATCGACATAAAATTCATGATAGTGGTTTGGAGAATTTTTATTATTTTTTAATATAAATTACTTATTGTTGTATTGAACTATTTTTATACACCATGTAGAAACCGCACGCTGTCATTATTTGAATAACAGATTTTATAATAACCCAAGTTATTTTGTCAACCTTGATCAGCCAGCCCACTTTCATCGGTTTAGGAATTATTATCAATAAAATGTAATATACATAATATGTATAATATATTACCAACGACGAAGACTGAAAGATACATAAATTTCCTTTGACACATAGTACGTGTTCAAAATTTAAATAATTTTGTTATAACTTCTGTTTTAATAATAATTAAAAATAAAATTAAATAACTTAAGAATATTTATTACTTTGAATTTTAAAGTAGATTTTTTTCGTAAGATATTTAATAACTAGATGTAACCCGTCAAAAATAAGTAAGAATAAATATTCATTTATTATTAAAAAAAAATCGTATAAAAAAATCGTGAAAAAAAAATTTTCGTTAAAAAAATTCATAAAAAGCAATTTAAAAAAAAAATTTAAAAAGTTTAAAAAGGTATTCGTAAATTTTTTTTTGTAAAAAAAACTTACTTTAATGTTGCGGACGTTAGACGAAATTATGGGGACAGACAGACAGTCATACGGATGGACAGACGGACGGATACTTCTTAATTTATGTGTTAAAAGAACGTTCAAGGCCTCTGCAATAGCATCAAGAAATATACTTGAAATAATAAAACTAAAATAGAACTGCTAGAAAATAGTGGGGTGAGTATATAAAATTATCTGAAGGAACTGCCAGTCATGCTATATTGGACAAACCGGAAGAAAAATACAAACACAAACTTAAATGGACCATAAATGAATTTTAATATTAATTCGGAGATGGCAAACCATGCGAGATCATGATAACTTAGAGGTGTGACATGTTTGCAAAAAAGGATAATTAATTTCTGGTAGACATTCCAGAAATTAATTATGATAATGCACTTAACATAAAAATACCACCTAATACATCAACCCTCCTATCCAAACTAGCCCCGCCTAGCAACCACTTTCAATTTTCGCCTTCCGGTCACCTCTCCCCATATAGTAGATATTACTGATAGATGTTAGTATATTACTGAAGATGATGCAGTAATATTCGAAAACTTTTTACTTTTTTAATTAAAGTGTCATTATGTGAAGTAAACAACGTTGTGTTTTATTCATAGTTAATTACAATGAACTTACAAAGTTAATCGTGAAAAGTTCGAAATAATAATAAATTAATGTTCTATCATCGATAGTTACATTTTTGGACGATATGTACTCTTTGCCACTTTTTTATTTTGTTCATCGCTTTTATTCTGCTTCTTACTTTTTCTTATGCAGCTTTGATCAAATGACGCGGCGTCCATCTTTTTTCCGTTTCATTAAGCCACTAATAATATAAAAACAAACATATTCCATGCCAGCACCTATCGCTCCCGTATGCGTGCACAGTTCGTTTCGAAGCGTAAATGAATTGGCATATGTGTTTGTGTGGAAAAATGTAAAGGAAAATGACACTTGGATCCATTCGGATATTATTAGGCCTGGCACATAGATTGTATTCTTCTACTTCCTAGGCCGTTAGTCCCATTTACATGGGGTCAGCCTTTCTTGTCCGCTTTCTCCATTGACCACCGTTCTGCGCCATGTTGTCGAGTTGATCCTCCTTCAGGTCTCTTTCGACCGTCGTCAACCAAGTGGGGGGCGGTCGTCCACGTTTGCGTTTTGTCGCCATATGGTTTTCTGGGCATCTCTGGATGCGACCATACCATCACAGACGTTTTTCTTTGGTTTTATCTTTAATTGGGTCGATTTTAAAGCTACCTCTTATGTGCCCATTTCAAACTTTTTCTAACAATGTGACTCCCGCTTACCAGCGTAACGTAGACATTTCTGTAGTATGCAGTTTATTAAGGTGTTGTTTGCTGGTCGCCCAGCATTCTGACCCGTGTAAAACAGCAGGTCTTATGGCTGTTTTATGTATTTATCCTTTTACCTTTTGTCGCACATTGCGCCTGTGAGTTGTCTCCACTCCATCCAGCCTAACGTAGTTCTGTGAGTAACGTCATTGTCAATTTTTCCACCATTACTAATAATTGAACCTAGGTATTTAAATTGTGTCACCGTGGGTGGTGTCATGGGACCAATGGAGATCTTGATGTAATTGAAGTTAGTGGTACCATCGAAGATGCAGGACATATGATCTGTCTTTTTTCTACTGATCTAAAGACACATAAATTGTATTTCCGTAAAAATATTTACCTCTGTTTTTTTGGCCCCTTTACAACCCTTCAATTATCGAACGCTAACCATTACTCACTCTGAACCAAAAAATAAATATATTTCTTAAACGGAGATTATAATATGGAGAAACTTATTACAATTTCGGGGTCTCCAGCCACGTTCACTGAAATAACCGGAGCCCTCTCTGCGTAGTAGGTACTAAAGTTTGCAGAATTGTGTGGGATATCGCTTTATACGTATCGGAGTCTCATAACAGTTACGCAAGAACTTCATGCTCCATTTATAAATTCAATTAAGAAACAAATTAAAACAACTCAACGATATTAATATCACACATTATTTAACAGATGAGGTTTGTACTTTTCGAGCGAATATTTATTTTCTGGTACACAAGTGCGTAGGGTTTTTCTATTTCAAGGCAAGAATGCTTTGAAAATAATATTGTTTGCATATTTGCATTTGCGACCCTCATTCTTTCGTCAAATTTGTCAGCAATCATACTCCGCGATATTGAACCTTTGTAGTTCATCTGAATAAATCCAGCAGGAATCTATACGTAAGTAGGTTTTTAAATAAATTACGTGTGTGAATGTAGGTACTGCCTACAAATTCAATAGACATCGGATACCTACAGTGCGGCTGAAAGTTTTCCGCACTGTCTGAATGTTTTTAGATAGATCTGAAAGACGGTCGAATACGACAAATGATTCTAGAAGGTTC
Organism: Agrypnia vestita; assembly: GCA_016648135.1. Classification (NCBI taxonomy): domain Eukaryota; kingdom Metazoa; phylum Arthropoda; class Insecta; order Trichoptera; family Phryganeidae; genus Agrypnia; species Agrypnia vestita. Next base: position 275,825 of record JADDOH010002341.1, read on the forward strand.
GAGTAATCGATATCTTATAAATTGCATCGAAACCTTTCAAGAGCTCAGCTTGTTCTAACAGCGGGCCCTAAGACAGAGTGAATAGATAAACGAACTGTGAATCCGTAAGATAAATAAATTATGCGAATTAAGTGGTACCCGTAAAGTACCCGACATAATACTGACTGGACCGACGGAATACTGAGTGGCGGAGTGTGTCAGTGAGTCTATAATATTTCAGAACGTTCGATAAAGCTCTAGAAAGTTCTGGAGAACGAAGAAGTAGAAGAGTGAGCAAGACGATTCCCGAAAATTCTATAGGGTTCCAATCTGAGTGGCGGAGTTTATGGGTAAGTCTTAAGGTTCCAGAAGATTTAGAGAAGGTTCGAGAATGCTCTCGAAAGTTCTGGATGGAGAAAGTCTCAGAAAATTCTATAAGGTTCAAATCACAGGTGCCGAAACTAATAGAAAAGAGAGTCAACGCAATTCTATGCTCACCGAATTATGGTCCCAGGCGAAGCCGGGCCAACCAGGTAGTATAAATATAAAACCAAATACGACGTAACTATACAATTAATCGATTTATTGAAAATATAAATATAAAATGTGGATAGTAAAAACAGTATATATTATGGAATACAAAAGCAATGGTGAAAGTAAAAAGAATATATTAAATACTGAAAAAAATACACTTTCATAAGAAACAAATTATGTAATTATAACCTGTTTTCGGCAGTCGAGTATTTGTACAATTGCAGGTTACAATAATGTCTTCACAAATAATTTTGTGTCAAAATTATTGAACTCCCTACCTTCAATTTACTTTCGAACCATTTATTAGAAAAATTATTTAGCAATTTTTTGCTTTTTGTGTTTAGTATTTCATTCCACAAATATTAAGGCACAAAAAGCTTTGTGAAAAATGTTTAATGTGTAATAAATTATTTTTTCCCAATATGTATTATCCGAATTGATTATTAATGATGATCGACTACCACGTCCCGAAAACCACGTTAGCGTAATGAGTCTATATGAAATCTCCGCTTCTCAATATCGGAGGATCGTGATAGTGAATACAAATGATTTTGATAAAGGGTTTTCGACTAAAATTCAAGGCATGTATTTTCGCAATTTACTAATAGTATCAAGGCTACATAAGTACGTATAATGTACGTGAAACATCAAAAATTGGATAATAAATTTACTGAATTTATTTTCCTTATTCGATAAAGATTCTCTTTAATACGATATGTATTATATTAGATTAGATTGATAGCAGTAAATTACTAATAATATAGTAACTAAAATAGGTTTTGTATTAAATTATAGGAGGTGTGTTAAAAAAATACGCATCATGTATATTTTTCTCAAAAATATTTATTTATTCATCAATACAAATTCTATCGCATTGAATGTTGCCCCGAGAGATTTTAGAAAAAAAATATTTCATCTGGGAAATAAACGAGTGTAAAACTACTACAGAGGTCACGAATAACGCAATATATTCTTGAACCATTGCGATGTAACATTTACCTATAAAAAGGGATCGACCGGCAACTGCCCAAAAGTCATTGATTGACGATTAACGATTGGGACATTCACAGCGGAGCAGTGTGACCAATGCGTATATTACCGAGTAACAGATATTCAGGCAAAGTATTTACGTGCAAAATTAAGCGGAATATTCTCGAAAGTGATCGATGTGATAGAAGCAGCATAATAAAAATTATTTCAAAGACGAGTGACTAGAGAAATTAGTGCGAAAAAATAAATCTGAAAATAAGTATGTGAAATATTGCTCCAATTAAATTTGTGCCCAGTGACTTCGATAAAATTAATTAAAAAAATAATAATTGACCTGACGAAGGAGCGCTTATTTCAAAATACGAACATCCTGCATGTTTAAAACTTATGTGGTTAATATGATACTACCGTACTTTCGGTATAACTGCTCGTGGTACATTTTGTTTTTTCCAACTTTGAGCCACTACAGGGGCTTTCACAAAAGCAATCAACATCACTTTTTTTCTCTCAAGGTAAGGTGACCACAAACATTCGCAGACACTTTTATTTTTGTATTTAGATTTCCCATGTGTGCCAGATAATGGATTGCAAAGACAAAGCTAAACAATGCCGAGGGCAAACAATTCTTCCACAGAGTATGTAATGCCCTCAGCCTTGAGACAAAGGATCTGTTGGAAATCTTTCTTTAGGTCGTATTTCTTCAATTTGGTGAAGTGATTTAATCTTGCTTTTCACGAAAGTACACCTACGCCTTCGTATTTACTAGACGAGACTTTTTTTGATTGAAAATAATATTTTCTACTAATTAAAACCGTTTTATTTTAGATCATCGTGGCACGCTAATTTATTATTTCAATGCGCATAATTAATATAATTTAATACTTCAATGCAAAATTTATTTGAAAATAATTCTGTTGGTGTAAAGAACAACCGAATGGGTAAAAAAATGCAGGTTTTCGGGAGAACCAAAACAAAATTTGGGAATTTCGTTTATTTACGAAATAGCTCTCAGAGCCTTTGTTATTTAAATTTAATTTTTGCACCAGCAGTTTTATTTTTTTGCTCACTAACAAGAATAAGAAGTAATCATGTCATTTGTTATTTTCAAAAAAATTAAAATAGTGGTATTTTAAAACCAAATTAATTAATCAATTAGAAAGACATACAGAAAAATCTAATTCACGAAAAAGTATTGGGCTACTACTCGGATTCAAGCCCAGGTCACCTAAAAATGAGATATACATATAAGGTCGATATTTTCACGGAAACATAGAGGGCTGCTATAGCTTAGTAGTCAGAGCTCCAGCCCCGGAAAGGAGGTGACCTGGGTTCAAATCCCAGTAGTAGCTTATATTTTTTCGTGAATTAGATTTTTCTGTATGCCTTTCTAATTGATTAATTAATTTGGTTTTAAAATTTCATAGAACTTTGTTCTGAAAAATTACAACATCACAAACATGAATGTGTTCTTGAAAATAAAGTGGCGTTTTATTTTATTTTCTGACTCGTCTAATTTTTCCTTGGTGTATAGATTTGCATCTAAAAAACAACTCTGCACACTTAACTCGATTTATTGATTCATTCGGTTTTTCCTTTGGCCCAAATATTTATTAAATTTTTAACAACACATACACATTCACAGACACACATATACACACACTCATATGCACACGTACACACTATCATTATAACCTTTAAGTAATTTTAAAGATTAATATCGAGCAGATATTTATAAATTTTTTCTTTGTAATTTTTTTTTTGTAAATGATTTATGCACTGCATCCTTTAATTTGTTAAAAAAATCACTTACCAAAGAATCTTGTGATTAACATTTAACACATTTCCCGACCAACAATTGCTCAGAAATATGGCAGAAAGACATATTCCTAATGACAGAACAATAATCATTTATTAATTTTACTAAATTATTTTAAGTATTAAAAAAGTTTACTTAGAATGCTGACGCATTATTTTGTTATACATGCCGGTGACATCTGTCGGCGTGTATTATTTTACAAGTGATATTTTTAATGCAAAAAGAAATTTTCGAATTTAAAAGTGACATTCAAGATGTGAGGTTAACTTTGAAATTTTTGTTAAAGCTTTAATGTCTCTATATCCTTTTATTATTTAATTGATTTTATCTAAAACTTGTCTTGCTTTGCTTTGAGTTCTTGAAACATTTTTTATAAGTCTTGCTAAGTTCTTGAAATCATCATAATATCATGAGCCTCTGTGTTCTCTTAATTTGTTTTGTATATCTGATGATGAAAAGGACTGCTCCTCTTAAAACAACAGTATTGACAAAAATAACTCAACTTTACAAATTACAAAGCTAAGTGTAAATTACATTCTTGTTGTACCACAAAGTAACTGCCATTTCAATCATAAGTAAAAATTTAAATAAAATAATTAAATAAGATAATTTATAGAAGTCACATAGAGACGAAGTTATTTATATTGGAAACGTATATGGAAGACTTTAAAAGGTGGCTAAGTATATAACCTGTATGAGCTGGCTTAAGTAATCGCTTTACGCATAGCAACGTTCACCAAATCCACCGTAAAAACATTTACACATTATCAAACTTTTTGAAAGTTGAACGCATGTTTTAAATCAGTATTCTTTCAAATACTTGAAGGGACTATGCTATAAACATAGTTCCTTCACATGACATTCATATATAGATTTCGCAGCTGGTATGTTTTCCTTTATATTTTCAAAGTGGAACATTAAACAATATTATTTTTAATGTATTTGTGATATTCTTCAGAATTATTTAACATATATACCTACTATAATACGCCTGAAAATATTTTTTTTTAATTATTGAACTCTTTATATAGACCAGTATATATTTTTAACAATATTTTTATATGTATATTGTGAGAACGCAATTACTGAATTTTGTCCATGGAAGGATAATTATTAATAAAGATAAATCATTAAAGTCTCACAGAGAAGCCGTTTGTATGGAAAAAAATACGGAATTTTTTCTCAGAACATACACATATAAAAATTATATTTCAAATAATTTTTATTTTATCCATAAAAAATGATTTATAGGGAATTTGTGCTTCTAAATTTACGTAATGGAAAGGGCATAAAGTATGTTTATTTCGAATAATAGTACTTTAAGTAAATTTTAATGTACATTTCTACTTACCGTGAAAGCTTTAAAAATGATTTCAATAACAATTTTCAAGGCCCCTACAAATATTCGTAAGAAAACACGAAACCTTCCTTGATTTGATTGAAATCTTGGATAAATAAAGGCGAAGCTTCTGGCAGAATTTAAAACATAAATATTTGCGCGAACGCGATTATTATAAAAAAGCGTAAAATGGGTTCCGTGCGCGACGGCGGTACACTTGTCAAATTGAAAACAAATATTACGGAACGCTCTTCAATTAAAGAATTGAAAAGGATTATTTACCTATCAAGGCGCTTACAGAAGCGAAAAATTGATAGCAAGCGGCAGAATATCTGATACTCTTTTCCTTGGGTATTTATTGTACCGCTCGAGCTTTTATTTTATTTCCAATCGACTTTATTTTTTTTATCATTTCTGAATCGTTTTCATCTTAGGAAATTTTTTAATTTTTTTAAATATTAGTTTTTTCAATTTAGTATTAGTTTAAGACTCCTCAATATTATATGAAACACACAAATAAGAACAAGAAGGTCGATCGCGACGTGTTTGCAACGGATTAATTTCATGATTTATCAGAACAGACAACATAATATAACACTAATAGATATTAAAAAAACATAACAAAGACATTTATTTTTACTTTTTTATTGTAAATAATTATTTTCAAAAGTTTTCCGCGGTGACGGTGTGGTCAACATAAAAAAATTAAAATATTTTGAAATAATTTTCAGGCGTATTCTAGTTTAATGTTAATAATTCGGAAGAATGTCATATACATATCTATATATAATAAATAATATTACTTTAAAAACTCAAATCAAAATATAGATATCTCATTATCAATGGTGACATCTGTACAGGTTTATGGGAATGACAAAGTTTTGGACTGCAGATGGCGATAGTACAACTCAGATACGAAACATGGTGTGCAAGTTAAACATATATACAACTTCCAAAAATGTTATAGATGCGGTAGTCCATCAGGGGTGGAACTGGTGAACGTTGCATTGTGTAAATTGATCACTTAGACCGGCCGGGCGATAGGTAGTACGCCCTATGCACACTCAAAAAGAATTCCATACTTACGTTCCCAACTAAAAAATAGCCTCGTCTCTATGAGACGTCTATAATATATCTTAATTAAAATAATCTAAAATTTATTTATAAAAAAAGTCACTGGATACAAACTAAATTGGAAGAATATTCCGCAATTAGCATTAATCGTCACTAAATAATATTTCACACACGGGTACTTTTTATACATGCTTCTTCTTCGCAGCTCTCACAACAAAAACTGACTCGCCGCAAGCGCTACAGCGTATTATTTTCGACTCGGTTTTCTCAAAGCTTCTTGTACATTTTCGTGTATTATATCGATTTGCAAATTATTTCAAAATCTTCCAGATTTTTGCCGGGAACTTTTTCCTAAACACTAGAAATAAATAGAATAAACTGGGAGGTTCAAAAGCGTGATTTGGGTTATAGCGGGGAGAAAATTTGTTTTGACAGATTGTTTTAATCACTAATTATGAATCGCTAATTAATTTCCAGTGTTTTCATTTATCCTCTTGCAGCTACCACTACACGAAAATATAAATGTCATACATACGTTTATCAATGCAAGTTTTTAATTATTTTATTTGACTCTTATATAAGCGAATAAATTTTTAATATTCAATATAAGTTACTTTAATGATAGTTCAACAATTTATAGAAATAAATTATCACACCTCTATTGGTATCCGCAGTCATAATTACTGAAACCAGGAATAGTTTGCTTCAAATGTTTTAAATAGTGTATTCCTAAAGTTTCTGTACTCAATTCGGATATACTACGTACAAAGTAATATTTTTACCATGCGGGGATTAAAATTATTTTTTATGCAACTTGTCATAACTTTTCTTATTCACCATAAAGAGATGTCGAAAACGAATTTCGCATTTTTTTGCACTAAGCCACGTTATATTTATAAACACGCATGGATGTCGGTCGTAATATGTCGATGACGAAAATAAGATACAAGCCTTTAGTATCTTCTATGTCACACTACCACACTCTGGAAAAACGACTGGAAAAGACGGGGACATTATAGTAAGCACTATAATAATCTATGAAGTTCGAAAAACTAGCGTTTCGCGTATATAAAGCGGGACCGACAGCTGCGCAGGAGAGTTTGGTTTTGACATCTCTATCGGTGCGAATTAATCCGCGGATGACGGCCGGTGTGGCTAGCAGTGAAAATTTGGGGTGACAGATATTACTGACAGTGAGCGATTAAATAAATGCAACTGTGTTCGTAGAGGAATGATAAATTGCAAAATAGTGTGATTTCAAGAATAGTGTATTAATTGAGTTCGTGTTAAGTGACTTTGTCCATTTAATAATTTATTAATCACTAATTAATAAATTGGTAATTAATTTCCAGTATTTTCATTTGTCTCCTAAAGTCACAACATGTGACAATATGTATCGTGAAGCCTCGTAAAGATGCAACTAATTTATTTATCTTAATTATTTAATTCCATACCTAATGTTGTGTGGGCTAATACATGACTTCATTTCAACATATTGCATTCAATCTAGTCATTTAAAAGTTTTTCCAATATGAAAAAAGTAACCCATAAAAACCAAGTTTTTACAATACTCCCCTTCTCATTTTCAGGTTTCGCGTCCACTATATACGTTGAAATATGCATACAACTGTTATGAAAAAAATATAAAAATTTGAAAAATCCAAAATTATACTATAATTATTATTTTTTTTAACGAAAATTTGAAAGATCTTCTTGATCGTCGCCACGAGTCTGCTTGCAAAATTTCAGTTCAATTGGATTATGGGAAAAGGGTTAAAAATCGATCCAAAGTTTTTCCGACGGCAAGCCGGCAAGCAAGCAAGCAGACGTCACGAGTTAATATAAAGGGAGTAAAAACATAATGGCTATCAAAGTATTCATAAATAAAAGATCTTCGAATAATATTTGAGCCAGTCAAGGATTTCATCCGTTATTGAAGTCGGGAAGGCTAAGATGAGTGGGATATGTTATCATATTATCTTAACTCAACAGCAATAAGTATGGAACGCCAACGGCCCTGGGACGACCAAGAATGTGATGGATGGGCAGTGTTCGAATGGCAATTTCCAGTCGGAGATCTAAAAGGCCCATAATATTGTTCGAAGATACTAAATGGATAGAACACACGAGATTATTCTAAAACATTCGAGAAATAACATTCCCTTTACAAGCAGCGATGACGTCGCTTGAGTCAGTTGTTGTTTTGACAGAAGCGGTGCCACAGAAAGCAAAACACACAGCGAGTGATACTACAGATAAACGGCGTGAGTGGGGTACTGACGTACATAATTTCTTAGTGCGAATCTGAGAGATATAAACGACGTGCATCACAGACAAACGGAAGATTATCGAGAAATATTTTAGCGGAATAAAATCGTGCTTCAGTTAAGTTAGTGTCCAGTGAATTTGATAGTTGTTAAAGATTTGAAAAGATTGAACCGTGACTATGATATGTACAATGTTATACAGAATGTAGAATTATGGACATGTAGTTTTCGGACGTGTCTATAGACTGATATTATACTCAGAGTCTTATTTTGAGAAAATTTAATTTCCAAGAAACCTTGAGAACCTTCTAAAAATTTGACTCTTCTACGCTTCTAAAACCATACTTTTTCTACAATGTTATTTTTTTAGCAAAATATGAATAAATTTTTTATCATTTTTCCAGAAACCAAATGGTGTACGTGTCATTTTACTTGTTCCGCGTGCTTACTCATTCGTTAAAAGCCTGATATTGACATTTAAAAGAAATTGTTCCACGAAATTGGGAATCCTTTTTGTCAATAGAGAAATGAACTTTTAAAAATACTTATATACAATATAAATGGTAAATTGGTTATTGGTTTTGCCATCGCACAAAAAAGTAAATCTTCCGTCCATAATGTATAATATTATAAACATATTAGTATCAACAAATTTATAGTTGACTTTTTTAAACTACTTTTATTTACTAAAATATTGGTTTAAATGAAACAATCCAAATTGTAACCAAAGGTCATATACATATTTCTAATATACCATAGGTTGCCCCGATGAACAAAAAAATGTTTTAATCCGGATGGTTTTAATACTTAAATTCAAGATTTTACAGTAAAGCAATATACAAATTTGATTACAAATGGCGCACCAAGATATTGCTGTATGAAATGTACATAAAAATCTGTATGACGATTTTTATAAGAAAAACCAATCTCTCTGACATCAAGTATCCTAACTAACAAATAAGTTATTGTTCGCGGTATATCGCTCGTATGTTGTAAAAAAATATATAGGTACGTATCATTTTTGACGTATTGTATTAGATATATTATATTTTATTAAATACAGTATACACAAAAAAACTTTTTTTCGTTTAAAAATTATCTAGTAATAAGATAAGAAGAAATATATAAAAAAATACACAGAACTCCTAAAATTAACCAATTCGTTTTAAACCACGCGTTACTTAGGAAGGTTTGATTTGTACTTCAGGCATACACCAACGTAGAATACATAGTAGGTACATAGATTAGCTGAGATTCAAATTCAATATATAGTTCAAAAATGTATTTTAAAATAAAATAAAATAAAATAATTAGTTTTTGTAACAATTAATTAAAAAATGTCAAAATCAAGATTTCAAGTTACGATCAAGTTAAGATCGAGTTACGTATGTAAATCATATAAATTAATTGTGGGATATAAAAGCAAAAGCAGCTACATTAAAAAAAAATTTAATGCACTCATCGAAAATTCTTAATTTAGAATGTTCTGAATTCAGATTTTAAAGGAAGTATTGCCTATATTTTTTTATAGGAAACATGATTTTGGAAGAGTTAGATACATAAAATCTAGAATTCAGTAAATTTAAAATTAGTAATCCTCGATGAGCGCATCCAAATTTTTAATTTTTTTTTTAGATTTTACTGACTGCTTTAATTCCCCACAATTGTCATGTTACCGGGAATCCAATTCAGAACCACCGGTATGAGAAACCAGTGCCATTAGCACTGGGGTACGAGACCCAGTTTTTGATGCTCTTGCTTTCCTGTGATTTCGCAGTGATTCTCAATAATTCAACATTTATTCAATATAATTTAATGATGCTCTATACGAAAAATGTCAACATTTTTGATACAGAACATTATTATTAAGAGAATTCAATATATTTCGGCCGCGAGTTACAACTGTGAAAAGAGCGCCATCTTCCGTTATTGACGGACATTGTTACAAAGCGAATAAATTATTTTAATTTCTTAATAAATACATATGCATAAGCGTGCAATACACAAAATCGTAAATGGCAGTGGGCGGACCTGCAGTGGATGGACAAATCATATTTTTAACGGTATCTACGAAACAAAAAATAAACTATAGGTCGTCAAAATTCTCATTGGGTAGGCAATATAATCAGGGCGGCAGGAGTGTGTGGAATTTGTAATAAACCATGTTTTCCAATTATTTAGGCTCGAGTTTTCCCTAATTACCACGGATGATCGGCGCTCTATGGTTGGTACGTGAAAAAAGCAAACAGAATTCATTATTTATTTTATATCAAATTAATTAATCAATTAGAAAGACATACAGAAAAATCTAATTCACGAAAAAATATAAGATTACTACTGGGATTCGAACCCAGGTCACCTCCTTTCCGGGGCCGGTGCTCTGACCACTAAGCTATAGCAACCCCCTATATTTCCGTGAATATATCGACCTTATATGTAGTTGTTATTTTTATTAATTGTTTAATATTTTTTATTTTTTTATATTTAATTTTTTTATTTTTCTCCATAGAGCAATCCACTTTTTTGATACGGTAGTTGAAATTACTTTGCAATGCCACCGCTAGATGGATGCCAGAATTAATTGAATAATTCATTTTATTTGGACATGCATTTTTATACAACAGATATTATATATATTCAAGAACACATTCATATTTGTGAAGTTGTAATTTTTCAGAACAAAGTTCTGTGAAATTTTTAAATCAAATTAATTAATCAATTGGAAAGACATACAGAAAAATCTCACTATTGATGTACGACTCTCGCAGATGTATGAAATTTTACGTTCAAAACTAGGTATTTGATCTGCAAATGTTTTGTTTTATTTAAATTGCTTGCGTCTGTCTATTTAAAAAAATAATTAAGTAGGTGCTTTAAGTATTCATCTCACGATTTTCACGTTTAAATGGAATTTCGTTATTCGATACAAATAGACGTAATTTCATTTCTCTGTGGCGGCGGTTCGCAAACGTTCTCTAAAAGAATGCTAAGTTACGGAAAATAGAAAACCTTTTTTTAAAAACCTTTTACGTTTCGGCAGATACAAACCCTACTCAATCATACATATTATTACTGTAGTCACTGCTGTGTGCTGACCTCGGCGCCTACTTGGTGGTACTTTTTTTAAATGAACCCTTATAATGGAATAGATTCAAACATTACAGGTACATTATTATTGTGTGTACTATACACCGACACATTTCGTACTGTTTGTGTTGTCGTTTAATTTAAGGGCTGGTTTGCCTTGTGTGGTGATGGAACATTGTTGACCTTTGCCTAATAAATTGATAATTTTGATATTTCGTTTATCTTGGTATTTTTGGAATTGTAAATTGAATTGTATATTTATTTATTTAGTTCGATATTTCATTTATGTAGGGACAATATAACTTAAAACATATTTCATACTACGTTGCATACGGCACATCTGTTTTACTTTGCTTTACTCTCTACAAAATGAGCTATTCGCTTGTGTTTATGGAAAAAATATTATATTTAAAACACATAGGTATCTTGAATCAATTATCCCATCAAACACATCCCGCGCTGCCATAAAACAGTTAACCTATCTATGTACATCATATTATAGTACATATAATATGGAAATCATTAGAAACAAAAATGTTACAACCATTATTGGCAAGATTCAGAGTTTTTTGAAAAGTTCGTATTTTGTAACGTCTGGTTCTTGATGTCTATTTTGTGATAGTTAATATGATTTTGTCTTCGAGGATAAAACTAGTTTTTCTTAAAATATCTATATATACTCGTATAAGAAAATATATGAGGCGAGTATTGAAGGCAACAGGAATAGAGGGCGTCCGCGAAAGACCTGGCACGATCAGGTACTACAAGTATTTGAGGATGGCCCTGTTAAAAGCCGCAACAACCGTAGAACGTGTATGAGAAGATGTATGAATGTGGCCGAAGCAAAAGTGGTGTACCAGGATAGAAGAGTGTGGCGTTGAATCCTCTCTGCCTACCCTTGCGGGGAAACGGCGTGATGGTTAGTTAGTTACTTACTCGTATAACAATACAGTATTTAAATAATACTAGACAAGCATTGCGAAACCTTGACGAAATACCAAAAACTAAGACAACACATGGACAGAAAAATTACTCATACATAGGGCCAAAAATATTTAACATATTTAAAACAGACTTCCCTAAATCAGAATATACTCAATTAATAAAATAAAAGCTTTAGCAAACAACTGGCTTACCTCCAAAGGTAGAACAGCAACTGAAAATTTACTTACTGTAATTGCATAATAATGTCTTCAAATAAAAATATATACCTATATAAATAAATTAATTAATTAAGGAAAATAAAAAATAATCTTAAACAAAACTTTAACCCTTTTTACATTAAACAATTATTCTACATATATTTACACTTGGACTTATGACTAACTCAACTTTCACTAACATTCCACTTGATACTCTGTAGATACATAATAACTACCTTATGAAAATAAATACTACTGACGAACTCGAAAAAATATTATAATTGTGTTCTATAACGCCACTCTGGGACAGGCGTAGCCTAGTAGAGTGGCATAATCCACAAATTAAACAAAACAAAAAAATGTGTAATTTATCTTATGTTTTATTGTTAAATTAGCATTAAGTATCTTTATTTGTACACAAGGATTTTTTAAATAAATAAATAAATAAATGATCACCTTAAAAATGGATGCTATAAAATTATGTTTATTCTACTTGTGTTATTGTTTATTCTACTTATATTATATATTATATAATATACTACTAGAGTATATCAAGCGAAGTGTATACTATTTATGAATATCACATTCAAAAACTCTTCTCATTTCCTCTCTTCTCAATATTACTGTTCCAAACGCCTTTCCACTTTACAACAGTAACTCTGGCTTTTTTTGTCAGTACCTGCTTTATTAATTATAGGTATTTCCACTTACGTCGCGTTTTCTATGTTTGAATAAAGAAACTTTAATACTTCTCTGTCGCTTTCGAAACTCAAACAGTATATTATTTAGTTTAACTCAAGTAGATTAAACATAGTTTTATTCCATCCATTTTGATGAGCATCAATAATATAATATTTTCACTATGATACCCAATGGATTTCTAATAATATGATATTAAATGAACTTAAAATACATAAAACCAACCCCATTGTGGTAAATACGGTATTGTAGATACAAGTACCCGTGTAAACAGCGAACACATTAGGTTTGCGAATATTATTTTGTAACATAAATAGGTGTTATGAGTATATTTGGGTCAGAATGGGTATAGATTCGAAGAATAAGGGTAGATTTACCCCAAATAAGGTTGGGGAGGGCGGCTGGCATCACGGCCTGCCTCACAATAGCCTTGGAGCTTAAACCGCGACATTACGTAAAGATATGGCGGCTGAATTAGGAGTAAACCCGTAAATTTGTGCAATTTCGTTTTCCAACTTGGATTAAGTTCTATTCTACGCAGAGATTACCAAGTAACCCTTCATTAGGAAGACTTTTCTACATCCACTTGGATTTTATAGACCCTGCAGTGCGATCGAAGTTATCCAATATCATTTTCATGGGGAGATAATTCGAACGTGCTGCGTTGATTGAAAATGATATTAATGTATATTATAGATGTCTCACAGAGACGAAACTGTAGTTTTTTATGGGAAAGTAGGTATAGAAGTCTTTTGGGTGTACATAGGACTTATGGGCTATCTTATGGTTGGCTTAAGTGATCATTTTACACAATGTTGCATTCGCCATTTCCACCCATAATAGAATATATCATGCCTACTAATTTTTGGAAGTTGTATATATTTGAATTACATGCCACACTTTATATATGCATTGTAACAACCTTTCCATGCGGCCTGTACAAAGCCATTTTCATTCCCCTAAATCCCCACATGTCGTTAATGTCACTAAACAAGAAAATCTACAATTGATTTTACGGAATTTTTGGAAGCAATATACTTTTTCTGTGTAATAAAATTCATCCGAATTACTAACATTACACTAGCTTACGCCAGGAAATATTATTTCCTATTTTTATTAAATTCCTTTTTTACTAATATTTTCATTCAGAATAATTCTAATATATTATTATAATAGAATATTCTGAATGAAAATGATATTTACACATAAATTATTTACTAATGTTTTCATCACACATAAATATTTTGAACGCACTTAGTGAAATTCTTAATAAAATGGTACTAAATAAATTATTCGTTTGTATTTTTTCGTAACTTTATTTGAATAATTACTCTTCAGGTCCTGCATAAAACACACCCAGCTACGCAGTTTAGTATGACGCGTGTGGCGATATGTGTGTAAGTAGTTTTTTAAATATGTAAATTTATACGTCATAATTTTACAAATAGACCCCATCTTAGTAGGATTGAACTTTGTAGACCTAGAATACTAGATAAGTTACAATTAAGATCCCTTACTAAACTTACAGTAGATAATATAATAAAGTTTATTGTCACGAGATCGACGCAAACGATACACCAAAAATTAATTAATATTTTGTTACATCAAGTCACTGGACGCGAATTCAATCGGAGCACTGTTTTTTAATTCGCTCCAGATGTTTATAACATATTTCACACACTAATTCACTGAAATCATTGTAGAATCTTTCTATGTATATTAAAACCATGTACCAGTAAGTAGCCATAAGTGCCAAAAATATTTTTTAAGTATATAGATTAGCGCTATACGCCTTCATCAATACATTAAACACTACAATGATGTCCTATATGTGTTAATTAACTAGTTATATGGGAATGCACGTCGTATAAATATTTAGTGGCACGTCATTTTTTTATAAATAAGGCACTAAACAATATGAGTATTTTAAAGTCTTTAGTATTAAAATTACTAACTCACGTGAGGTACCGATATGTAGTAGGTAGTGTTGAAAATATTCATGAAAAATATGTTAAATAGCTCAATAAAGTGCAAAAAAGACTATATTCGCTTTTTACCTTGTATCTTAAAATGATCATTCTGGCCCTTAGTGCTTTATTCATTTCATTTACAATATTCAAATAATTAATACCACTGACACGCGATACAGTAATGGATACAATTATTAGTTTTTATTAATTTTCATTTAACTGAATTATTAAAAAAAACATCTAATACAGAGAATTTTATTAAAAAAAGCATAAAGTCAATGTATAAAAAAGTAACCCATAAAAACCAAGATTTTATTATACTCCCTTTCTATTTTACTAGTTGAAACTTTTTTTTTCGCTTAACCTACGCGTTGGGCTTCGGTCGGGCGATCCTACGAAAGAGAGTAATAAAAAAATTCCAAAATTCCAAAATTATATTATAATCAGGTTTCGCGTCTACCAGACGCGTTGAAATATTTTCATACAACTTGATAAGTTGTATGAAAAAACCATTCAAAATTTGAAAAATCCTAAAGTTTATTTTTATTTTTTAACGAAAATTTGATAGATCTTCTTGATCGCCACGAATCTGCTTGCAAAGTTTCAGCTCGATTGGATAACGGGAAAAGGGTCAAAAATCGATCCAAAGTTTTTTCGACGGCAAGCCGGCAAGCAAGCAAGCAGACGCCACGAGTTAATATAAAGGGAGTAAAAATCACACTTATTGTGAAAATGGAATAACATTTTCTTTTATTTAACAATGAGATCAGCCACATAATAATTTTGAAAACGGAATAAGGTCAGCTATTTAATTCTAGTTACGTTGCGGATGGACATTCGGAATTCCGTGACGTCACATTTGCAAATATGATATCGTAACTTCACCAAGCAGCGTGTTTGGGGTGCAAAATACAACAAAACAATGTTTCATGCTACTATACTAGATTGTCAATGTAGATGATCAAAATACTAGATTGTCTCGTCCCCGCTCATCAAGTATACGAACTGATCCTAATCGAATTTGATATTTGGATCAACCTTTTCAGTTAACCCGGTGACAATTGGGCTGCTTTCTGCCATTACATTATCTGACTCGATGATAATAGGAGATGAGGGCTCGAATTGGGCGGGATAGAAAGGGCTGTTCAACTCCTAAAAGGCTCTCAGAGTAACTTTTATGGTATCATATGTATAAAACACAAGTTTAATATAAAATTTTAATGAAAAGTATGTTCTTCAAAACATGTTTTATTATATAGCGTGTCTCGCGCCTAGTAGTAAACACAAAAACTTTACAAAAAAATATTTCAGTTAGATTTCAATTATTTTATTTGACTTGTACCAAAGCAAATTTTAAGTTAGTAATTGTAGTGATGCTCCAAGGTTTTGCAGAAAATAAGCCAGAGAGAAATATTAAAAAAAAGCAAAAAAAATTGTCGCTTATCTTCGTTACATTTTTTTTTCAAAATTTGTGAAGAAGACTCTCTCGAAGTTTTTGCTACTAGCTACGGGATACCTTGTATATGATAGACTTAATTGACTTTATAATACACAGATGTTGAGTTACTTTTTCACTTCAGTAGTTTTGAGATGAGCAGTACCTACTCATTATCAGGAACAATATGAACAATTAAACAATTTGACAAAGAACATCGTATTCCACAATACGTCTCACATTCAAGGCTCGTTCCCGTTAATGACCCAAAAACCCTCCCCATTACGTGACCCGCTTCCTTACCGGAATAGATTGACAACATTGTGTATTTAGGTTAGTCATTAATTACACCTGATGATGAGAAGGACTCAACTCTGTAGTAGAGACAATAAAACTCAACATGTAAATTAAAATAATCATATTGCACCACAAAGTAACTATCATATTACAATGAAAGGAATTCGAAAACTTCCATAATTTTACATACAGCCTTTTTTTGTTCTTTTCATTTACCCTTAACTCGTTCTTTATAGATTTGCGAGGATTTTTCAATGATGTGAGATGTTTTAAATTCCATTTTTATCGATTGTATTTTTTTACCTAATTTTTTAATTCTTTTATTCTTTATATGCCTAAGCGATGTCACTTGAAAAAATTTTCGCCGAATGTATTAAAAAAAAGATTTTTTTGAGTGTTTTCCCTTAAGTATAACGGTTTTTTTTCTGTTTTAATTAAGAACGGATTGTTTTATATTTATTCAAATTTGTTCCGTGTTATTTTATGTTTCATTCAACCACCATTAAAACTTTGTGTACATGTTTACCTTTGTTAAAAAATCGTGGGAAGTGTTTTGGGTAAATAATTCTCCTGGGCCAATAATATTTATATTAAACAAAATTGTAATACAAAACTTTATCTACGTATGGTTAACAGAATACATAAATATATAAACCGCATTAATTTCTCTTAACGTCTATTTATATTATATTCTCTTAACGTAGATTTCAATTTTATTATCATATCGGACGCACAATACGAATGTCATCCAAAATCAAGATGTTATAAACAATCAACATAGTTTATTCAAAGTTTGTTAGTTTTTTGAAATTATTTATTAGGTCCAATCCCAAAATTAACATTATAAACATCAAGAAAATTTTGTATTTTTCCTCATTTTGTTCCTAAAATACGAAGACTTTCGTCGTCAACTGTGGTCTGCTACGGTAAAGGAAAGCCTGCCTGCTAGGAAAATTTCACATATTACTAATACTGATGAAAGTATATTAAATAGATTCAGAAATATTAACTATAGTCTTACATCAATATGGATAATGTGGGTTAGTTTTTTCATTCATAATTTTGATAATAAAAATATAATTCCATTATTCATTAAATTGTAATGTTGAAGTTTTACGTAGAGCAAATACAAACAGACAGTTACTCAACACAGTAAAGCTCCGTAAAATTTCATATGTTGGTCATATAATGAGAGGCGAAAAATACTCCATCCTTCAGTTCGTCATGAAGGGGAAGATTGAGGGTCGCAGAGGGGTCGGAAGGAGGCGGCATTCCTGGCTTGGAAACATCCGAGAGTGGACAGGGATAAGAAGTGTGGAAGAGCTGTTCCGCACTGCCCTGGACAGGGAAACTTTCTCCCAGATGATCGCCGACGTCGGGGGGACCCGACAGGGCACATGAAGAAGAAGAAGAAGAATTCATTAAATTAAAAATATAATTCATTTACGCGATACGATTGAAGACGTATCAGTTGGCCTTTGTTTGAAAAAATGCGTTATATTTGTTTGATCTTGTGCCACAGTATTTGTACATATGGGTACCACATAATACTTTTAACCTTTCTCCTTTAAATTATGCACCATTACACAACAAAACCAAAAAAAAAAGTACGTGGAAATAGGCAAAAAATCACCAAATATAGTGAAAAATGTAAATATTGACGGTGATCTCATTGAAAAGGTGTATGAAATGAAACATTTTGGTATAATTTTAGATTCTTAATTAACTCTGCCAGCAAATTTTGAATATGTTCTAAAAAAATATCAAAAAAAAAAAATTTCTTGGAAGATTGAGAAAAAAATTACATAAAAATAGTGCAGTTAATATACAAAACCATAATAATTCCTCACATCAACTTTTGTGCTTCAGTCTTGTATTTGGCCAATGAAAGAAACATCAATAAATTACAAGTGATGCAAAACAGGGCAATGAGAATTATATTTAAAAAAGTAAATACACCTGAATTGAAGAAATGAGAAAAGCACTCAATTGAATGGAAATTAAAAAAACACTTATTTATAACGTTCTCATATTTGTATATAAAAATTTCAATAACAAAATCCCAAAATATTAATAGTGATGTACCTACATACATATAACCCCAGAAATAGGAATTTTATAAGATTACCATATAAGAAAAAAATATATACACAGAATTGTCTAACGTTCAGAGGTGTAAAAATATATGGTGAGATGCCAGAAAACATGAAGAATATAAATAACATTAATGAATTTAAAAACAAATTTTACAAAAATTTATTGTAAAAATAGTATAGAATTATAGAGCATAAGATGTATTATTTATTAGAGATTGTACCATAGATTAGATCAGATGTAAATGTAAATATGTAGGTTATTATGATAGTTAATTAGTAATAGATTTAAGAATATGAATTGTTAAATACTAGTTAATTGTAATACTAACAATAATAATATTAAAATTGTAATATTAACTAACTTAAGAAATGAATAAAAAAACAAAAATATAGTTTTGTAAAAAAACGAATGAAATAAAATATACGACAATCTCCTGTAGATTCTGCATCGCGAAACCTAAAAATAAACCATGTGAATTGTGACGCTCGTCAGCACGCCTAGTGAAATGAAGTGTATTGGCGGGAATTTAAAATTTTGAATTTCAAAATTATATTTATTCTCTTTAAGTTTACATTTTTTTTGTAGATGTATTTTCCAGATCGAAATAAGAATTACTTTATTAAAAAAATAATTATATATTAACGTACGGTTTGATTCTTGATTGTACCCGATTCTCCGTTGAACAGTTTCTTGTATAAACAAAATATTTCATCCAAATAAGCAAATAAAATAAATAACTTACAAATTTTCCGCTCACCCTTCTTGGAAGTGGTGTACCCCTGGCGACGCGCAAATAAAGATAAGTCTTCGTCCACGTTTCCGTTTCCCGTTACTTCTCGCTTACGTTTACCGTCTCGCTTGAGATCACAGCGGGCCGGCCTCGCAGCATCCCTTATCCCTGCGCGGACCAGATAAGGCGGCACCCCAGTTGTTGTTTTATGATTTGGACCGCTCATTTTATCGCCCGGCGCTCCGACAACAAAGCAAACAGTGTGGACAGGACAAATTTCGATATTTCCACTGCTGCGGACTCTGGCATAAATTGAATACTTCATGTTATTGATACAGGATCCGTTGTTTTTTTCAATCGATTGTGAAACGTGCCTGCGTTTGGTGGTACAGGGTAATCCTAAAAGCAGCGATATAAAGAGTTCACTGTACTTTTATATGGAATGGAATCATGGAAAGTCGGTGAACTCACCCAGAATTTGAGATATAGATATACAGACGGCTTCCAAAAATAAGCTAAATGATAGAGTTATAAATAATAATTTAATGATCTGAATGAAAGGAAAAATATATCCTTAAAACAATCAAAACAGGTAAATAACAATATTTTGGCCATACTATGAGACGTCCATAGAAGTACTAAGTAAGTAGATCCTGCATTTCATTCAAGGAAGAGGTCCTGGAAGATGAAGGACACCCTAGCTGAAAACCTAAGACAATGCTTTGAGTAATCCATGTTCTACATTTCTATATTTCTGGATTACCATTAGCATATTCTTCGATGTATTAATGATGCGCTAATGTTGCATTTTTTTTATTTTTGCTTAGATATGTATCGAACGCAAGTTTATTATAATAAATTTTAGTAATAAATGAGGATTTATAATAAAACCAATATACCCGACAAGCTTTTAGCATCCTGATAATCTCAAATCATCCTAAATAAATCAGTTTCCTTTTTTATTATTTTACGCCTTTCTTACTTGCTTATCACACGTTACACTGCAACTAAGTACATCGCGACACATACAAAAACACCGTTAAATTCCGTGTGTAGAGTCTAACACTTTCTTCATACTCTAAAAATTGGTAAATATCACAATCTATAACTTTTTTGCTAAAGAAACCCACAATTACATGGTTTAATATGTAATCTACAAATATAAAAAAATGTAAATATGAAAAAGCAGAGATGTCAATTAAGTAAATTATTCATTCGCAATCTAATAAGTTTTTACATATGTACTGTATTGCATCAATAAACATAAAATATTGAAATAAATTGAAATAAAAAATAAAAAATATCATCGTACACAATTTTTCATTCTTTCCCAATTTGTTCATTCCTCACCTTTCTTTTTCACTTTTCACAATTTGTTCATTCTTTACTCTTTCTCAAGTGGGTATGTCATACAAAAGGTTAAATCCTCCAATAAATCACAGCAAGCAAAAAACAGACTTTAAATCTACTGCACAAGTATATGGCGCATGACTTTTGAGATTTACAATGTAGGAAAACGTGACGCTCAGTAGGGTCCAGGGTTTGCAAGTGCAAACTTAAACGTAAGTAATTAAATGTAACTTAAACGTAAGTAATAACACGCTCGATCTAATGAAATGCTGGTAAAAGTGTAGGAGATACAATAAAGAATGCATCGCTGAAATAGTTTGGCTATGAACAAGGAAGGAACAAGGCAGAGAAAATATATGAGGCAAGTGTTGAAGGCGCAAGAACCGAGGGCTACCACAAAAGATCTGAAATAAACAGATAAACCGAATATTGGAGAATGACCCTGTTAGAAGCTTTCACAATCGAAGATTTATAAAAGTGGACGAGGCAAAAGTGGTGCACCAGGACAGAGATATGTGGCGTTGTATCCTTTATGTTTATCCCTGTGGGAGAAAGGCGAGATGGCTAGTAAGTCAGTTAACTAATGTCAAACATATATTAAAAAATCAATCTTAATCTTAGCCTATATCATGAAGAATATATCCATTTCAGTGTTGATGAATGAAATTTTATCTTGGTAATTAAGCATTTTAGATTGGTATTATAAATCTGAGTATAAAAAACGGTTGGGGATGAAGCTATATGTATATATAAATCTTTTTTTGCATAAAAAGCCACCCTGTACAGGGTGGCCAGGTACACACAGTACCTCCGGTTTCCGCCGGCCCAGGGGTATGTAAATTTGTGGTAAATTCCGCGAAGCGTTTTCTTTTGTTTATGATTGCGATTAAAAATGTTGACGCTCCGACTTAAAACTCCGTGCTCTTAAAAAAAACCAACAACGATACACAATATTTATTTAATCCAATGATACTGACAGATGTTATGTTAAGTAGTTGGGAGAGGTCCATTTATTTACATGTCGTTGTTCATTTAATTTAAAAAAAAACTAAAATATTTTCCATAAATTGATATGGGTCGCTTCTTTAAATTAAGACAGTTTTGAAAGCAAAACTTTATAATTAAGAAGATTGCGGGCGCTTAATATTTTGACATTAAGAGATCTATCTGTTTTCATTTTCTGAACTGGATCTTCATTCATATTAATTAAATATGACAATACCACAAAAACTTTTTAATAACCAAAATCTTCTTTCAAAGTTTTGCGATTGTTTCCATCATTCTTATTCCGCACGACAAAAACCCTTTCATTAAAATTTTTCCGACTGTGTTTGAAATATCGTTACTTTGTCAAACTCGCAATTGTTGCTGTTTAACTCTGCCTGAGCGTCGTTTTTTCTGAACTGATAAACTATTTTTAATAGCCTTGGTTTTATATTGGTCGATCGTTTGAAATATATTATTACATTGTCTATCACTTTTAAAAATAACCTTTTGGTTAACAATCTGAATTATTTAAAAAATAAATGCCATAATTTTAAAAAAAATAGTAGACATAGCATTGTAGATTAGAGGATGTTATTATAGATTGTTAATTAATGATAGATTGTAATAATTGATAGATTTAAAGATATTCCAATAATAATTATTTCTTTGTCTGTCCGTCTATATGTCCGTAAGTTCCTGTAACGTCTGTTTCTTAATTATTAAAAAAATATTTTCTTTTTTAATTCTTTAAGAACCGACATGAAAAAATACTTTTGACAGGTTGCAGCTAGTTATATAGTAGATTATGTTAATATAAATATGTAAGTATTCCGTAGGTATATATTAAGTGTAGTTTTAAAAAATGTTAACTGTAAAATGTAAAGTACTAGTTAATATATGAGATGTTATATTAACCAACTAAAAAAAAGTACCAAATGATTATTTTTGTATGACTTTCCATTATTATTTAACAATAAAAAGTATAATATTTGTTTTTGATAATTCATTTCTTCATTGAATGCAACAATATTTATTTTCAAATGCGATTGTTTTTTTATTACAAAAATATGGAAAAAATTATGATATTTTATATGGCTTACAGTAAGAACTATATGAGAAAAGAAATATGAAAATGATAATGATATTTTTCCAAGTTGATATGCAAAAGCATAAAGTAAGTACTTTTAAAACTTTCAGTGCTATTTGAATTACGAGAACAAAAACCTCAAACCTCATTATCTCAGAACGTTGGAAAGATGACAGTCTTGCACTCGTGGTGCGATATGAACATAATGTACACAAACACTGTTATAAAATACATCAACTACAGTACAGCTGCATCGCAATATTTCAATGTAAAAATTTCTGACACATGACTTTATTTTTCACTATTTTGAATAAAACATACAATCATAACAAAACGATAAGATATCACATTTCAAATATATTTAATACTAACATTTTTTCGCGTCTTTGCTAAGCCCTAGTATATATTTATAATTTATTTTTAGCGGTCCACGGAGAGACGATCGTAGCAACATGGATATTGCGGCCGGTTCGGGTTTGCCGGGGTTCAAGCCTCATCTCCATGTTAATAAATTATTTTGAAAAAAACTTTTCAGTAATTTCCACGCCTCAGTCACTTGCACACCTAATTTGAAACAACTGACTCAGTTCCATATGTATTTTTACAATTTTTATATAAAGCTAATCGCCCATGCTTTGAAAGCAGGACTAACTTGGTGGTCTTCTGTAGTGAAGCTTGGGCTCCCATCGTCATTGTCTTAGTTATTAAATCAGCAAGTAATTCCGTAGAGAGCTGTGATGTGCTGGAAGTCGGGGCCCTGGAAGAAGGGGAATATCATGGCTGAAAAACCTAAGACAGTGGTTTGGCCAGTTTTCTGTAGAGCTTTTCTGGGACGCAGTAAACAAAGTGATGATAGCAAATATGGTAGCCAACGTCTATCGATCTAACAGGGTAGAGTCCATTCACTTTAGGTAAGCCTTTTGCATTAGTGTGAGTAATAGTCCGTTTACAAAATCTCATATATGTTTGAATTCTCCTTTGTTTGACCTGAAAGCGATTTCTCCTTTCCTAATTTAAAAATATTCGTGATTTTGTAGTCACCGTATCTTTAAGCGAAAAATATTAAACAAAGAAACGACCGCTCCGCTCGCCGGTCAGAGTGGTACTGGAGCGGCCAATGAAGTTGGTTTAAATACGAATACAATTTCACAATTTACGTGTTACAGAGGGTATTACTCACACTAATGCAAAAGGCTTACCTAAAGTGAATGGACTCTACACGATGAAGTAGAAAAACTGCGATAAAAATGACATCTTTTATAAAGGTCAGTCACGTAATGCTAATCAGAGCTTAAGCACGCCTGGTGTTACGACCTATCTGTGTACTTCATTCAAAAAGACTGTTGTAGTTTTAATATTCATAAACATAAACCACGCTTTAAGTCGTCGAGTTAACTTTTAGGGCTGCAATATCTCGGAGGAATTTTTCCCAGGAACTATATCGCCGCGGCGTCCCCGAGCTACGCCGCGGCGGTAAAAAGACGCCCACGGCAAGACGCCGAGGTGCTTTTTTTCAAGTTGGCTTCGCCGCGAGGGCATTTGGCGGCAAACGAGACCGCCTTTTCCCGCGCTGGAGAAAAAAACATGGCGGCTCAATACCAGGGCGCCATTTCAAGTTCTCGGGGGCTGCAGCGCGTCATGCGCATGTGTGCAATTTGCATTTAAATTACCAGACGACAGTCGGAGCCGCCTCTGTGCGCGCCGTAGGACTGGAAGCCTTTATATGATATGGAGCGAGCCTCGCCCGCCGTGTACTAACCCTTCGTTTTATTTCGCGCTCAGCTGAGCGGGGCAAGATGCGAGCGAGGGAATATTAAAATGATAATTTTGCGAAATTCTGTTTTATCTGAGGATGTTTTGTTAATGTTAATAGAGTATCGATCGTTTTCGTTTGATGTACGTATATATTATAATTCAAAAATACATTTTTTACTCCCTTTCTTCTAACTCGTAGCGTCTACGGTTTGTTGTCTGCCGGAAAATCTTTGGATCGATTTTTAACACTTTTCCCGTGATCCAATCGAGCTGAAACTTTGCAGGCAGACTCGTGGCGACGATAAGAATAATCTAATAAATTTTCGTTTAAAAAAAATAATAATTTTAGTATAATTTTGGATTTTTCGAATTTTAAATGGTTTTTTCAAATAGGAATCAATACAAATGAGTAATGACCCCGACGCGTACAGTAGGCACGAAACCTGATTCAATGAGAAAGGGAGTATAATAAAAACTTGGCTTTTATGGGGTAGTTTTTTTATACTTCTTTTATGGAATGTCAACAATATAATGATTTAATGCGGCATGAGGTAATGGACAGTGGGTATACCAATAAAAGAGATATACGATGATCGATTTATTAATCGGGAATTATTTCTGTTTACTTATCAACTATTCTGATTTCAAATGTCCGTCCGTAATTCTCACTAGCCACTAATCAGGCGCCGAGGCAGTCGAGTGTGTACGTTAATCTATGTGCAACTCAGGCTAGATGCAAGATAATATAAGGTTATAGATAGAATAATGAAAGGATCGCTCAGATGGTATCGTCATAAAGGAGAAGAGAGGATGATAAAAAAATATATTATGCAAGTGTTGAAGGCATCTGGATCAGGAGGCTTCCGCAAAATATGAAATTAATCAGATTAACCAAATTGGATGATGACCGTGAAAAAAGCTTCCGCAACCGAATCAACAAACGAAAATATTGCACCACGACAGGGGCGTCTTAATTTTTGCTCTGTCTACCCCTGGGAAAATTACGTAATGATTAGTTAGTTATTAGAATAAAGTCATCAGTTGGTGTGACTTGAAAATTGATGAAAATTGTGGTAAAAAAAAATCCAATGCCAACGCACAATTTTTAATGAGAAGAATATTTTTTTCAGTGAATAATGAATTGCTTAAATAACGTTGGCGGATAAAATAAAAAAATAAAATTCTTATTTCATATTCCTACATTTCTTACATACTCGTTTTACAAATGACTATAACCAGAATCGACTTCCCTGGAATTACACGACTCAACTAACAGGTGTGAGGCAGTCTCGAGATGGAAACTATGATATGGGACCCTCATGACACGATATATTCTCTTATATTGGAGAGTGCAGAATAAATTTCATCGGTTTCTATATCTGAAAGAATATCGATATTATTTCTAGTTTAGTGAATAACAGAAAAATGAAAGGAATTCAATCCGAGATCCGGGAACCAGCTTGTTTCCCTGGATTAATGCGTACGGATATAGTACGTTCAATTCCGCAACTCAATAACTCGGAATTAATATTAAGGATTGATTTTTAGGTACCAAAATACGTTCACCATCACAAAATATAAAATATGTATAGAGATGAACTAAAATTGCCAACATCAAAGCAGAGACGTGAGCTAGATGACCTGATTGAGACATATGAGTTTCTACCTAACAAGTATAACTGCCCAGAATTGACAAATATATATCACCTTAACACCAAAATCTCAGAGATTACAAACTGAAACTGAATCGTATAGCATTTTCGACAAATCCAAGGAAGAAATTTTTACCAAATGATGGCTGGAATACCTAAGCTTCCAAGTAATGTGATCAAAGCAACCACAGTGGATATCTTAAAAAATAGATAAATTTTTGAAAATTGCTCAATATTATATATATATATATAATATAATATATAGATCTATATATATATATAATATTCTATCTATATATATATATATCTATCATGTATATTTTTCTTTTTTAAACGCTTCTACAAGCCAAGAGTCTCAATTACTGAAGTCGTTACATCATAAAACACCCAAGCCTGAGTAAATCACATTGATTAATTGTGACCTCATCGGGAATTGAACCCAGAACCCTCAGTGTGACATACCAATGTCATGTCTACTGGGCTACGAGGGTTTCATATTAAATTATATTATTAAAAATATTTTTTTTGTGTACAATGAATATGTGTAAATTACACGGTTCTCTCCTTTCTCCCTTCTTTTTTCTTATTTTTCTCTTCTGGTATACGCTTTTTGATTCATCGACATTTATAAGTCTTCTTAGAGTCTATTACGTACGTGCGTCAGTTTTTATGACACTTGACAAACCGTGTTATAAATTAAATTATTTTATAAAATCAATATTTTCGTTCACATGCTTATAATATGTCACTTACAATTGCATAACTTAAAACATTTTTCAAAAGCCAGAAAGCAAGTACTCATTTCCCCCAAAAAATTTATTACTGAAATAATTTTATAAAAATCATGACGAAAAAAAAAAGTGACAGAAAATTTGAAACAAATCTATTAAATTACAGTCTTTAAAGTAACTTTTGACTAATATATATTTTTAACTCATAATCTAGAAAGGAAACTTCCTGTAGAGTACATTTTAATTTTTCATGTACATTTTCGAAAGATAGATTTTTTCTGTATACCTTTATTATTGATTAATAAAACTTAACCTATTAGCCACCAACCGAAACCCTTGAAAATTTATTCCATTATAGGAGAAGCCCTGTATTCCGACACCATTATGCAATAAACACAGTTTTAAAATTCAGAAAGGGATTTCGCGGACCAGGAAACTTTTCAGCGACGTGATTCACCTGTTACGGAATGTTATCTGTGAGCCAAAACGCCACGAGCTCTCAGCTTGGGAACTTGGGAAATTACTTTTTTAAGGTATCAGCATCGAACAAGACAACATTATAAATATGAACGTGTTAAATTATAATTAAAAATATTGATAATTGAAAATATTATTTGTATAGGTAAATCTACTTATATTATTTGATTAATTACACCTACATGTTTCGGAAATACCTTTCCATTGTCAGGGTGTTATATGTATGTCAAAATATCAAAATGAATAATGTCTTTTATTTTTTGTTTTTCTAAATTATTTGAAAATTTATTATTAAATTTATTCCTGAAGTTCTCGATTACTCGCAATTATTGGAAACAATTTTAGAATTGGGCTAGTAGTTAAATTTAATTGATTATTAATAATATTTTGTTTACTATTACATGCTTTACTAATTTCTAATGATTCTAAATTATTCAATTTCAGACCAAAATTATTTATGTGTAAAATAGAAAGTTCTAAATTTTTATCAATACCGTAATCATTTTCTAATAAATGATTTGCAAAAAAATAAGTTATTTCCGAAACACGTAAGTGTAATTAGTCAAATAATATAAGTAGATTTATACAAATAATACAATCAATATTTTTTTAAATGTCAATCAACAATGTTGATGAATCAATTGAAAAAATAAATCATTATTGTCAATTTAACCGTTAGATTATATTTTCACGCGTGAATAGCTTGCTGTCAAAAATATTAAATCAATTATTTTAGCGAATTTTCTATAACAAGTAGGCAAAAATTAAAATAATCTTCAATGTCACCTTCACAATTATTTGTTAAAAATTAATCTTATAATGTTTTATTATATTTTTATTCTGTAAACATACACGGCCATGACGCTTTTAAAATCAAAGATAATAGTAAAAAATTTCTAAAGTATAGAGAAGATAGTAAAATGAACACAAAAAATTTGCAGTACAGGAAATATCAGACAGTGGATCGCAACAACCACACCACTGTTGATCATCACTGTATAAAAATGAAAGTGTAAAGAAAAGATCCCTCATAACAATTAAAAATCAAGTGAAAAATGTTAATTAAAAATACAAATTAAATTGTATGAAGAAAATTTTCAGAAGCTTTCAACAACACAATACTTGATATTATCCCCAGGATGACATCACTGATAAAGATATATTATAAATGTCTAGATTGAGACGATGCAACTTTTTTATATGGAAAAGTGGATATATAAATAAAATAAAAGCTGATCTAAAAAGAAGTTCAAAATTGAAATAATTTTCAGGCGTATTCTATTGTAATGTTAATAATTCGGAAGAATGTCATATACACATATAAATGAGATCACTTTAAACTCCAATTAAAATAAAGATATCTCATTATCAATAGCGACATCTTGTTGGAATATGGGAATGACAAAGTTTTCGACTGCAGGTGGCGGTAGTAAAAGTACAACTCACATGCGAAATAAGGTGTATAAGTTATACAAACAACTTCCAAAAATTTGATAGGTGCGGTAGTCTATCATGGGTTGATTGTAAATCACTTAAGCCAGCCGTACGAGAGGTCATAAATCCTATTAATTACCCAAAAAGACATCCATCCATTTTCCCGTATAAAAAATAGCTTCGTCTCTATGAGACATCTATACTGTATCTTATATTTTGAAAATTTTCAATCAATGAACATTTAAAATGATGTTAATCATCTAAAAAAAAAAATATCTGACAGACAACCATAATCATTAGCATGCCTATGTAATCTTTTTATCGTTGAATTTAATATGTACAGAAAGACTGCTTTCGTTTAATAAAAATTGTCACATACGCCGTTGTAACGTTGGCGTCGTGAAATATTTTTAACCTGGGCCGGTGACGTCTCCTTCAAATGCACACATTTTCAGTCGTTGAAATTGCATTTGCAATTGCAATCGTCTTTGTTTTTATTTATTTTGACATTTTCCCGCTGTGTTCGCTTATCTTTATTTAAAAAATTGTGCACAAATTCCAAAGTATATTGCATGGATTAAAAGTATAAAAAATTGGTCATCCCGATATTTTGTAAAAAAAATACAAATCTTTTTTTGCTATTTACGTATCCTACCATAGCCGATAAATTAATCGAGTTAATTCATATTTAATATTTAACACGTGCAGTATTAGATGGCAGTGAATAATGATTGCATCATATTTTATGTATCATCAACTTAAAATTTCATTTTTATTTTCACTTGACTAATCTTTGCACTACACACACATTGAGATTTTTTTGAGAGGAGCATTTCAAATAATCAGATATAGTAAATATCATCGTCTCAACTCTTCTTCTTCTTCCCCTTGTCCTATTCAGGTCGGGGACCCAATTCATCGACAAGGCGCCTCTGTTCGTCCCTGTCTTGCGCTGATTGTGCGGCCTCCGTCCATTGTCATCATCCTTTCCTCACCCAGTTTCTGGAATTGCCTCGCCCAACTGTATCTGGGGAGGCCCACTGGACGTCTTCCTTCAGGAATCTAACTCAGTATTTTCCTAGGAATTCGGTCATCAGACATTCTTAGTATGTGCCCAAGCCACCTGAGTTGCGATTTTTCTATGGAAAGTAGCGGTGTTCAATGTTTAGATCGTCTCGGATCGTAGAGTTTCTTATTCGATCCCATTTCGTAACCCCTGCCACTCCTCTCAAGTATTTAATTTCGGCCGCTTGGACTTTAGAGTATGTTCGTTCGTTTAGCATCCATATCAGGTAACCGTACGTAAGCGTCGGGCGGTATACCGTTTTGAACACTGCCATCTCTGTCTCATAAATTTCACTCGCTGTTAAAGTAAGTTAAAGTAAATTACTATATTCAGTGGAAAATTTGTAATTGGCATAATTTTAAAAACCATTATTTCATATTTTTTAAGATATAAATAATTTTACCCAAAATAAAATAAATAAATAAATAATAAATAGCAAAATTACTTTGTGGTTACATTCTTATTATTAAATAGCTGCAACCCGTTAAAAATTACGGTACTTTTACATGCCGGTTCCTAAAGAATAAGTATTAACTTATTTATTGACGACAACTATGAAATAGTAATAACGACTTTTATTAAAACATTTTTATACTTCCGCGGCAGTTAATAGCATCTACTATTTGAAACACTGACAATTGTAGCGATTGTGCGTGCGTAAAACTAACGCGACAACATAATTAAATAGTAACTATTATAAATAAAAAATACGTCAAAATAAAATGAAAAAAAATTCCGGTACCGGAAATAGAACCCGAGTCCCCGCGTGGAAGCCGGATATCCTTCCACGACACCACGCACGAGATCGACCGCGGAGAAAATGTTTGTAAGGCAGTAAAGCAGTATTGTGCGCTGTATAATATTTGTTTCGCGTCTTTGCTAATTTCTATATGTAGTCTATTTTGGAAGGATTCCGTACATAATGGCAACTTCCGCAGGTCTCCGCGTTCAAGTTAGCTCACCTGGGGTTCGAGCCCCATCTCCAGCCGTTTAATTTCATTTTTTAACCGTGAACTTGAACGAAATTACGGACGTTACGCGAAGTTACGGGGACAGACAGATAGAGAGAAGAACGGATGGATGAACAGACAACGAAATTATAATAATTGGGATAATATAGACAAAAAAAATTGTTGAAAACCATTATTAATTGAACAATCAACACGTTAACTCGTGTCCAGTGACTTACTTTGGTAATAAATAAAACTCAATTTAATTTTAAGTGTTTTTATTTGACTCCCAAAGCCAAGTTCCATGGCAATATTTTCTTTGATACAAAATATGTGTTGCAAACGTGTGTAAGATGTATTATTATTTGTTAGAAATTGAAAATGTCGTATATTGGGAATTTAAAGATATAGATAGACGCCTTTGCGTCCAAGTCACGTGCCGCCTTGGTCCTTTCACCGGCGTGGTTTCAATAAATAGATGGTCGTTCAGGCCAAAAGGGCATTCTTCTCTGCTCAGTCGACCTTAGCACACCTATTGCAACGTGACTTATTTCGACCTCTGGCCTCACCTACCGTGAATCTTCTCGACCCACACGCTCTGCTCCACCAAATCATTGCAAAGTACACTCCACTGAAGATTGATGGAACTACCCTTAGGTAATTCTTAAAAATAACAAATAAATATACAGCGTTTATTCTATTTTAAAATAGTTTCGCCTTTGGTAGCTCAGTGATATAAATGTTAAGAATCTAGCATAATAATCAAATGGTCGCTGGTTCATACCCCAACCTGTTTGTGATTGTTTAGCTTCAGCTTTGTTTAAAAATAGTAAAAAAGTAACCCATAAAAACCAAGTTTTTAGTATACTCCCTTTCTTTGTAAAATCTAACAACAATTAAAGACGTATTAAAACATATAACATAACACTAAACTTACAGTAATTTAATATATTTCTAAAATGTTTATGTTTTTAGCTTTGACACTTCATGCTTTGAAGATTAAATTCTAAAAACATTTGTCAGTCACTTTAGATTTTCGACATTCATAGTGAAGTACCTATTTTGAATACCGACGGAGTAATTCAAATTTAGAAAATATTCCGCGACGTTATCGGGCCGCTATGCTAGTAATCAAACATTTCTAATGATTCCTATTTGAAAAAACCAATAAAATTTCTAAAAATCCGAAATTATACTACAATTATTATTTTTTTTTAACAAAAATTTGATAGATCTTTTTGATCGTCGCCACGAGTCTGCTTGCCAAGTTTCAGCTCGATTGGATCACGGGAAAAGGGTCAAAAATCGATCCAAAGTTTTTGTTGACGGCAACCAAGCAGACGCCACGAGTTAATATAAAGGGAGTAAAAATACTGATATGATTCCGTGCATCTCAGAGCACAGCTCATCGTAGACCAGAAAATTTTCATACGTATGAATGATAATCTTTAACAGTTTCTTTTTTTGGCGCACATATTAAATTTTTTTAAAAAAGCGGACGCTGATGTTTTAACAATAACTTTAAAAAAATGTTAAAAATAAAAATAAAATCACATCAAACCAAAATAAAAAAAAATGTTCAAATTTATTAATGATTTTTGTGTTCGGTAAATAAATGTCTACCTTCTTTTGTTTACGTGAGTGGGTCTACTTCTACGAAATGGGTTTTACTCAATCCCCTCCCCCTTCCTTCCCACGCCTACCGGCTGGCTACAAACAGCGATAATAAAAATACTTATTGGGGAAAATCTATTTCTCTGCGTGGACACTATTTGCTTTGATCTCGATAATCAAACAGTTGTAGCCGAGAGAGAGAGAGTGCCTATGATACACGGTGTTAAAAAGATCAAAATATTTCTCTCGTCAAAATTTCCGCATGAAATTTTACAATATAGGGATAAAGCATCAAGGGAATTGTATATAGAATATATATTATGTATCACATGCCAGTATATAAGCACATATATTAATGCAAGGTTATGTTATATTATACGTAGTGAGTTCAAATAATAACGAACTTTATTAACCTTTTTCGCCCAAAACCCTTAGTAACAAAATGCCAAAATATTTTTTAACAAAAATTATTGTGAATAGTTATATACATAACTATAAAACTAGAAATAGTAATATAATAAGATTACCGTATATGAAAAAAGTATATACATGGAATTTCCTAACGTACAGAAGTGTAAAAATATATGTTTAGATGCCGAAAAATATGAAGAATGTAAGTAAGATTAACGATTTTAAAAATAAATGCAAAAGTTATTGTAAATTAGTACAGAATTGTTGATTTAAGGATGTTATTATAGATTGTAAGAGTTATTAGATTATAGGGTATTATAGATAATATAATTGTAATTACCTAATTCATTTTTTTAAATGGCACGTGATATCCTGATGAAGATGAAAGCATGACGGCTTTGTACGTGTAAAGTCAAAACAGAAAAAAATGGATAAATAATGTTAAGACAAACCTTCAAAAGGTACATGAATCCAAAACAACTGAACTACAAAGAAGATATCGAGAGATGCATGGCGCGCTGTTGTATCTGCGATCATGGATTTCCGAGTTCCATGAGGTCGGTAAAAAATTAACTCATAAAAACATAGTTTTCAGTATAAATTTTTATTTATAATGAAATTATAAATAAATAAAATATCATTTCACCTATCAAGGAGTATCATCGTTTAATGCTCTTCCCAATGAAATGAAGACAGAAAAAATTATAGAAATTTCAAAACTAAATTGAAAAATCTTGTACAAAAATCAATCATTATAACGCTATGACAAAAAATGTTATCACAAACAATCAATATATAATTTTAATTGTTATTAAATACCTTCTTAATTTCTATAACTTAATCTATATGTTTCCTTGCCTATATAACTTAATATAATGTCTTATATTATATATTTTTTCACTATTCTAATAAAATGCTGCTAATGATTACATTAACAATATATATATACATATATGAAAATGCCCCCCCACTTTTAAACACGAGAATTAAATTCGCTATTAAAAAAGGGTAAGTTTTGATATTCTCAATCTGTTTTTTTTTAATATATGATATGTAATAACACCATTATGTACAATTCAATTAAATAGATTAAAAAATTAAAAATTAAAAAAATTCCTTTGTCTTCGAGTTCTCGGTTTCCACTTCATATTGAACCTATATGTTATTCAAATAATTAATACGTAGATATGTACCTACAAACGTTCAAATTTTAATTAGGCATTAATTCATTTAATTAAATCAGCTATAGAAAAGTATTGCAGAGTTCTAATTTTGAAATAGTATTATGTATTGCATGTAGCGAATGAGTCATACTTATAATTCACAAAAAAAAACAATTTTGGTTGGGAAAGAGAAGGAGGGGTCAGTAAAAATCTTGGGAAAATGCGTTGTCATTGACATGGAGTCTATACGCCGAGTTTCAGCTCGATTGGATGAAGGGAAGCGTGTTAATTTTCACTTCCAATATTTTACCACGTTCAAGACCGACGGTGAAGTTAATATAATGGATTTAAAAAAGAAGAAGACAAAGTACATGATAATGTTGAAGACTGTGTAACACAGTAAAATAATTTTTTAATGAGAGTTGGAAGATACATGGTTAAGGAAAAAATTCGAGAAATTTTATATTTATTATATATATTTTTACTAGCGGTACCCGACCACGCATTGCTGTGGCTCAGTCTTGTTAAATGGAAAAGAAAGAAAAGAGAAAGCACACCTTTCTAATATATTTAATTTGTATTATGTGGGTATTAAATTTCGGAGATTTAAGATTTTGAACAAACGAATATTTACATTTTTATATATTGATAGCTGTTCATACCCGGCGTTGTTAGGGTTAAGGATTTAGTTAAGAAATAAGTTTGTGGGGACACACAAAAGTTTCATTGTTTCGCAAAGTCTCTAATAATTAAAAAAATGATCCATTTAATCTAGGCTGGGATGGATGAGGTGTCCAGGAAGGAATTGTGACCTATGTATTCCGCCGTCATCTAAAGAATAAGAATGCAATATTTGGATCAGATCGGCTAACGTTATAGGTTTTTACAAAAAATGTCAGGTGTGGGGGTAGGGTAAAAGTGGAGAACAGAAATTTCACCTATGTTTCCCGCCGGGTCCTAAAGAATAAGTTTCCAAAATTTGAGTCTGATCGGTCGAACGGTACAGATTTGCATCGAAAATATATCACGGGAGGGGAAGGGGTAAAAGTGGTGGGAGGAAATGCCACCTTTATTTTCCGCCAGGTCCTAAAAAATCGGTTTTCAAATTTTGAGCCCGATCAGATTTTCATTGTAAGTATATCAGAGGTATGAAAAGGGGTAAAAGTGGTGGGGGGAAAATGTAACTTTTGTTACTCGCCGGGTCCTAAAGCATAAGTATGCAAAATTTGAGTCGAATCGGACAAACGGTGTAGATTTGTATAAAGAACAGACAGACCGACATTGATGAGTTTTATATATACCTATAGATATCACGATACGATTGGCTGCACTTTCTCATCGGTTCAAACTTTTTATTTTATCAAAGAAGTGTTTACTTGCTGCCAAGACTCTCAATGAAAAAAGCTTAATTTAATTTTGTAAACACTATAAAATTGTAAACTTTGTAACATTTAATAAACATTGAACATTGAAAGACAACCGAACTTTATCAAAAAATTTGAATTTGTAAAATTTTATATCTTAATATTTATCAATATTGAAAGGGTAGGTACCTGCGCCTTTTTTTCAAATTCGTTGTGTAAAGAGATTTATGATTTTGCACAATCGAAAATTAACATTTTTATTTATATAAATAAATAGAAGGTATATGAAAACAAATTAGGTACAAAAAAACATTCTCATTATCGAAAGCAACGTTGTGCCAAAATTTCAATGAAATCGGCGAATAACTTTCAGAGATTATCGATTTTGTACAAACGAACATCTACATTTTTATTTATATAGATGTATAAAAAGGTGAGTTGTTTCTGCTGTTTTTTTTTCTAAAACAAAATCGATAAGTCTATCGAAAACAATTTAAATAATTGAAAAATATATTACAGTATTCTTTAAAGTCACCTTCAACAATAGCAAAAACTCAATTATCTATATCTAAATATCTGAACGGAATAACTTAAAGAACATAAATGAATAAGAATTTTTAACAACAGGTTTTTATCAAATAAATGTTCTGAGAATTTTGAACAATTCCAATTTTCTAATCAAAAGTCAATGAATTCTTTCAGAACTTAACCAGACAACTTTAAATATTTTTCTTATTCTCATGTATATTGTCATGTAACTTGGCTAGGGAGGAATGAATGAAAACATTGAAAATTAATTAGCGATTAATTTATGATTAATTAATTTTCAATGCAGAAAGAAACTTAACAAAAATTTAAATTAACGCTGTTATTAAATCTACACTATATCGCAATATAGGAAACACTTATTTAACATTCACTAGAACATTAATAGTACAAATTAATCGCTCTGGTTTATTTCACCACTAAGGTACTCCATTCGATTATCTGCTTTATTTACCGCTTCGATTACCTCACGACTGGCTACAATGACCGTCGCCTCGCGGCGGACTTCACACTGAACGAACTGTCAAACACGACATCAACTCGCGCCGCGCAGTAGTTCGGTATTTTTACCCAAATTCTGATATTTGTATGCTTTCTAGATTATTCAAGTGTTTATTCATCCTCGGTTTTCGGTTATTCCAGGCATTTCCCAAATGTTTTAGATCACCCTGGATTGTTATAGGACGTTCTCGACCTTTTCCTTTTAAATTTGATTAGCAATTTATAAAAAATAATTATTACTGAGATATTTAAAGCGTTATTTAATTACAATATTGAAAATGCGTGTGTTTTGTGTATATTTAAAGAATATATTCAGAGTGACGGAACAAAATCTGATACTTCCATAATGTTAAACTTTTCACAAAATATCAAAAGCCTGTAAATCTTTGCCTTTGTGAAATTTAAAAACTTACGAGTGCTATTAAATAAATAGTAAAAACTAATACACGTGTTTTTTAAATTTATTTTGATTTTATGTTATGTAGTTATTCTTTTATAAAAAATGGAAATATCATGTTTTGATCCAATGTGATGAAAATATCATGATTTCTTTCGGTTAAAGCTTTCCTTTCTCGACGTTTCTTTTTCATCACTCCAGTATTTAGTTCACCAACAATTGATTGCTCAGACATGCTTGAAAAACAAAAACTGCAAACCACGCAACTCACAAACAAAATCGTATGGACGAAAATTTTAGAAATTTTTCGATGCGTCTACAGAAGCGACAATTTGACATTGAGGAATCATACTGTAGTCATCTGACAGAGGTTAAAGACAAACAGCCCAACCGAAGACAATAAAATACTTTTTTACAGCATGGACAACCCAGGATTTAGGCCAATATAGCACCAATTTCTTTGTAAATATATTTTCAATCATGGGAATATGATGATCTGCGTCAAAATCCCAACTTCAGAAGCTATTTACTACAAGAATAATCATGATTTGAACCACACTAGCCTAAAGAGTGATGAAATTTATTGTATTCTGTCGAATAACACATATAACTTTAAAAAAAAAATGAAATTATGATTTTTCGTTCCGTCACTCCTCGTATATACATTTAAAATAATCATTTTATGTTAATCTTAAAGTAATAATGATGCCTGCCTCTTAATACTGAATCATTATTTGTTATTACTCATACATTTTAAGGGTTTTTTATTCTAGTATTAAAATCACATGCCTTTCTTAGTGTACTTTTAATAAATGAAATAAAAATCATAATTTTATGCTTATCTTAAAAAGTGATCAGATCTCAGGGAAAGTTGAAATCGGCATTTTCGACAGCCGTAATTTTTTTAACGCCAACAATAAAAATATGGTCGTGAACTTTTTCAATATCCCCATCATAATAAAGTTTCATTTAAGCTCCCGGGAAACCAATGGGGCAAACATTTCCCATAAAAAAGTGAAGACGCGCGCAAAAACAGAAATAATTTGTTTTTCGCGAAGGTACGGCCCTTTCCGCGGCGCGCAACTTTTCAAATGACTGTTGTCATGGTGTTAAAGGAAATCTCTTCAGTTCTTGCTTGGTGAACTCGAGCCGAGTGGAATGCTTCCAGAAGTGAGCCACAAATAAGGAAATATCAGATAAAGTTAACATTTGAACTTCGACTTTGAATTCAACCTCAATTTTGCCCTTCTGGTGAAGATAATTAATCAGAGGTCGGATTAGTGAACTTTTCCTGACGCTTGAGGCGTAAAACGAGGGTAATCCAGAAAGTTTTTTTTTAATCTACAATTAATTAAAATTGGA
The DNA here is from genome assembly GCA_016648135.1 of Agrypnia vestita. Taxonomy (NCBI): domain Eukaryota; kingdom Metazoa; phylum Arthropoda; class Insecta; order Trichoptera; family Phryganeidae; genus Agrypnia; species Agrypnia vestita. The sequence continues at coordinate 314,128 of JADDOH010002341.1, forward strand.
AAAACGGAAACATTACGAGAACCAAAAAAGTACAAGTATCATCATTCTTGGCTCTACAACCCCTGGTGGCCTCTCAAGAGTCTTCTTCCACTCATCTCGACTTAGTGCCAGCTCTCTCCAGTTCAGGAGCTCCAAGGCAGAAATGTTTTTGAGGATGTTGTCGCTCCATCTTAATTTTGGCTTTTCTAAGCTCCTTCGCCCTATCGGCCTTGAGTTCAGCAAGGACTTTGGTGCTTGATGCTCGAACATTCTCTCCTCATAACCCAGCCATCAAAGTCTTCCTAGTTTAAAGTACAAGTCTATAATGTGTTGTTTTATTTGTATACTTATATGGTGGACAAGGTCTTGTAAACTCAACCTGGCTACGCTGCGCTGGAATAAACTCATTATACACTCCACCATATAAGTATACAAATTAAACAACACAGACAAGATTTTGCAAATTTTACAAAAGAATAAGAGAATCAAAAATGAGGGAGAGAAAATAAGAAATACTTAAGGCTGGCTTCCCACGGTGCGTGATGTTGCGAACGGACGCGGACCAGCCCGTACCACGCACCGTGGGAGAAGTATCGTCCGTAGTAGCGGAGACACTTCGTGGTGGTGCCTCTGATCCGCAGCGAGTCGGTAACTTCAGAGGTGCGGTGCGAGCTCATGCGAGGTGGCGCGCGGTCGTCCGCATAAACACAGACGAGCATGGTAAAACCTCTTCATTTCGCTGAAAGCCGTGCTCGCGTATAGTGGAGTTTTCTTGTTCGGCTAGGTACTATGAATAATGGATTGTTCGAATGAGCTTATTTAAGATTTTTGAAGTCTGTACGAACTCTGTTATCTTTCCTTTTGCATTTTGGAATGAAAAAATGGCTTCGAATCTCCAGACCCACACAGACTGACACGCATCGCTGGAAGAGCTTCTTGCGCGGTGCGTGGCTGTCCGTAATCGTCCGCCGTGCGTGATGATCTGCAGAATCACGAACCGTGTTAAGCCAGACTAATAAAAATAGTACCTATATACTAGGTACTTTGGCGGGTAAGTGTGTGAGTGGCGCGTGACATGTGTGAGATGATTCAGCAGAGGCAGGATGAGTAAACGGATGCAGGGCGTAAATTATACTCACGATTAAATGTGATATTTTATTGGAAACAATTAACGGATGTGGCGTTGAGTACAGAAATATTACGTACGAGTACTACGGCGGTCGGCGAAAGAGTGAATGTTCCTATCGGCGACCGGGACCTGGTTAGCCACCTTGAGTGTGATTGGTTGATAGCCCTCGATGTGTGTGGCTAAAGTCGCGATGGCTCTGGATCACCACAATATAAATGAAGGGATTAGAAGCAAAAACGCCACTTTGGATACAGCGACGTGTTTGAATGGTTATCTGATATGATAATTGCTTAAGAGAGCGAGGCAATCAATTGTGTGGACAATTAGATAAATGTTTACTCAAAAAAAATAAAAAATTCTATAGTAAAATATTTTCAAACATCTTTCTGAATTACCTCATAATAATGATCGACGAATTTTCTACCGATTAACTACGTAATTTTTACGATATCACATCTGAGTTCACCCAATTCGCTTACACTAACGAATGTACTTTTTAAGGGTTTGAAGTTTAGCATGGAAAACATAAACTTTACGTCTCGATTATACGCGAAATTTTCGATCACAAATTGCTTAAGTCTTCCAGATATCTTAAAGTAAATCGCTTTAAAGCGTGATATTTCAAACAAACTTGTAATGAAATTTGTTTAAAATATCCATTACTAATTAAAGTATCGATAAGAGACCGCCCACGGCAATACTTTATTTACACATCAAAAGGATTTATTAATTAATTTTTGGTTTAAATGAAATAATTTGATTCTTTGAATAGCATTCCTGTGGATAGATTAAAATGTAATTAAATTAAGTATATTTTATTTAAGAGGTTGGTATTAAACAGAACAGTGTCTTTAGCTTTTAAACAATTTCAAATAAACATTTAATTTAAAAGCTGGTTGCTTTCTTCTGGACTAGATATCTCACTTAAACATGAATTAAATTAAAATATAAATTTTATTTTAAATTGTACTACACACACAATATAAGTTTTTACTGTAGTTATACTGTAGTTTTATATTTCTACTGTAGTTTCGAGAAAAGCTGTCCTTCTCATCATCAGGTATAGTCAAGAACTAACTTAAATGCAAAATTTATCAATCTATTCGGGAAGGTCAGAGAGGCTGTATTTAAATTCGTTCATCATCTAATTAATATTCCATTGCCGTAAGCTGGTTCCACGCACCAATTTTCCACCTGAAACTTTCGGTAAGAAGTATCTCTCTTTTGCTTTATAGATGAAAGAAAAAGTCATCACAGTCAGAAATGAAACAAAAACAATAAGTTGTCATAAACTCCAAACGAAAGAGTTCATAATCTAATTATTAATTAATACATTGCTAGTTATTGTTTGCGTTCCATTTGTAGTAACTGGTAAAAAGTGGTTCTCTTACATTAAGGCCGGTGCCACAATGTGCGTATTCGCTTTTTTTCCGTCGCCTCAAATCGGCAAAGCAAATTTATCGACCGATCATCCGCGTTGTGTGTTTGATAAGTGCCCTTTGTATGGAAAGAAATATAGCGGGGTTCCGCGACGGAAGATCCGTGCAGTGCAGATTGCCACGGGATCATGAATGGACATGAATTTAATTGAAGTACCGTTCTTAAATCACACTAATAGTTTTCAGAATACTTCACACAAGTTCGTAATTAATTAAAATAAGCTGAAATCTTCGCTGCACGTTTTGTCTATCGCCAGGTGGTTCCGCTCAATTTGCACGTCAAATGGCCGTCGCTTGTTTTTCCTCTCTGATCAATTCGCACGGTTTGTTAGCCCGCTATCAAAAATAACTTACTCACGCGCGCGCTCGCATTGCTTTTATACAAAAATGTTGGTTTTGCGAATGTTCGTCCTGTTTCTCCAATAATAGGATAATCGATTCTAGATTCATGTGAACTGTTTGGGAGGCTTCGATAATGCGTAGTTACCATTGTTTTTAACTCTCAAAACAATATGAATATGTAATTTTATTTACTTCAGTCAATTCATTATTTTTTCAGTGTTTTTACTTGATAAGTGACACAATTTTTTAAAATAATAAATAAAATAACATTGAAATGACAAGTTTTTTTAATGTGGGATGCACTAGGCAACACCTCTGTTAGGTTACCAGGAAGACCTGGAGCAACCAAGATTGCGGAACGTGCTTTCAACATTGCGGGCCTAGCTATGTGGAATCAGCTGCCTCCAATATTGCAATCCATGAAAAATCAAGAATCTTTCAAGAAGAGGCTAAAAACACTTCTTCAAGATGTCACATCTGTGCCCTTGAACCATCTTTCACGCAAAAACGGTGCTATAGAAATTAACACAAACATAAACGTAAACATTATCTATAGCATATAAATTTATAAATCTCAGCTTGCCTCAAAACGAGATCCAAAACTTTTATTTAAATTTGGTCAATAAAATATTCAAGTGTCTCCAAAAGGAGTTTTTGTTGGGTTTAGAAGCTTTGTTGAATTTTCGTGTTGTTTTTGGTTTTGGTTTAAGTTCAGCTAGGAATATTTAACAACGTTCTTTCCGATCGATTTTCATTAATTTGTCACCTTTCTAAAATATTCATTGTGAGATAGTGAAATTTAAAGTTTTTTGTTTACGTAGTTCAAATAGTACGTACTGCAAGCATTAAAATTTATTCTTTTGCATATCAACATGACACAATATCAGTATTTTTTTTTCATATTTATTATGACAAACAAACGCATTTTAAAAGAAAACTGTCACTTTTTGGTTTAAAAAATAATGGAATGTCACACATAGACGATCATCCTAAAACTATCAACGTACAAATATATAATATTCCTAACTCAAAAAATTATTTTGGGTTTTTTGGTTGAAACTCAAACGCATCTATTGGAAATAGGCCACATGTTTTAAAAAGAAAATAGTTTTGAGATTTTCATGTAAATAAAAGAGGCTTTAAATCAGATAATTTAGAAAAACTAGAAATCAAAAAATGCCTGAACACTAAAGCTAATATAATTAATAAAAAATATTGATTATTTTATTTGTATATATCTACTTTCATTTGAGTATTTACATAAATATGTTTCAAAAATTATCATTCCATCATCAGGGTGTTATATAACTGTCAAAAAAAATTATATTAATTTTAGTAAAGCATGTAATAGTAAACAAAATATTATTAATAATCAATTAAATTTGACTACTTGTCCAATTCTAAAAAATTTTCCAATAATTGCGAGTAATTCGGTAACTCAAGAACTTCAGTAATAATATATTTTTTAAATAATTTAGAAAAACAAGGAACAAAAGACATTTCATTCGAATTTTTTTTTGACAGTTATACAACACCCTGATAATGGAATGGTAATTTCTGAAACATGTTGGCGTATATACTCAAATTAAAGTAGATATATATAAATAAAATAATCAATTCTTTTTTAAAATGTCAATCTACAAACAATTAAAAAATAATATAATTAATAACCAGATACATTTTACGAATAGGCCGTTACTTGATATATTCCCCATTTAGGCCACCCCCACCATAATTGAAGCCACGACCCCGTTCAAGAATTTATTTATTTGCTAGAATAAGTTAGTAATAGTTAGTTTTCGTTCATCTTGATGAAGATACAATGGTATCGAAACCGGTAGACATAGAGTTACTAGTTTTTTATCAAGTGGTTGATACAAAGTTATTTAATTAATTAAAATTAATCAAAGAAACACATTTTTTAAATTAGGAATGTCAAATATTTTAATGTATATTATAGATATCTCACAGAGACGAAACTGTATTTGTTATGGGAAAGTAGGTATAGAAGTTATTTGGGTGTACATAGGACTTATGACCTATCTTTATGGTTGGCTTAAGTGATCACTTAACACAATTGTAATATTCGCCATTTCCACCCATGATAGAATATACCATGCTTATTCATTTTTTGGAAGTTGTATATATGTTCAAATTGCGTGGAAAGCTTTCACATATGAGTTGTAAGCGCCTTTCTAAATTCAAATATTTTCTTTTTCTAACTAACATATTACACAAAGGTGCAATATGTTGGTCCCATATGGGATAAAAGAAAAATAAATTTACCACAGATATAAATGAAAAGCATGCAATGAGTTGTCATAAACTAGAAACCAAAGGGTTAATTAAAAATACATTGCCAGATGTTGCTCCCACGCGTTGGTACCCCACCTGGAATTGTCGGTAAAAGCAGCGTCTGCTTTACTGCAGCGCAGTGAGTCGGTAAATGATTGAGTGAAGCGGAACATATCTTTTTAGAATTATTGCGGAATTCCAAAAGCAGAGAGCGACACAGAGAGGGAAGAACCGCTCTTCCGCTCCTACGCAGTTGATGTAAAATGCATGAGAGTGAACCGACTCGACCTATTTCTCCCGTGACAGCCGGATATGGAATAAATTATGGCAGATAATAACGTGTATCCATCGTTTACTTTCAGGAAAGACTCGCTTTTCTAGCGATGTTTTTTCTGAACGAACCGGTGTTATTGTTATGTAAAAAAATATTATACGTTGGACGCTTTCCCCTGGGCGCGATCCAGCGAACCAAAAAGCTGAAAACTGCTTTATCGACACTCCTGACTCACCGCTGTGACTGTAACTGCGATTGTGACATCAGTGATTGGAAACTATGATTTTGTTATAGCATATCATAAAAAATATAAACTCACATAAAATTAGCACTTAAATATTTAAACATTAACATCATGCGTTTTGACGAAGAACTGGTGGACGTTTATAGACCTGAGGTGATTAAAAGCCGGACTACAGCTATAAGTAGCAACCGTTTCGCCCAATCAGATCACAGCGTGCCCTCCCGCAGCGACGACCATTCTATCTACGATTGCTATAACCGCAATAAGCAATATTCCAGTGTGCAACCATAACTTTCAAAAATTGTAAATATATATTATAATTCGCTAGTGAGTATTACTTGCATCCCGTGTAAACTTGTTCTTGTTCTTATTAACTTACTCCACATTACCACATATAGTACATGTTACACACACTGACCATACACTGAATACATACTGAACTCGAAAGAATTTATCGGAACCGGTAAGAATTCTTCTCTCAACCAATCCGCCAAAGATTCTAATACAGATTCAATTACATTTATATTGTCTTGTCATGAAAAAGATTAGGCTGAACCGAAAAAGTTAACATTGCATACTATAGGCCGACCACAATCAAAAGACCATTCCCTAGCTTTGTCCGGTAAGAAGAAAGCGGGGGAAAGTTGCCTGGCAAGCCTGTATTACAAGCCTTAATATGATATTCCAAATAAATATATATTTTTTACTTTAAAAAAGATTACTTACTTACTAGAAAAACTTATTTTGTGTTCATTTTTTGCATCGTAACAACACACATATTTTTACGCACATTATTTTGAATACGGTCTAGCTATAATAAAGTTGTTCAAAACCAAATATTTTCTATTGAGCAATGATTATACTGCTACGGTTATAATGCTAAGGTAATTTAATAATGAAATGTTGAAGTATTTTGAAAAAAGCTATAAGTTTGAACGATTTATGAATTTAAGTTGGATTTTAGGAAGGTTTTAATTTTTTTAATTTTCTCTGAAAGATTATTGATGCAGCGTATCTCGATAGGTAAATTATTGTAGTCGGTTATTTTAAACTTAGGCATTCTGGTTTGGTTTCCATTTCTCATAAGCTTGAAGTATTCCTGGTTTTCTATTAGGTTTTTTCTTTGCATATTTTCAGTATGGAAACTTCAATATCATCCACGTTTGGTACTGGAAACAATTTTAAAAGATATTTTACTGAAAATGTAGATTTTTTTTCAGTATTACTTTAATAATGATCCTTTGTGATATTTTTACTGAGTTTAGATTTTTTATAAGAACCTTCGCATCTGTTAACGCCGTATATGTGCAGAGTGAACAATGGCGTAATACACATTTTTAATAATTTTTATACATAAAATATTCCTTACTCTAACGAATATGTAGATAAATATAGATATATATTAATAATTTGAAAAAATGTATGTGGCAGAGGGCGTTAACACATCAAAGGTACAAAACGAATTAGCGTAATCGCAGTTCAGATTTTTTTGTTGTCTGCCTAGAAGCCTCTCAAAGTATAAAGAGAGTTTTTTTAACCCTCCGCTTGTCGCAATATGTCTCTCATATTCAAGGGGTGCATGTTCCTAAATTTGATTAACAAGGAATATATTCTGATATTCACTGAACTTTACACGGTACAACACATGTTAAAAAAAAGAAAGGTGCACGCATTATGAGAAATTAATGAAGAAATTTGTAAGATACATTGCTTGATTTCTTCAGATTTTGAATTAAATAATTTTTTTAAAGAATTAAGTGATTTCGTCTGGTCTTGATTATTTTACAGAATGGTTGAACACAAATAAAATTTCGACGTCCACAATAAGATTGGCAAAAAGGAAATTGTATGTACCTACTATTGTTAACAACAGACGCACCAGAAAAAATTAAGAGACAGACCATACATTTAAAAACAAAAAAATATTAAAATTTTGCATATAAATAATAGAAACCTTAGCTTAGATAATTCATAATGCCCCTTATACATTTTGAATAAACTTAGTTCTGGCGAATATAGAATGGAATTGAAACTAGTAAACGTTAAAAAAATCATTGTGGTTTATACAAAATCTATACGAAATTTTTTGATTACATCAATTTAATGACCTAATAAATTGTTGATTTTTCTTTAATATTTTTTTATATTTATTACACAATTTCTATGAAACGTTTTTGAAAAATTATGTGTTTTGTTATTTTCTGATGTTTATGTCGAAGGTTGTTATTGGAAATATTACACAAGCCTTCTAAGTTCATGTACATATTTGTCAGATAAACTGCTATTAATAATGCTTCATTTTAGATGCGACTAGTGAAGGGTTAAGATAAATTCAACAATGTTGACATAACAGTATTCCTTGAGGGAATTTGTACACAAGTCTTAACGGATTACGGTTAACTTGTTTATTTTAAAACGAAGAGAATGTTGTGAAAAGCCTCTTTTAATCAGTCATGCTTTTTTAAACTCGTCAGAAGATGAATCTACGATCTTTGCATTAGTAAATTAATCACAAAATCTCCTATTTTTCACAAAAAGCTGTAAAAAGGCTATTCCCGCCAACCTTTTGATAATAATTAATTAAGTCTAAAAAAAACTTCACCCACAAAGGGTTTTACTAGTCTGTGGGTTTATTATCACAATTAACTTAATTTAAATAAATAAAAATGAAAACAATAGTAATTTCATAATATTTAAATTAACAAAAGAAAATGTAAACGATTCCAAATTTAAGAAAATATTAGTAGAATGATATATATAATATACTTTAAATTAAACACGTACTTAAATAAGACGAAAAACCTAACATTACTTATTTCAAATAAATGTATATATTCATTCTACCATCACTTACCATAAATTACATTTTTTTTAAATATATAAGTCATAATACTAAATGCTACTAAGAAAGGGAATAAAATATGTATCATTTACAGAAGACCACATAAACAAGTATATAATTTTTTTTGGTTATTTTAAATGGTAATATTGGCTATGTGAAATAAGCTAGGATGTAAGTTAACATCTTCAATACTGTAAATTTACATTCTAATTTATACATCACTATACAGAATGTCCAGTATCTCGACGTCAAGCCGAAATTGGGTGTTAGGCCAAGTCATAGTAGTTATAAGAAAAATATTTTAAAAAATTAAAAGCATTTAAAAAAAAATCAAAAAATCTACACCCTGTGACGGTCTTTTCACTCTTGTTGTTACACATCTTCATTTTTTTTATTATTATGTAATCCTGAATAATTCTTCAGTTAACTTTTATCTAAAATTCAAAGCTAACAGCTCCAGCTTGGAAGAAAATGTCACTTTTTGACCAAGCCAAGTATTGCCCAGTTTTAACTAACTCTTTTTTAATTTTTTTTAAATATTTTTCTGATAACTATTATGACTTGGCCTATCACCCGATTTCGACTTGACGTCGAGATACGGGATACCCTTTATATATAAGAATGCAAATAGACTGTAATATTTCCAAACAAACATGTAAATAAATTGCGAAATTTGTAACAAGTTTTCCGGTACGGAAAAGATTTCCAAAAGTCTTGGAAGTAAATTTTAAACTCCGCGGCTACCGACGCGTTCGCGTTTTACATCTTCAATAGAAATTTGTCTTTTTTGATGTTTCACCCAAAATGTAAAGAATATTTTTGCTACTTGCTATGATACACCCTATTAGAAATTCAAATCTGAAACAGGATTAAAGGTTGTAAAATATTAAACATAGAAACCCTGCCTGTCTTTCTATAAAATTAAAACTCGAGAAAGGTAAAACCAATTTCCTCCAACGTAATTGTACACGTTTCGGTTTCTAAGCAAAATATAATAACGTACAGAACAAATATGTGTCTCATGTCGTAAAAATTTGAGCGTGTATTCTAAGAGATACAATACATCGAAACAATATACGAGATATATACCTTTATGGTTTGATAGCTCTATCGAAGAATCCCCCATATCCCGTATAAAATTTAATATAAATCGCCTTTACCCGAGAAAATCTGGGTTATAACGTTCTAATATTAACGATTGCGTCAAGCCAATCGCATTTCATTTAAAGTTTAATTATTGTTCTAATATTTAAAAAAAAAAAAAATCATATAAAATGCAATTAAAAAATATTTTTTTAAATTTATTAATCAACTAGCTGTTCATACCCGGCGAACAAAGATTCGCGACATAGTTTTGCAAATTCTCCAATAAAAACAATGTTTGCATTTAATCTGGGCTGGGATGGATAGGATGTTAAGGAGGAAATGTCGTTTACATGCCAGGTTCTAAAGAATAATTACTACGCAAAATTTCCGATCGGCCAACAGTGTAGATTTGTACAAAAAAATATCAGGGGAGGGGGTGGGGTAAAGGGGACGAGGGAAAAGTTGTCTTCGCTACCCGCCGGATCTTATAGAATAAATATGCAAAATTTGGATCAGATCGGTCAAACGGTATATATTTGTATAGGAAATGCATCAAGGATAGGTGTGGGGTGAAAGGAGAGGGAAAGAAATAAAGGTCCCCTTGTTACTCCGTCGTGTCTTGAAGAATAAATATGCAAAATTTGGGTCAGATCGCTCAAATGTGTAGATTTGTACAGAATATATGTAGGGGAGGGGGTTGGGTAAAGGGGGAGGGAGGAAATGTTGCCTGTGTTAAAGATCCTAAAGAATAAGTTTTTCAATTTTTGCGTCTAATTGGTCGAAAGGTGTAAAGGAGAGGGGGGAAATGTCACCATTGTTACCTGCCGAGTCCTAAAGAATAAGTTTGCAAAATTCCGAGTCCGATCGGTCAAATGGTACAGATTTCCATCGAAAATATATCAGGAGGAGGGGAAGGGATAAAAGGGGGGAGAAATGTCGCCTATGTTAGCCGCCGGGTCTTAAGGAATAAGTATGCAAAATTTGAGTTAAATCGAATGAACGGTGTCTATTTATATAGAGAACAGATAGACAGACATTGAGTTGTATAGGTATAGATGAAGAAAATAATACTAAAAAAAAAAAGTTTAACCCAAAAATAGGTACATGCATAAATATGATGAACGTGAAAAATTATTATTACAACTACAGAAGTAAATATATTATACCTACCTGTTAATTATGTCGATCTATGTGACGTTCGACATTCAAAATTATCGTGACGGATTGGAAACTTTAAATATTTTGTTTAATAAAATTCAATTATTTACGAAAAATAGCATAAGGGACGCGTACACAGCGTAGAGTGAGACTTACGTTGTCTCGATCTGCTCTCGGAAAGGTGACCCGTGAAAAAAATATATTAAAATTATTAGTCTGGTGAATTCTAGTAATATATTTCGGTAGCCTGATAGGTGATACGATCTGATGATGTCTAAACAGTTCTCTATAAAATCGACACATGGACGATTTCCTAAGAAGGAAAAAAAGAAACATGCTTTAAGACGTGGTTTTGACGTAGTATGCTGCTGATGTTGTAACAACGCCACATTATGAATACTAAGCCTAGAAAATTAGACCAATTCGACGCAAATCCCTATTGTTTGGTTGTTTAGATTAACCAGTCAGGTCAAGGAAGGTATTGTTTACACTTAGTCCCAACCAAGGGTAAGGCCCTTGAGATGAAGACAAAGAGACAAATGTTTAGCCCTTCAGGGCAATGAACGCATAAAATTGTTTACATTAACCCCATAACAATCCCTTCGAAACAAAGAATATTTATATTAATTTACAGACAAAGGATCCGTAGTAAGTATAAATAATAAAAGATTTTCTTAAGTTTTTTGGTACAGTTAGTTCGAATAAATTGATGTCTTGATTAATAATTGACTAAAGAAAAACCTTTTTATACATGAAACGATACGTGTGTAGAGAAATTTATTTAATGAATTGCGAGATAATCAAACGTCTTCTGTATTCTTTAAGAACTCCGCACTAAAGAAAGGCTCATCATTACATTCAGATAAATAATTCCTTCGTTTTAAAGCATTTAATAATATTACGTACGTTCTTTCAGTTGTTAAACTATGTTGATAAGTGACGCCATCAGTTTTCGCGTCTACCAGATGCATTGCAATTTGAAAAAATTTGAAAAATCCAAAATTATACTATAATTATTAATTTTTTTTAACTAAAATTTGATAGATCTTCTTGATCGTCGCCACGAGTCTGCTTGCAAAGTTTCAGCTCGATTGAATTACGGAAAAAAGGTCAAAAATCGATCCAAAATTTTTTCGACGGCAAGCCGGCAAGCAAGCAAGCAGACGCCGCGAGTTAATTAATATAAAGGGAGTAAAAACAAGTGGTTTTCTATTCACGAGTTTTCAGCTTTTATGTCCCGTGATTTTTCACGGGTGTACGGCTAGTTTATTTTATAAAACGAAAAGAAGCGTTCTAGTGCCATCTATCGGACAATGTTTTTTTATTCTGAATCGGAAAAGTTTCACTTTAATAGTACTCAACGCGACACACACGTTATTATTTTAATTGTTAAAGTCCACCCTGTGTTATTGCAGCGGTTGTGTTGTTGCAGCACGTGACAATGTCATAATAAAATCCCAGATCCTCTTATTGTCTCCGGCCCCGTGATGGGGATCCCCGCCTTTTCAGTCGGGCCGAGTTTTATCTTAACATTTCAGACTTTTCTGCCTCCCACGCTTATGGGAAATCCATCCCCCCCTCCCAGACGTATTATCTCGGAGAGGAGTGACAGGATGTAGAAGATGAAACATCGTCTCGGGAGACGGGCGGAACAGCGTTTTCACCTTCTTGTTGGCAAACTACTCGTGAAGAAAGTATTTGTGTTTCGTTACAAAATTTAAATTAAATCTATTTCATTATACGGCACGAAAGTACCAAACAAGAAAGCAACATGTGTAATACCAACATTATAATTTCGTTGTCTTTCCGCCTGTTTGTCTGTCTATCCGTGTAACGTCCGTAAAATCGTTTGAATTCACGGCTTAAACAAATGTAACGGCCGGAGATGGGGCGTAATACCGCCAAAAAGACATTATAAAAAAAGACAAAATAAATAAGAGGGCTTAACAAAGACGCGAACTAATTTTTCGTCATTTTTTACGGGTTACAGCTGGTTGTTATAATATATTTATTAAAAACTTCAAACGTAACCAAGTTACAATCATGTTTGTTTTAAATATTTTCTATAACACTGTATTTACAACCATCTAATATTGATTCAGGTTGGATCTGGTGATCTACTTGTAATGAACATGTTTTTTAAGATTTTTGTGTATTTCATTATGTTATGTTCAGATTTATTTACATTGTTATTTTCTAAAGTGAAAGGGGGTGAATAAAGAACGAATGTGGATTGTAATTTGATATGGGAAGGAAAGAAACACGGTGATGTACGAACTTGCATGACAAGCAGTTTTAAATTATTTATGTGTAGGTCAAAGAGTGGAGTGGATAGGAATATTGGGGGGGGGTGACATCAAAAGCTGGAGGGAGCCTGGAATAGGTAATACCCAACAAGTGATAACATCTAACAACAAAAAAATGTATATTATTATGTCAATTAAAAGCCGACGTAAATATGGATTTTCATAGCACAAGCGTTTACCTTAGTTTGAAAATACTAAGAATATTGATGTGACACGTATTTAAAAAAATATATATGTATAAAAAATCTAAATATTATGCATTGAAGAATACAGATAATACGTATGAGAAAGTCTTAGTGGTAGTTCACAATTTAAAACATTTCCATTTCATAGTTCATCTCCTCCATTTCGATACGCAATTTATTTGATATGGGATCATTTTAAAGTTTTTTCATATTTGAACCAACTCACTATTAGTAAAAGTTTGTAAATTTATATACAGTCTTACCGTTAAAACATGTAAACTAGGCATTTACATTAGCTTATAAAATATTTTAATATTCAAATCATAACTTTCAATACAAAATGTTACAATACAAAATCTTCTAAAACAAAATTCTATAGTAATCTTGTAATACCAAATCTAACAACTTTCTCTTCAATATTAGTAGAATAATTGGTTTTATACAAAAGATAACACTTTGTATAAAACCACTACTTATTGAATAATCAACATGTTTTGGGGCCACTGGTCTCTTCTCAGGATACTTATCTCTGAAAATTTTGGCCACTTTTCAAGACATAAGGAAATCATTGAAAAATTAGATATTCGAGGAAGAGAAGAAAGGGTCATCAGTAAAACATGCATTACCGATTTTTGTTTTACCGATTTACCGGTAAATAGGACTAAATTCCATTATCAACTTACCGGTAAATAAGAACCGATAATTTCAGAATATCATTTTTCACTTTTTAATGTGTTATATGAAAGCAGGATCGTTCAATATTTTGTTGTATGGTGCATTTATATGGATTTTTTTCTTGGGTAATATAATGCATATATCTGCGTTGGGGTCCGAGGTTATGACCGTCACAAAAATCACTGTTTAAGCTTACGGTATTTTATTGATTTATTCATCCCTTGGCGACTACTCTGCCCCGAATTCAAAACTAATACTAAGATGATTTAAAGGTTAAGGTACGCCTTAGAAGTGTTATTTTGTACTGAAAATTACGCTTTCAAGGCGTACCTTAACCTTTAAATCATCAAAGTATTTATTTATTTCAACGTTACAACGGTTACAAAACCTATTACAGTAATTTGATGTTACACAAAATACCTTTGTGTAACATAACCTTAAAATGACACAATAATTTATAATATAAAATGAAAAAATAATATACTTTTATATACTTTGAGGCTTATATGGGTTTTAACATTCAACATTTCATATAGAAAAAATAAAATCAAGAAAAAAATATATACATTAGGTAATATTATTAAAAGTCGAGTAGTTGAATATATCAATAATCTGGGGTATACAAAATGGATATTTTCATTCTTTGGCTTTTATCTCTTAAAGCGGCAGGTCATATCTTTTAATCCGAACTTCTTCTAGACATCAATTCCCGAGACGCCTTCCGTATATCAACCTCTCATTCTACATCTGTTAACATTGTGGTCCCCGTTTCTAGCTGTAAAGTAGGTTTATTATTAAAAGGTGCGTAGTTAACCGCCCGGGTGATAAACTACATTATGTACGTGTGTTTATGACAAAAGTTAGTTTAACGTTCTCTGAGGAAGTATTTAGAGGCGGAGCGGATAACCTTCTCTTGAATTTTGGATCTCAATTTGGTTTGATTTTAATTAACAAAAACGAAGTTATGATGGGAAATAAAGGGAGTACTTAAAAATAATCCAAATTATTAAATAATATAATTTTAGTGTTGTAATTTAAGTAAACAGTAAAGTTTGTAGATAAACTGAGCTCAAATTTTACGCACAGACGTAGTCTCGATGACAATACATGAATCGATTACTAATTTATCAATTAATTCATCACAATTAATTACAAAAAGATTTAAGGTACAGATACACATGCTTCTTTACTGGCATGCTAATGAGCATGCCACTAATAAGCATGCCCTAACAACTGTACACACTTGCTCATTACTGGCATGCTTATTAGTGGCATGCTCATAAATAAGCATGCCCAAAGCTAACAATCAAACACACATGCTTATTAGTGGCATGCTCTTGTCATAGAATAGAGACGCTCTTGTTCAAAATGGAAACTTTGCAAACTGACATAGAAAATTCAAGTGAACCAATAAAACAAAAAAGTTCCCGAGTTCCATCTGCACTTTTTGATTTTAGTTTTATAATTTTTATTGTAATATTTGAATCATTCATGCCTATTAATAAAGTTTCGTAAACATTATTTCTCACTATATTATTTTTACACAACGGTGACCGAGTATTCCACAGACATTCGTGATTCCTATAATAAGTCACGAAAAGTAATTTTTTATCATCTCCCCAACGCGCCATATTTGTTTCATCTGTCGCGGACTGAGAAGATCGCATTGATAATACTAGCCGCGAAGCCCGCGAATGACATAAGCATGCTCATAAATAAGCAAGTCTGTTCACACATGCTCCAAAGATACCCTTTCTCTATGGTGAATGACAGTGGCATGCTTATAAATCAACCGGCGGTTGATTTTTGAGCATGCCACTAGGTGGCATGCTCATTTCTAGCAATGTGCGTACACACATGCCACTAATAAGCATGCCACTGTCAAGGTCGATACTGCGCATGCTCACGGGCCACTAAATAAGCATGTGTATCAGACGCCTTAATTGCTGTAATGGTATCAGGTAGGTCACAAGTTTTTCCAAGATGATTTAACGGCTTCTTCTCCAACATCATCCCAAGCACCAGAAACAGTTAAAACTGCGTCTTTGATATTCATTGTTTTAAAGTTTCAGAAATATTTGCTTCTCGACTTATCGCATTAATAAAATCTCCTTTTTGTAATTTTTTTTCACCATTTATCGAAACTAAAGAGTGGTTGCTTATGACCGTGTGGCGAAGTATAGAACTGTGTACGTCATATACACGAAAGACAGGGAGGACGGCGGATTATCGAGCTGAAGATTCACAATGACGGTGGATTACAAAATACAAAAATTGACTCGCAAAAAAACGGCGGATTATAGTAGTTGTCGGATAGTCGAGCGGAAGATTAGTGAGAGAGTACTGAATATAATTTTGTGCTTCGTAGAGCACTGCTTCATTATATATGACAACATATGTTTCAGCCTCTAATTGTGTTTATTCTAGTGTTATTGTGTTTATAACATATCACAGGTGCAGTAGAATGTAAAAATGAAATGTAATTAAAATATTTATTTCATTACACATGTCTCCAATTATCCTGCGGTCGATTTCATAATTTTATTAAGAATTTACTTTGATTTCATTATTTTATTAGGTGCGACATTTACGTAGCAACTTTTATAGACTTGTGGTATGTTTGAGCTGTAACAGTAGTAAGAGGAATTAATTCATTCATGATCAAGGATATTAGCAAAGTTCGATGAATTTTTTGCATCAGCTATTCATCAATTCAATTCAATTCTTCCATACAGACTTTGAAGAGTTGTTTCAGTTAATAATATTTTTTTAATTAAATAAAACACGACTTGGTATACACCACTAAATATTTATTTTCTTTATTCAAGATGAATAAACACCTCTACAAGTTTTGGGAATGAAGTTCCCTTCTTCAGGAGGATACAATGTATGCTAAAATTAAATGATCATTATATAGTTAACGAGTAGGGTGGAGAGTAGGCGGAGTAAGTAATTCATCTTGAATAAACAAAATAAATATTTAGTGGTGTATACGTTTAGTCTGTTTTATTTAATTATTAAATATGTCACCACAAAGTTATATGTCATTCATTGAAGAAATATTTTTTTGTTTAAACTGGTATCAATTTAGATATTTTTGCATGTGTTATCTTTTTGTCACAAAGGAGAATAAAATTCTCTTACAAATGGCAGAGGAGACCTTAAGTTTGTACTGACATTATTTATCCTTATCTTAATTATGTTGGAGATGTGAGTGGCAGAGTTATTATACTTTTTCATAGTAAATAAAATGAATCCCATTTTTAATAATTTCGTTGTCTTTCTGTCCGTCCATCCGCGTAACTTAGTGTGACGTCCGTAATTTCGTTCGAATTCACGGCTAAAAAAACAAATTAAAAACGGCCGCAGATGGGGCTTGAACTCCGGGCGATCAAACTCACACGCCAAGACTTACGCAAGACGCCACCACCGTATGTGTGGGATGTTTGAAAAATAGACTATATAGAAATATATAAAACTTAGCAAAGACGCGAACAGTTGATTAATAAACAATAAATATAAATAAATAAAATAGTATCTTCGCAATCTGCAGTGTATTTTGCTATGGTGTAGTGGTAAGAGTATCTGACTCCCACCCGGGGAGCTCGGGTTCGATTTCCGGTACTGGAAAATTTTTGTTTTCTTATTTTATTTTTGATTTTATTTTGATTTCTATTTTATTTATAATATTCATCATTTACAAATTTTTTTTTTCGATTTTTCCTTAAGGACTTTGATAACTGGATAAGCATTAGAAGAAGAAATAGGTAAAACAGAATAAATGTTGGTAATTTAATGACTTTTGTCTGTCTAAATTTACAGAATAAATTTCTGTAGGTATTTACTGCTTCATGTTGGTTGAGCCTCGCCATATATATATATTGAGATTTATATCATCGTCTCTCGTTCAAAGTTTTTAAACAGTGATTGTGAGAGTATTGCATCTTGTATGCTAGCTTTCAGTTTGGCAAAATAATTAAATAGAATAATGTAGAACTGTTTAAATTTATACTTTCTGATGATTCACAGTTCATTAATAAGAAAGCACTATCACCGTATTACTATTCAGTGCTGGCTCGACGCATTTTAAACACTTCTTCATTATATACATGCCAAAAAACTCAGTATACTAAAAATACACATACAAATATGCATCATTGAACTAACTATGAGCGATTTTTTTTTTTGAAATATGGATTTAGACATGGCTATTAATTACTGCGAAAAGATAAACCAAATGAGTCGATAAATCGAATTTTGAGTTAATTATGCAGAGTTGTTCTTTAGATGCATATTCTAGCAAGGAAAAAGTAAATGAGTCTGAAAATAAAATAAAATGCGACTATTTTTTAATTTTTTGAAAAAGGTCAAATGACATGATTAATTATTTGAAAAATTTGGCAAAAAGCCAAGACATTAGTCGGCTTGATTCGTGTGTAAAAAACAAAACTACTGGTGCAAAAATTAGATAAAAATAAAAAATACTTTTAGAAATATAAGATATAAACAAACAAAATTAGGTGACAGAATATTGCGTAGTATTAAAATCTGAATAATATGATAATAATTGTGATAGGAATATTACAATATGCACCTTTAAATTCGATTTGTTTTTTCAATATATATTCTTACGTAAATGTCATGCTTCAATGTTCTTACCGCATGCCTCTAGCATTAAGTATTAACCGATTTCTTAAAGATGCCATTCATTCAAAAATTTCCTACTAATTGACTAAAAAAATATCCATTATACGAAGAGACTATTACCGTGAGAAATACATATACGGTTATTTTATTTTATTTTATTTTTGGGAAACATACAGTACAATTTAATTTTTTTTTATATAATATCAAAAAAAATATATTCGTTTAGCATGATCAGTGAAGTTTCCTCGAAGCTGGTAAAAAAAAACTAAATAAAAAACAATGATAAAGAATATGTGATAAATAATAAATATTTCAAAGATTTAAATGATGATAATGCATAAAATGGGAGGGGTGGGGAGAGGGAGGGAATGGTATTCAATTAAAGAAGTATCAAATTTAATTCAATAATCATAAATGAGATTACGGATTATGCCTAAATTCAAGTGCATATTCCTCTTCCTTGTACTGTCCCAACTCATTGCCTAGGTAGGCTGTTGGGCTCTTCTCGTTCTCAGGCTGTATCTTCTTCGATTTTGGGTATCGCTTTCATCTAGGCCGCTAACCTGCAAGATTTTGGAGCATCCAGGAGTTCTTTGGATGACTATTGATGAAGCTCAATAGACGTTGCCTGCTTTACCGTGTGGTCTCTGTCTTATGCGCCCGTACCATCTCAGCTGTCGTTCTTCCAGCTTACTGTTTATGTTTGTGACACCCGGGCTACCATGGATGCGTGAACTTTTAATCTTATATTTTAGTGTTACACCTGCCGACCACCTAAGAATATGCATTTCTGCTTTTTCAAGTTGCTTAGAGTAGGAGTTGTACATTGTCCAGCATTCAGAGCCATGCGCAGGTCTAACAATAGTCTGGTATACCTTTCCTTTAAGTTATAAGGTTTAAAAATATATGATGAGATGCCAGAAAGCATGAAGAATATAAATAAGATGAATGTATTTAAAAACAAATGCTATAATTACTGTAAAAATAGTACAGAATTGTAGAGCATGAGATTTATTATTAATTATAGATTGTACCGTAGATTAGATTAGATGTAAATGTAAATATGTAGGTTATTATGGATAGTATATTAGTAATAGATTTAAGAATGTAAAATGTTAAATACTAGTTAATGTACAATGTAATATTAATATTTCCCCATCCAGTTGTATTGCATATTATTTATAAAAAATATTTTATAATTTTCCAAGCTGGCCCTGGTGCTATCAGCAATGTTGTTAAGAATTTCTAAACATTGCGACAGTCGGGATTATGCCCATTATCGGTCAACTGATAACGCAAGCTGTACAGTTTGTTCTCAACTGTAAATGAATAAGAATACTTCGAACCGTGGGACTGCCTACATTTATCTAACCTTTATCTCCGTGTCTTCAACTTCGCATCGCTAAATCATTGGTCTTATGGGTCTTTTGCAATGGGTTCTCCTTTTACTTACGATCTGTCCGCGGCATGTCTACCTCCAGCAGCTTTCCATAGACAGGATCGAACATGAAGGGGAACAAAGAAAATTCTCAGCTTGGGAATTAGGACTGGGCACTGTTGTTGTTAAACAGATTACTAACGTAAGCAGTCTGGAGACCTTGGTGCTGGCTGACCCTGCAGCCTCGCTGCATCCACTACACCACTACATTCCGAATTCATACAGGCTGGAACTTCGTCTGCGTACTCTGGCCGATCTGGTAATCCGAATATCTGAAGCCGAGACGATCATGCATCAGTATATTGAGAATCCTAAATCTGAGCGGGAAGAGATAAACGAATTTGCGCAGTGGTGTACATCATTCGATCCCGAGTCTTTATCAGATTTTCTGGAGAGGATTCACACTCTGGTGGCTCCGGACCCAGCAGGGGGTGGACCGCTAGATCGCGGGTTGTTCGACGTACTGGGTAGTGCTTTTCGGACCGCTCATCCATATCCCTGCGGTCTTCAACAATCACCCCACCAGTTCCTGTACAACATGTATAATATTATAGCTCTTACCGAAAACAAAGCGCAGAAAATGGTGCAGTATTCGAAGTCTATGCTCGATCTAGATGGACGAGGAAATCTGACACAGAGGTATTACGAGATACACCGGAGGTTTGAAGAGCGAAGTACAGCTGTCCTGGTCACCGCGAAAAATGTCCTCGGTGAAGTCAGCCGTGAGCTCTGGCGCTGCGATCCTCGACGCCACAAGGAAGGAGAAACATTTGTGTCTCTGATTCGTCTGCTGCAAGGATACGTAGAGAAGGATACGTTACGAGTGGATCCAGTACACGAATGGGAGAACCCTCGGACATAAAAGAAGCTGTTTGTCGGGAGATTCTCAGGTTGATTCGTGGTGGCGTTGGTTGTTTTGGCACTGTTCCTACTGCATGTGTATGTGTGACCAGGACGGGTCCGACTCTCACCGCCATTTCAGTCTCCGGACAAACATCGCCGACACCTACAGCAACAGAGTGATCGTAGGAATCCGGTTCACCAAGATAATGAAGGTGATTCACATTCAGATATGCGAGGGCACTCTCCTTCCAAGGGGGAAGATTGACCCGGCGAGTGTGCACTGGCGTCCTGTCACCCCTCTGGACATCGATGACTCCGACCTAATAAAGGGAAAGGATTACCACAGCATGTCTTACGAGGAGCGTGCCATAGATCTGGACAGCTTGGAGGGACCACAGAGTCACCTTCTGACTGGAGTGCGCTTTCGCAAGGTAAACAGTCACCTCAATTTCGCCATCAGGACCACACCGTTTAACTTCACCACCGGAAGACTAATAGGCGAGAAGAGTGTATGGACTGATGATGATAATGCTCACACTCGAACCAGCCTGTACCTGCCCAGGCCGGGCGTGCCAACGCGCAGCTTGGCCTCCGTCCCGGATTCCAGTTCGCACCAGTTCCTGGAGTTCACACATAGTGATCTGAGCTCTGATGCGGCACAGAGCACGGTGCCGTTTCTGGACGCGCAGGCGGCGGCACCTCTCCCACCCGTTCCTCTATCCGGAGCCGGGTTGTATCACAAGAGCAGACGGTTGTCCGGAGGGTTTGTGGCCCCAAAAGTTATAACCTACGACTTTTCAACGCATTTGAAACCTGTCTTCTCAGATGCCGATAATATGGTTGATTGAATATAAAATTCTCGTTATTCCTTTATAATTATTGTGGTGTATTAATATTCTTACGGTGTATGGTTTCCAGTAATACTCGGGATTAAGTTACAGCTTTTATTGGAAGACTTTATGCAATGAAAGATATTATTTATGGCACGCGAATCATATCACTCGGTAGCCAATAAGTCTGCCCTTCACGCGGACCCGGCCGACCTTTTATCCCCTTTCTCGCCCACTCTGGTTTGCTCTCTCTTTCGCCCATTCCACAGACACTACAAATATCAAAATATTGATATAAATAAAAAGATTGTTACACCAAATTCTATTAGCACACCAAGTTCAACAAAGATCGGTGAAATGCTGTGCGTTTTCAGATATTTTTGAAGAATCAAATTTAAGTGTTACCTGGCATGAGTCCGGCCCCTCCGACGCCATTGACCAAATTGGCTTCCGGCGCGTCGTCCCCTACTCCGTCATCATGGTCCATCGCGTCCTCAGCATCCAAATCGTGTTCGTCTTCTGTTTCTGACATATGGCCTTCAGTAAACTGAAATGCAAGGGAAATATTTAAAAAAAAAAGTGAATATCTCTTGTTTTATATAATATGAGACTCAAGTTCTTCATTCAACAGTTCAAACTTCACAATATTTGACAACAGATTTGGTTGCAAATGCATAAGTTATTTAAATTTTATTGGTGTTGTTTGAGGACGACGACCTAAGTCCCTTTTTAATGTTTAGAAAATAGTGGGCTTTTCATTAGGGATCTCCTCCGCTAACTAATTAATAAAATGTGAAAATATGTATTTAACTTCTTGAGCATCATAATATTATTCGCTTATATTCAAATGAAGTACTAATATTTTCAAAAAACTACAAAAATATTGGTACATACGTGAGTAATAATATTGTACGTATTTAGAACTGTTATATTATTTTAAAACGTTAATAAATATTATTATTCCATCACCTCAATTTCTCCATCATCTCCTTCAATGTACAGATCATCATCATCTTCTACCGACTCCTGACCATCAGTTGCTCCAACCTCTCCCATCGCTCTTCCCATTCCTTCTGCCGTCCTCTCCTGCACCATGACAGGGATCCTGGCGGTGGTGCTCGATGACATGTCTTGAATGGGAATGTTGGCTTGCCTTGAGTACTTGCTGGCGGCTCTGGCCTTAGCCTCTGCCAATTGTTCCGGAGTTTCGCGCCGTCCTGAGCTATGTATTCAAATAACACAAAAATGTGATTGGAAATTGACATAATTGTAGACTTTTTGTGTTTAAAAAATAATAATCGAGTGCCTTGTTTTAAGCCTCGGGGTATATCTAAAGAAATCTCTATGACAAACAGCATGCAATCCTACACTTTCCTATTGATTGCATAGTCTTTCGGACCTTATGTCAAACCTAGACGTCATTTCCCTTCCCCTAGCCAGCCTACAAGTATCATATTTTCCAAATTTTGCATATTTACTCTTTAGGACCCAGAAGAAGATATTTATCTCCCTCTCACTACCTGGACCAAAAATTGCACACATTGTTACAATTTAGGGTTTGTGCAAAACAAAAGCAGCACTCTCCCCTTAAACCCCACCTTAAATTAAAACTAATTCTGAGTCCCGGGAAACACCGTTTGTGGACTACTAGAATTGTATTAATGTAAATCAACTTTGATTAAAAGAAAATTGTGAATTTTTCATTCATGTAGACCATGTGAAAAAATGTTAATTTTTACTCTGCACAGGGCAATCCTGTGCGTCTTTCATAATGTCAACTTATCTCTTTATTCTTGGAATCATCATGGAACAGTGGAAAGAATATATCTCCTCTCCACTTCAATCCAAGTAGTTTATACAAAGTTTTTAGATAATTGAAATTAATAATTATATAAAATATACATCATTATTATTGTAATATTAATTTATATAATTTATAATTAAATTACCTTTGTAAACACCACTTATTTATTGAAAAAATTCAACATGTTTTGAAGCCAATGGCTTCTTCGTCAGGATAACAAAAATAAAATTTAAAAATCGAAGTATAGATCAAAATATTATAAAGTTATATACGGAAAATGATAATATAAAGTAATAATTAATTGTTTAAATAGAAAAATTATTCCGAATTTTCTAACCATCTTTTGGCTATGGATCAATCTTCCCCCATCCCATAAAGGTTGACAAATTTTACATACAAATTATACAGAATCACAATTTGATAAATTAGAAATTTTGTAAATAAGAAAGAGTGTAAATAGTAAATTGAATGTTATAAATAATCAGGCCCTTTTTGCAAATAGTTATCTTTTAAATTTATTTTCATGTTAAGTAGGTACTTTATATTATCATTTTCCGTATATAACTTTATAATATTGTAACGAGCTGATCGTTGACATTTGACAGTTCCATAGAAAAGTGTCACATGCGCAGAACGGCGGGCCGGTATGCCCAGTGGTTGAAAAAAAGAACTAACATGATTAATAAATAGCAAAGAAATGGAAGGGTTCTTACCCGAGTAGAAAAACAAAAGAGAGCTGTTCTTTTGTGTTTGAAAAAAAAAATAGCAGGAGATTGCGTTGCGAGCGATTGTAAAATGTTAGTGATAATGTACAAGCGATAATAAAAGATTTATTTTACGAGTTGTGCCATTTCATTTTTCGAGCGAGCCACGCCACGTAACAATATTTTGATCTGTACTTCGATTTTTAAATTTTATTTTTGTTATCCTGACGAAGAAGCCATTGGCTTCGAAACATATTGAATTTTTTCAATAAATAAGTGGTGTTTGCAAAGTTAATTTATATAAATTATAATTATGTCACCACAAAATAATTTTGCTATATTTGAAGAAGAAGTTAATAATTATATTTTTATGAATTTCTTTTCACACAAAAATTCAATGATTGAACTAGTTTACCTCTCGATGAGGAAAGTGTCAGCTCTGTTCTTGGGCCTGCCCCTGCCAGCGAGCAGAGGGAGGAACGACCTTCCGTCCATGTGAGCGGGCTGGGAGACGCCGGCCATGTGCAGGAACGTCGGCGCTATATCCAAGTTCAGCACTATGTCGTCCACGCTGGAAACGGAAATGCAAGTTTATTCACTCGTCATCTCTCAAGTCATCGACGAGGTATACATAAAAAAAATATTTCCATCGTACTGATGTATTTCTGGATGGGGTAATTTTTAAAAATTCATTTTTTGGTTGAAAAATACATATATGTAGCACCTAAAACCAAAACCCTCTAAACAGATTTCGGATAACTTCAATTAATGACTTATGCAATACAGGCGGACCTCGACTTTCGAACATAATTGGTTCCTGAAAATTTGTGCGAATGTTGAATGTTCGAAAGTAGAGGGAAGTAAAAAAAAATTAAAATTGCATGTATTTTGTAATATTTATTTATCAAGTAAATATATGATGTTTAAGAGGCTTTAAAGTGTTTTAAAAGACATTTTTAAGTGGGGTTTGCGGGCGTTTCCCTTATAAAGTTATCAAGAGCTAATTGTTTGCCACTCTTCTTTCTCTTTTCTTCATATGGTATTTTATAACATGCTATGTCTTTATAGATCGGCCTACACACTCGAGATATGCGTTCTCCATTGGAATCACAATTTTCCATAATATTTAAAAATTTGTCAAGATGCATGACGGCTTCATTCATATTTTTCATTGTTATACACTTGATGATTTCATAAGCTTCTTCTTCCTAACTTTCATTATTTATTTCATTTTCATACTCCTGTTGCTCAATTAAATATTCATTTGTTAGAGGTTCTGGGTGAGATTTTATCATCTCATTAACATCCTCATTGGTAACATCTAAGTTTAGTTCATTCATTAGGCGGACTATATTAATTGTGATAGTTTCCGGAGTTTCATCACAATTTATAAAATTGTTTCCATGAACCTTTCATGGTTGACTCTTTTATTTCAGCCCACGCTATATGTCTCATGCGTCTCCAATATTGTTTATTGCGTTTCATACATTGTAGTTCTTCCAGAAATCTTTTAATGTAGGCCCACCTTCCCTGTCAGTTGCTTCGATAGCCTAAATCATTATTGACGTCATAAAATTATCGTTTAAACATAGCTATCACCGTTTGGTCCATAGACTGTATAAGGCAGGTAGTACTGGGAAGAAGAAACACAACATTGATTTCCGTGTATAAATTCTGTAGAGATTTTGGTGTCTTGGAGCATAGTCTAAGATGAATAATATTTTAAATGGTAAATTATTATCTTTCCTTCCTGCGCAAAACTAAATCTCTATCCTAGCTAGCTCACAAGCAAAGTGACGGGAGCAAGCAAGAATTCCACTTGCTTGTAAGAAAGCGAGAGGGTGATATCTTTACCCCACAGCCCGACAATGTGCGAAATAGCGAATTGTGCGAAAGTCGAATGTTCGAAAGTCGAGGTCCGCCTGTATGCAGTTTTGTAGATTTTTGTCAGCTATGTGCAGAACACATTCTGTGTTTTGAACACATTCTGTGCTATGAACACATTCTGTGCTATGAAACATGCAGAACACATTCTGTGCTATGCTGTGAAGATAGCAATATTGGGATGTCAGATCTTTATCCGAATCTTGACAGGTATGTATAACATTGTATTGCCGCCAATTTCGATGTTTTAAGTTTGACATGTTTGAAATTAATGAATTCAATCAATCAGGAAGCACCAAAACGTAAACAAACGTCAATTTATTCACAATTATGAATAATGAGCTTTTTAATTGGTTGAATTCATTAATTTACAACCTGTCAAACATAAAACGTCAAAAAATGGCGTTTCAATGTTATACAATAACCTTCAAGATACAGAAATAGCAATATTGCTTAGTTCAGAATACGGATGATTGTTTCTTGCAAAAATTACTTTAATGCATTGATAATGCATGTTGACAATCAAGGTTCTACTACAAAAATACTGCAAAGTATACAGGGTTATTTGCATAACATTAATAACCTCGCAGGACTATATTCTTGCCTTGATTATGAGTCGAAAACGTTTAAGCATCCATGACCTAATATCGACAGTTATGGAGATATGCGACATCAAAGTTAACATTTTTTTTTCAATGTTTCTGTTTTATATTTTGTAAAATGTACTGTCATTACAGTAACTTATATCGAATACGAAAAATTCATTCGGCCGCCATCTTGACTGGACGGCTACACTTCCCCCCCACACATTCGCCCACGAGACCTCATGTTGTTAACTTCACTTGTGTTTGTATCGAGCCATTGTTATTATTTGGATTGACAGAACAAATATGAATTAACCGAGACTATTTGAATGAACTACCTGCACACATAACACCTATTCATGTTACAAATAGCTTCGTCTTTGTGAAACATCTATAATATATCTCGGTTGCTTTTCTTCTTCACTTGTAAAAAATAAATTATAAGAACAATAACAGTGAGCCTAGCGAGTGACACAAAATAAATATTTATCTTGTTATTTTGTTTCTGATATTTGATTTAATATGGGAGATTATGGCATCATTGGTTGGGGAGGAACCTATTAAAAAAAACCTTAATCCAGTAGTAATAGTGCAAACATTAATTATTAAAGTAATTCTTAAAAAAAACACCTTCCCAACAAACGAATTATACAAACTGTTTCCAGTACCAAACGTGGAAGATATAATAAAGCAAGTTTCTTTAATAAAAATATGTAAAGAGAAAGTTTAAGCCAAAACCTGGAATATTATAAACTAATGAGAAATGGTAACCAAATAATTACATCAAAATTTAAAACAACGCAAATGCGGAACCATTACATGTACAAAGCAATCAGCTACTACAACAATCTCCCCATCCAGATACGCTGTATAAATAATCAGTCAGAAAAAATTTTAAAAATTAAAACCTTTTTAAAATCAAACATAAACCATTTAAAATTAAAGAATTTATTTAATTTTTTTTTATTATATATATTCTGACTATCATTATTAACACCCACATATATTAAATAATTTAATATTATTTACAGCATAAGAACTGAGGGTCCCTCGTCAGACACAACAGTTCTCTTTACTGACGAGGTCTACATTAATAAAAAAGCTCAAAAAAATAAATGTCAATGTAACAAGTTGTAGTATAAGAATGTAATGTATCATCGCTGTATATATAATAAAGCCTATGTGCCGTTCAGTACATTCTGAGATTAACGAATCAATTTGTCAATTTTTCATATAAATAATGGAGATATACTAAAAAAAACATTAACGGTAATTATTTAAAATATTATTTGTAAATGTAGTCTGTGCAATTATTTTTTATAACAGTTTCATTTGTTTATCTCAGAATGTACTAAAACGTCACATAGGATTAATTATATATAAAGTGACGGTATACCGTATATAAAATACATCTTTTCGGCCACAAGTTAACTTACACGGTGCCTGGTTCGACCCCTGGCCCCCTGACGAGGAAAGGCACGCGCACGTCGAACTCGAAGGGGAAGCTCTTGCCCTTGATGAGGCCGAACTGCCCCAGATGATAGCCGTGGTCCGAGGTGTAGACTATGTAAGTGTTGTCCAGCTCCCCCAGCTGCTTTAGCTCGTGATACACCCTCTCCACAGCCTGGGAATAAATATACAGGAAATTTATATGACACACTTGATAAAACAAAGACATTTTGCAGTTAATTTTTAGAACTTATTTGTTTACATATCGTCATGATCGTAGATCAATGACGGATCTGCAAAAAATTCCATATTGACTTTTTTGGATCGTTAAAAAGTGAAATAAAGAAGCCATCTAATGGTATATAAAAAGTGTATTTTTTCTCATTAATTTAACCGTCGTTATATGAAATAGGTATACGGTGGTTCTGATTTGCGATCGTAGAATATGTATTTATTTATTTATATAAAAAAAATACTACAAAGAAGGAAAAAATAATGTTACGGACGTTACGAAGTAACGAAGGCAAATAGACGGACGGACAGACAACGAAATTATTATAATTGGGATAAGAAAAAGAGTTAATAATACAAAAGTATAATACAAATGTAAGTATACTTTCTCCCTGAATTTTTTAGGCAATTTATTATTTGATTTTTAAAATGATTGTGTTTTACAGTTCCTTAGCTTCGTTAGTTTTAACTTATTAAAGACACGAGGGGCAAAGAAATTAATGTGTCTTTGTCCAAAAGAGGTTTTCATGTTAGGCACATCAAAATGCACATCATTTTGGTTGGGCGAGGTTAGGTTCTAGTGTGATTTGACATGTATGTAATAAATGAAGATTGCTACCTGGTCGACACTTTGCAGAGTCTGTAATCTCTTGGTCATCAGCAAATCGGTGAACTTCTTGTGTATGGGCTGCATCTTGTTGGTCACTTGCAGGATCCACTGCTTGTCGGGGTTGGGGGCGTGGTCGTACGTTGGTGTGCTGAGGATAAAAACAAAGATTATGATTAGATGTGAGAATATTGAATGCGAAATAAATATTTAGTGACGGTAAGAGACCAGAGATCGATTGCAGAGTTCGATGAGCCTAATTCTAAAGTATATGAAATACAAAATAGTATATATTGGACAATCGCTACGTAAACTCGGACATCTACTAAAAATGTGTTTTTGACTTTTTTGTATCAATATCTGAATAAACCCTTCCCCGCAATACAACATTAAAAAAAACCTAATGTTTTCAGAGAAAAAACTGTCGTAAAAGTGGGCAAATGCGCTAATTTTGTATGTAAAGCCAAACTTCAAACAACTCTCTTGTAAACATTTTTTTGTATGTGTTTTCTTTCCATACGTTGGGGGACTTTAACATTCGTCATTCTATATATAATTTTTTTTATCTATTTTTCTATATTTATGATGAAGACATTATAAATGATGCTCGGAACAAAATTAAGAGTGTTGCGAATCGACAAATACAATATTAAGAAATGTGTTATTCGAGGGATCCATAATGAAATTCCAAAACATTTCTTTGTTCTAGTATAGTAAGTCCCTGCTGACAATAAAATTATCAAAACTTACATATTTTCAAAACATTATTGTGCATCTAATTTCATAAAAATCCCGTTGTGCTGGCGTAGCGCTCTAAGTCCATTCTATTTTAATCTGCGAACAAATGTTTATGTTTTCCTAGGAAATTATATTGCTTTACACTCATAACTTTACATTGCAGTCGGTGCAAAATAAAGGTGGTTGCACAACTGCCAACGTCAACGCACCAGTTAAACGAATTAACCAACCATCGCGCCGTTTCTCCGCAAGGGTGGGCAGAGAGGACAGAACGCCATATTATTCTATCTTGGCACAAACTTCGTCTACATTCATATATCTTCTCGTGCATGCTCTGCAGTTGTTGGGGTTTTTATCAAGGCCATCCCCCAATATTTGTAGTATCTGATCACGCCAGGTCTTTCGCGGACACCCTCTATTCCTGCTGCCTTCAACACTCGCCTCATATATTTTCTTAACCACCCTCTCCACATGAAAAGACCATCTCAGTGATTGTTTCTTTATTCTCTCTACTACATTCAATAATAAATTTGCATACTTCTGACTTATTTTATGCAAAACGTTTGACTATCATTACAGTAACTTATATCTAATATGAATAATTCATTCCCTTTAATACAAGTATTGTGGACTAGCTCTGTTACGTCCTGTATGGATACAGGGTGTCTCATAGCTAGTAGCAAAAACTTTACAGGTGGATTCCTGTTTTGACAATGAATCGAAAATGTTCAAGAAACCATCTTCTTTAATACAAGTCGAACAAAATGATAAAAACCTTGCAAAATTTAAATTGAATTTTTTGAGAAGGTTTTTATCATTTAATTTGAATTGTATTGAAGAGAATAAATTTTTCATAATCGATAAAAGTTGCTGTTATAATAGTTCAATTTTTTCGAAAAAATTAGTCGGAATTATGGAGAAAAAAAAAGCAAACTTTGATACTGCATATCTCCATAACTATTGATATCAGAACATGGCTGCTCGAACATTTTCGACTCATTGTAAAATAATTCGCCTTTAAAATTTTTGCTACTAGCTATGAGACACCCTGTGTATATGTATTATAAGAAATGAATAAATAAAAAATAATAATAAAGAAACTATCTACGTTATTATTGTCGTCTGATAGTTGAGCTGCACTTAAATGCAGCTCGCGGTTCAATGTTTACCTCATCGTTACAGGAATTGCAGTTTGCAATTTACACACGGTGAAATTATCGCTAAATCGGGTCAGCTTCAGCACCGGCGAGTTCGCGTAAACGCCGCAAAGGTTGAAATCGCGAGCGCCCTACTCGGAATGGGGAAGCGTTGCGGTCGCGGACCGCAACTACAACCGACCATTATAACTATCGTAACATCCTCCATTAGCATACCAGACCACCTCACATTAAGACCGCAAGTGTTGCGAATACTACAACACGTAAGATGCCTTCCAATAATAATAATAATTTTTCGGAATTCGCGTACCATGTTTTAGAGACAAGCCAATTTTGCATATAGAAAATAATAGTATAATTTCGTCTGTAAATGGAGCTGGAATTACAAGATAATTAGAGTGTGACGCGCAATGGCTCAGGCAGCACGCAACGCAACGGTCGCCCACCAAATTACCGTGATTTTTCACGGGCGTACGCACGGCTAGTTGAATATAATTAATAACCAATTTAAATTAACGATTATACCGTTTTTTTAATTATATTTTTATTTTTAATTTAAAGACTATCGACAGGTCAGAATGACCCTAATGGATAATCATTTAGGACAACGTGATTGGTACAGTTACATTTTACAGTAAAACATTAATATATTATACAATATAAGTATAGTACAATATGCGACTACAAGATGAACGAAGTTCACAATCTCCGTACGACATAATAGGCATGTAGGCTCCCAGGTCAACCAAGTCAAAAAATGTATACCCGCGTCTTTGTGGCAATATTATTTTTTGTTTAGGTTGATTTCCGAAGAATAGACGCGCTCAAATTATTTTCGGTCAGGAGTGATATAATTTCTCTCTTAAACTGAACTTAATATACGAATACTTCCCATCTCGGTGCATCCCTGTCTGTCTCCTTCCCACAACCCTCACCACGTGTGAGGCCACGATAGATTTTAATAAATAATATAAAAATAAATATATACCCACTTTCCTATATAAATAGCTTCGTCCCTGTGAGACACATGTAATATAATATATCTTGATATTGATATTGATGATGATATAATATGTCGCATTGTATTTTGTATCTTACACGCAGAGTAAAAAAAAGTAACCCATAAAAACCAAGTTTTTATTATACTCACTTTCTTTGTAAAATATAACAACAATTAAAGACGAATTAAAACATATAACATAACACTAAACTTACAGTAATTTAATATATTTCTAAAATGTCAGCTGTTTTGAGCTTTGATAAGACACTTCATGCTTTGAAGATTAAATTCTAAAAACATTTGTCAGTCAATTTAGATTTTCGACATTCGTAGTGAAGTACCTATTATGCATACCGACGGAGTAATTCAAATGAAGAAAATATTCCGCGACGTTATCGGGCCGCCATTGCTAGTAATCAAATTTTTCTAATGATTTCAATTTGAAAAAAACAATAAAATTTCTAAAAATCCGAAATTATACTATAATTATTAATTTTTTTAACGAAAATTTGATAGATCTTCTTGATCGTCGCCACGAGTCTACTTGCCAAGTTTCAGCTTGATTGGTTCACGGGAAAAGGGTCAAAAATCGATCCAAAGTTTTTGTTGACGGCAAGCAAGCAGACGCCACGAGTTAATATAAAGGGAGGAATAAGGCAGCCGATACATACCGGCCTTTAGTTTTTTTATTTTTTTTATTTATTAATTAACGCCCTATAGGGCTTTTACAATAGATAGGTTAAGTGTACATTAACAGAATTTAACAGAATATATAGTTTAAAGAAAAAAAAAATAACGTGTAAACATAATAATGACATTAAGTGAAAAAGAAAATTCTTTAAATACAGATAGAAATATATGAGGAAAAATATAATATAAAGTAAAAAGCAAGTATATAAAATGCAGAAGCATATGAAAAACATAATATAATAGAAATAATGTAGAGTGAAAAGATACAGCACAAGCTTTGAAAGTCATATTATAATAAAAAATATACATATACAAATACAAATCAATTATTTAAGTCCAATTCGACAAACACTAGTAATCTTTCAATACACCTTTTAATATATGTTTGAATAATATATAGTTATTGGCAAAGACGTCCAGTTGCTCGTATCTGTTTGCTAGTCTAGGAAGTCTCTGCAAATTGACAAATCTTTTGAGGCAAGAGGTCTCAGCAGTGTGCACGCACCACAAGGAATATTCCTAAAATATCTGGCGCGTATGTGCTACGCAGCAACTGAAATTATTCGATGCTTGTACTTGGTATTTGGATTCTAAATCAATGTTGGATAAACAAATATCAAGGATAGCATTCTGGTTAATGTTAAAATTGTGTGGAAATGGCAAGCACTGCGCTGCGGTTTTCTTGGAAACGCGATGCAATACGCAAACGGAAGCATATGACGCCACACTGCGCGGACTTTCCGCCGCGTCTCTTCAGTCGCGGAACGCCGCCACATTTTTTTTTCATACAGTATGCGCTTATCAAACACGTTGCGCGGATGATCGGTCGACCCGTTTGCTTTGCCAATAGGCATGATGACAGATTTTGAAATAACATTCTATATTGTAGGTAAACGTCTACTTTTACCGAAAATAACATTATTTCAGTAATAAACTAAGTTTTTACGGATAGACAACGAAATTATTATTATTTATTTATATTTGTTCGTAAATAAAAAGAATGGGAACATAAAAGCCAATTATAGGTTTTCACAGGTAGTGACCAAATATTGTATTTGCGTGGTGTACATATATATGATATAGTAAATGGATAAAACTATATATAATTAGTACAATGGAAAATAATAACATATATTTTATTTTAAAAATTATAATTTGGATTGTATGGTTGGTTGGAAGAAACTGGCCATAAATCCGCCACTGCATTATTAATATATGTTCTTAGATTTTCACGGCCACTCAGAAGCTTCAAGTTTGTGTTTACTGGGGTATTATGCCGTGTTGTTACGACCTTTCGGGCCGACGTTTCGGATCCCATTGCAGGGTCCATCATCAGGGCTGATGTGTTGTCTTGAATGTTGGTGTTGTGGTTAAGTATCGGCTTGCAATACCGCGCCGAAGTCATGATGTGTTGAATTGTGTTGCGCGTATGATTCATCTGTTGTCTGATCACTATCTCTGCGGAGTCTGCGACGAGAATGACTTTGAAGCGCCGGATACCAAGATGTTTTTAATTTGAGACCATCATCTCTATTAATATTTATCGGGTGCTTGTAGATTTCTAGTGCTTCCTTGATAAGACGCGCATGGTGACTCTTAGGCTTTCCAAGGATTTTCGGTTCGAATGCAAAATGATGGCCGGTATCCAGAAAATGCTCAGCCAGTGCTGATTTTTCTGGATGACCGAGTTCGCATGCCCGTTTGTGCTCGTTGACCCTTTTGGAAATTGTACGCGCCGTTCGTCCCACGTATACTTTGTCGCGGTCTTGACAATCGAGACTATACACGCCGTCTGTTTCTAAGCGATCTCGGTCCTTCTCTGGATGGGCTCCGAATGGATGGGCCTCTGCAATGGGATCCGAAACGTCGGCCCGAAAGGTCGTAACAACGCGGCATAATACCCCAGTAAACACAAACTTGAAGATTGCATTATTAATATTAGGTCCTTACATATGAAATTGACGTTTTGCCGTACTGGAAAATTTGATCTCAAATATCTTCTCTTTGGTAAGGAATTCCAAATCCAAATTTATACAGCTATTTACTCATGTATTTGTGTTTTGAAAATTATAATTCATTTGTTTTTTCCTCAATTGTTTTTTTCTTTGCGTCACTCAGTTTACAAAATGAAATACTTGAAATATCGCGTTATTTACGAGTACGAGTTCCACCGTGGCACCAGTGCTGCAGAAACGGCTCGAAGGATTAATGATGTGTATGGCGACGGTGCCGCAAAAGAAAACACAGTGCGTTTTTGGTTCCAACGTTTTCGTTCTGGAAATTTCGACCTGCAGAACAAGCCCCGTGGACGGCCGGAGACCAAAGTTGATAATGAAGAATTGAAGGCTATTGTGGAAGCGGATCCATCGCAAACCACATCCGAGTTAGCTGCAGGCTGCGGTGTTAGTGATAAAACTGTTTTAATCCACTTGAAGCAAATTGGTAAGGTGAAAAAGCTTGAAAGGTGGGTACCTCACGAATTGAGTGAAGCAAATCAACAAACGCGCGATGACTGCTGCGTTGCATTACTCAACCGGCACAATAATGAGGGGATTTTAAATCGAATCATTACCTGTGATGAAAAGTGGATCCTGTACGATAATCGGAAGCGCTCATCGCAATGGCTGAACCCTGCCGAACCAGCCAAACCATGCCCCAAGCGAAAATTGACTCAAAAAAGTTACTTGTGAGCGTTTGGTGGACTAGTGCTGGTGTCGTTCACTACAGCTTTCTTAAATATGGCCAGACGATTACGGCAGATGTCTATTGTCAGCAACTGCAAACCATGATGGAAAAGCTAGCTGCTAAACAACCGAGGCTGGTTAATCGCTCTAGGCACTGCTGCTTCATGATAACGCTAGACCACACACTGCACAACAGACGGCTACCAAATTAGAGGAGCTTCAATTGGAATGTCTAAGACATCCACCGTACTCTCCGGACCTTGCCCCAATAGATTACAATTTTTTTCGAAATTTGGATAACTTCTTGCAAAGGAAAAAATTCAACTCCGGTGGGGCAGTCCAAACCGCCTTCAAAGATTTTATCGATTCCCGTCCGAATGGTTTTTTTAGTAAAGGGATCGATGAACTACCTATGAGATGGCAAAAGTGCACAGATAGCAATGGTACATACTTTGATTAAATAAATATATTATAATAAAAAAAAATCGGCTTTATGTTCCTCCCATACTAAACGCCAATTTCATATGTAAGGACCTAATATATACACAAAAAGTGATTAAATGAATTAAATATACGCATAGGTACGTTTATAATTTACAAAATATGTAATAAATTAAAAAAATTTTAAAGAAAATTGTGAGCATACGGGTGAATAGCGCGTGCCTTTTGGAAAATCGGGAAATTGCGAAGCGGGCAGGCTCCACAATCAACTGAAATAAAATTACAATTCTTGAGCTTTATTGGCGTCGCATTACTGAGCTTTTTGACAGCGCAGCCAAATAGTCTAGACGAAGTCGGCGGACGGCTTGACGCGGTGGAAATGCGAACGTCAAGGAAAGTGTATGAGAAGACACTTAAATATTGGTCGATAATTTGAAGGCTCACCCGAGTGATTTAGGCCTGCGTATGAAAGCAATATGGCAACGAGAAATTCGCTAGCGAAGAAATCAAAATTTCTCGCACAAGTAAAAAATGACAATCATGACCTATGGTGCGGAAAAAGCAGTTGACACGACCAGAACAAAAAGTCTACTGAGGACATCTGAAAATGGGTTTGAAAAATCAAAAAACCGTTTTTTTTTTTATATATATCCGATATATCGTCGCTGTATATATAATTAATCCCATGTGCCGTTTTAGTACATTCTGAGATAAACGAATGAAACTGTCTTAAAAAATAATTACACAGACTAGATTTATAAAAAATATTTCAAATAATTACTAGGCAGACGTTCCAGAAGAACGGCAATTTTTTTTTAGTATACATATCTCTATTATTTATACGAAAAATTCACAAATTTATTCATTCATCTCAGAATGTACCTACTAAACGGCACATAGGCTTTATTATATATACAGGGATGATATATCAAAAATTAGATATATATCCAAACTTTTCTTTCTACTCTTTTGCACACGTCAATCGATACAATCTCGAAATAATCAGGATTTTTTTATTTATTTTGTACATGAATTAATATTTATTAAATAAATAAACTGCATACTGAAAAAAGCTAAAATATGCAATTATTATATATAAGTTATAAAAGTTGCCCTTTCTAATTTTGTGTGAAATAAAAAACGGATTATATGAAACAAATTAAACTAAAAAACGACCGTAGTATTTTTAAATACAACTAGCGCCATCTAGTAGCGACGGCAGATATCAAAAAATAACTCGTAGAACTTTTTAAAATAAAACTAGCGCCATCTATTAACGACCGCAGAAAGTTTTTTTTTTGATATATATCAAAAATAAAAATCAAGCCATGAAAATCGTAATATATCGTGATCTCCTCGAACCTCCTTCCCTGATCTGAAATGAAAACTTTAAGGGCAGTCACAGGGAGAACGCTTGGAGATCGAATCCGCAATGAAGAAATAAGGCGGACCAGTGACCTCGAAGATATTGTACGATGGGGCAGAGCAATAACATTCTGAAGAGATCAGATAACTTCAGAATCCCTTACATTGCAGCTAACGAAATCCCACCTGGTTATCGTCTTCTTGGAAGACCGCCTAAACCACTCCGACGGATGGACAGAAGAAGAAGAAATATATTAGTAAAAGTGGAATTGACGAAATTTTTTGTTGTCATTGTGTTGGTACACGTGTCCGTGGTGTATCTTGACATTGGTAGGCATATTTTTAAATTATTTACAAAGCTTTTATCCCAATTATAATGATTTCGTTACCTGTCTGTCCGTCCATTCGATTTTTTTTACGATTTTTTTCGTTTCTTTCTTATATAAATAAATAAATACTCATTCCTTAGGAACCGACATGTAAAAGTGCCGACATTTTTGACGGATTACAACTAGTACAAAATAATTTTGAACAAAATTATTTAGATACAAAATGCAAGATACGTATTTTCAAAATACCTTTACTCAAATAAAATACTAGTTAGTTAAGTTTTTTCCAAGTTATTTATTTCGTTGATTTTAACACTTCTATTTATTTAAACAGTACAGCTGTCATGTACCATCTATTATAATTCAATGAAAATAGTCGTTGACAGTAGCAGAACTAACCACTAAAAAATCGACTTGTTGTAATGTTGGTAAAGTTGGTCTCAATATTGGCAGCACTTAAAAATGAATTTTCGGTGAAATTAAATGTGTAAAAAGTACAAATTATGAAATAAAAAGTAAAGATAAGCATTTTGCATTTTTTCAAATACAAAATATGTTTATTAAAATATTTTAAATAAAACAGAAAATCCATTTGAAAAGAGGTATTTCAAATACAAGATAAAAATAGGAGTTAAAAATAGTATTTTCATTTCAAATATACGTATTTCAAATGATTCACAACTCTGAGAGGGGGGTACATTGTTTTCCTCTCTTAAGGGGGGGGTAAAGTTTTTAACTTTTTTTTTTTGCATTTTATTTTTAATTTTTTAAATGAATGAATAACATCGCAAGAATATTGTGTGAAAATTTCAAGTCAATCGGAGCAAAATTGACGAAATTATGAACATTTGAGCGATACTCAGACTGATTTTCTATACCTGCTCGGGCAGCTAAGAGACGCGCTCACCTGAGGACTACCGGACGTGCTATTGTATAGGAAAAGTTTTGCGTAGACAAGGACAAAAAGATGCTGATGATGAAAGCTCTTTGCTGTGTGAACATGGCATCGACGATTATGTGTAAGTATAAAATAAGTGTTGAGTTTTATTTTGAATTTTACAGTGTGCAAAACTTTAAAGCGTTTTCCCCATATCTCACGTTTTCAAAGTCGGTGTCCATCATAACTTCAAAACTACTGCACCGATCCTTTTGAAATTTTGAACACTATTTTTGTACATAATTTACGAGGTAACGCTGGAGACTTTTTTCAAATTTGTTATTAATTTTTATTTTTTAATAACAAATTAGTCGATATTTTTCGCAAAAAATCGCGTTTTTTTTTTCCCTTCAAAGTGTTAAAAAATTGAACAATTGAAATCTATTCAAAAAGACCTTCCGCAGTGTTACCTGGGAAAATCTATTATCTAACGAATGAACTTTGATTTTTTGATTTCAGATGATCTAGCACCAAGTTATGATGGACACCGCAATTCTACTTTTTTCCGAGACACGTCCGAATAATTGCTGCCATTGCCGTATTTTTTAATATTTCGTCTTGAAAATTTTACACAATATTCTTCAAATGTCATACTTTAATGTACCATTGGTTTTAATAAAGAGATTTTAACTGTGTCGTCACAAAAAATTCACAAAAACATGCCTTTTTTTGTACGAATTAACCTTATCCCCCCTTAGAGAATGGGCTTAGTTCATCTCTGTACATGTTTATTCTCTGTGATGCAGTACAACAACTAAAGACGCATTTGTTTAGACAATCATACAAAAATCTATAGAATCAGAGCGTTACATCACTTCGTAATGTTTCCCACTCCTAGTATGCACTTCGCGAAAATACCTGATTCTTTCTAGCACTCCCAACTATTACAGTTTTAAATGCTAATTCCATTTTTCGCATGCCATCTAGTAAATAAGTGTTTTTAGTCAGTAAGATGTTTTGTGTGAAGCGCCCTCGAGGTGAGTACTCACGAAAAGGGCGCTATACAGATAATCCAAATATTATTATCATTGTTAATAGGAATTCTCTTGGCTTTGCGAAAATCTTGAGGGATTTCACCCCGACCAGTTTGACGTATTCGAGCAGCCAAGGCGGCTCTCGTGCCCTTCGGTTTAAAATTCCGGGCTTTTACCCCTCGCGCGGTTTTAATTCACCCGACAGGCCGACACTTAGGCAATTGCTTCCCCGAATGGTGGCCGCCCTGAATAATTCATCCCTGACCAGCGCCCTCTCTACCCTCGGCCGGGCACTCACGCGCACACTCACAAGACGGACTGGAGCACCGCCACATAAAAAACACGTTAGGTTTGATAACCGTACTATTTAGAATAATCTGTAAACTTAAGGGGGGGGTAAGGTTAATTCGTACAAAAAAAGGCATGTTTTTGTGAATTTTTTGTGACGACACAGTTAAAATCTCTTTATTAAAACCAATGGTACATTAAATTATAATATTTGAAGAATATTGTGTGAAATTTTCAAGAGGAAATATTAAAAAATACGGCAGGGAGGGTTTTTTGAAATTTCAATTTTTCAATTTTTTGGAACACTTTGAAGGGAAAAACGCGATTTTTTGCGAAAAATATCGACTAATTTGTTATTAAAAAATAAAAATTAATAACAAATTTGAAAAAACTCTACAGCGTTACCTCGTAAATTATGTACAGAAATAGTGTTCAAAATTTCAAAATGATCGGTGCATTAGTTTTGAAGTTATAATGGACACCGACTTTGAAAACGTGAGATGTGAGGAAAACGATTTAAAAAATAAAACTCAACACTTATTTTATACTTACACATAATCGTCGATGCCATGTTCACACGGCAAAGAGCTTTCATCATCAGCATCTGTTTATCCTTGTCTACGCAAAACTCTTCTAATACAATAGCACGTCCGGTAGTTCTCAGGTGAGCGCGTCTCTTAGCTGCCCGAGCAGGTATAGAAAATCAGTCTGAGTATCGCTCAAATGTTCATAATTTTGTCAATTTTGCTCCGATTGACTTGAAATTTTGAAACAATATTCTTACGATGTTATACATTCATTTAAAAAATTAAAAATAAAATGCAGAAAAAAAAGTTAAAAACCTTACCCCCCCCCTTAAATCAAATAAAATACAAATCACTTTGTTTTCACCACTTTATTAGATGTAGCTGGTTAAGTAAAAAATAAGTTTGTGAGGGAAAACAAAGGGTCCGCTGTTCTCTAAAAAACAACGTTTCCATCTAATGTTAACATAAGTTATTGTAACACACTTAGATATATGGTATCGCAGACTTTTTTGTAGATATCAATGTCCTCTATAAAAATGTAGTACATTACTTTGCTCTATTGGCAATAATTTCCGCAGCGTACGCAATATAAGGTTTTTTTTTTTCGTATTTTTTTCGCACGTTGGGTTACATTATCGAAGTTTTCATACGGATTCCTAACATTTTTGAAAATATTCTATAGCCTATGTTTATCAGGGATAATGTAGGATTCTGAATATGAAAAAAAATTTCAAATCGGTCCAGTAGTTTCGG
Source organism: Agrypnia vestita (assembly GCA_016648135.1). Taxonomy (NCBI): domain Eukaryota; kingdom Metazoa; phylum Arthropoda; class Insecta; order Trichoptera; family Phryganeidae; genus Agrypnia; species Agrypnia vestita. The sequence continues at coordinate 354,986 of JADDOH010002341.1, forward strand.
AGCCTATTCAATTCAAACACACAATCAAATCTTTCCTCTTTATAATATAAGTTTAAATATATTTCTACATGTTTCGAGAAAAATGTTCTCTTCTTCAGGATTGTTTGTGTACTAAATTGAAAAATATAAACCATGCAAGTGTGTTATCTAAACGGCGAAGGGGCGGGTGAGAGAAAGGGGGGGGGGTGGATGGAATGGATAAATATTCAATAGTGGGATGTGCACAAATTGTGTGGAAAATCTTTGGTCGATAGAGTAAGGAATGAACAAATTAGACGTGAAGGCAATGCTGGCTGTAGTGTGGTAGATAGAATAAAGAAAGGAGTGCCGAGATGGTTTGGTCATGTGGAACGTATGAACGAGAAAAGGACGGTTAAGAAAATATATGAGGCGAGTGTTGAAGGCAACGGGAATAGAGGGCGTCGCGAAAGGCCTGGCATGACCACATACAACAAGTGTTTGAGGATGGCCCCGTTAAAAGCCGCCGTAGAACTTGTATGAGAAGACGCATGAATGTGGCCGAAGCAAAAGTGGTGTGCCAGGATAGAAGAGTGTGGCGTTCAATCCTCTCTGCCTAACCCTGCGGGGAAACGGCGTAATGGTTAGTTAGTTAGTTAGTTAGCACAAATTCTGTCTCATCATTTTTTTGTTCTTGTATTAGCTGTTATCTGCCAAAATTCTCTGAACTCAAATGTCATAATATCCGAACCTTCTTATGAACTACAGTGTACAGCTACAGAAAATATTTCAAGTTTGATACTATAACGTGCTAGGCAGGATTCTACAAGAGGGACTCCCAGAGTTCTGAAATTGAGACCTTGGGAGAATGAAAGAGGCGTCGGAAGACCTCAAAAGAGATGGACCGACGTTATAGGGGGGGAGAAATGGCTACTGCGAGCAACTAACAAGGAAGGATGGAAGGGTATGGAAGAGGCCTGTATCCAGCAGTGGAGAGATGAAGACTGAAGAAGAAGAAGAAGACTAAGAAAACTGGCTCTTAGTCAACAAAGAAGACATATCTGCCTTGGAGATCCAGAACTGGAGAGAGCTCCCTCCGCTGAGCTGAAGACCGGGATCAGTGGAGAAACTCTTGAGGAGGCCAAGACCCATCAGGCGTTGTAGATGCCAACAGTGATGATAATGATGATATTAATTAAGAAATATCGAACGTTGCAAAAGCCATGCAAAAATTTTCAAAAATCATAATACAGCATGAATGGAAGGCGAACGTTTGCCATAAATTGTCAAAGGAAAAAGCTGGTTCAAAGATACAAATACGATAATGCTAGAACAGGTACAATAAAAACGTCGATACTAAATCAGATACACGATGAGAGATAAAGTTACGCACTGAAAGGAATTGTAAAAGAAAGAAGAGACAAAAGAAACCTGAGACACAATACCTTGTCAAAATAATGAGAAAAAAATGTGTGGATCCTTACTAGTGAATACTACTTTCACGAATACGAATACGAATATCAATCGTACTATTCGGCGAATACGAATACGAATAATTCAACAAGGTAATAAATAATACACCACTGTTCTTTTTTTACTAAAGGATTTAATAATTAAAATTTACCACCGGAAAATTTTTGTTTAAAAAGTAGAACATTTGTAACTTCTCTGTCGTTCTTTTATCCGTTAGGCGATTTCTTTTATCCGTTCGTAGATTCCCAGTGGCCGAAAATAATCATTCTGAGGCGACTGTAGACGGCTTTAATGAAAAAAACATTTTTTTTGCCATGTAATTAGAATTAATTTGAAATTATTATATAAGAATTAACACTTATACACACAACGGAAATAAAAAGGAACGAACAATACGTGCTACAAAACAAAAACTACATGAAATGAGTTCTTATTAAAATTCCAACGAAACCAGATGAAAGAACTCATGTTATGCTGTGAAACAAGTGACAATTGACAACTTGAGAACTCGACAAATCCAATGTTAGTGGAATCCCCGATAATAGAGTGCGTAGGTGTGTTCGGATACACGGTGCGCAGACAAACGTTCATTTATAAATAGTTTATTTTTAATATTCGTGATGATATTCGGCGAATACGAATATTCGTATTCGAATTCGTTGCATCACTAATCCTTACCACTATTTGGAAAAAATCTATGATCACGATATACCGATAAAATAACTGTTATTGAATAGGAAATAAAATTTTCTTACTTAAATATATATTTCGAACAAATCATCGCATTTTCAAAAGCAATAATTATCCGCAGCGTGTACACATGACGCTTCAGAATTTTCAATAATTTATTAATAAAACGGTAAAATTAGTTTGCCCTTTGAACGATGACCCGACAATGTGATGCATAATATATTGGGACTGCTCGCCGATTTGAAGTGGAAAAGGTAATCAATTTGGAGCCATCGAGCGTTGTTTGTTTTTCTGAGTTAATTGTTGGTTGCGATTGATTTTGTCCACGGAAAATAAAAAAAAAGACGGGAAGTTGTTAAAAAATATTTATGGTGTTGTTATTTTTAAAACATTAATAACCTCGCAGGACTATACTCCTGCCTTGATTATGAGTCGAAAATGGCCTAGCTATCATGACCTAATATCAATAGTTATGGAGATACGCAGAAGATTGGCATTTTATTTGACGAGGAATTATCATTCGTAAACCATATCAATAATATAGCAAACAAGGCTATGAAAACACTTGGCTTTGTTCTGCGCTCTTGTAATTCCTTCACAAATATTCAAACGGTCAAACTCCTTTATTGTTCTCTTGTTAGAAGTCAAATCGAATACAACTCATCTATCTGGTGTCCCTATTACAATGCTCATGTTCATACAATAGAAAGAATTCAACATAAATTTTTACGCTACATAAATTTCCGTCTCCATATCCCAATAGAAAATCTTAACTATACAAACTTATTATATTTTACCGGTTTATTGCCACTATCGGACAGGAGAGTTTTATCCGATCTGATTTTATTATATAAAATTGTAAACTCGCATTACCACAATCCTGAAATTTTGTCCTTAATAATGTTTCATGTACCCAGTCGAACTACTCGAGTGCCGACGCCTTTTTACTGTGACAATACTAGAACAAATGCTCACTACAACTCGCTAGTACCTAGAATACACAGGTTAGGTAACAATTATACAAACATAGCGGACGTGTTTGGATCTGGCCTGTCACAGTATAGGGGCGCGATACTGAGAGCGCTTCATTCCGCCATAATGTAAATTATATACACTTTCTTTTTTTTCTTTTTATCTCTGTTAATATTATTTTTGCAAATAACTGTTATATACCTACATATGTAAAAGCCTATTTAGGCGTAAATGAATGAATAAATAAATAAATAGATATGCGACATCAAAGTTTGCATTTTTTTTTCAATATTTCTGACTTATTTTTTGTGTAACCTTCGAATTCCAATTGGAAAACATTCCAATTGTATTTTTTCGCGGTTTTTATAATTTTATTTAACTTGTATTGAAACGAATGAATTTTTCGTAATCGATATAGCTTACTGTAATGATAGTCCAACGTTATGCAACGTTATATTGTAGGAGGCACAATTCATATCTTGGCACACTTGCTGTATGGAAAGATATAAAATAGGAGAATAGAGAATCCTTCCTGGGTTTCAATCCACGGGATTGGTTTGCAGCAAAGCACATCTCATTCTCCATTCTACTCGGTCTCCGGCGATCCTCTTCAGCTCTGTGTAGGAGGCACAATTCATATCTTGGCACACTTGCTCGAGATATTCACGGCGAGGGCGCCCTCTGGCAATCTTTCCCTCTACCATTCCCTCCAGTATAGTTTTGAGCAGATTTTCATGGCGTAAAATATGCCCCATACATTTTGCACGCCTTTTCGAGATGGTATTCATCATGTGTCTGGTTTCATTGGCCCTGCTGAGAACCTCTTCATCCTTAATGTATGTGATAAATGCTGAAAAACTTCAAAGTGGAAACCATCTTCAAAAATATGCCGTTACAAGTTGCGAAACAAAAAAAAATTATTGCGTGGCTGTGTAGCTTGTGACCTTTCTCCGCAAGCCTCGATTGGCTATAAATATTCAGGTAGCTGACGTGTTCCCTTTTCATTTTAATCCACCGCGGTACTCGTTCCGCGAAGAGACCCACCGCGCACCAGAGTGGTTGATTAAAAAGCCGTGTTTCGTTAAAAGGCCGCTTTTTAAAGCCGCGTTATCGCATCGCGCAGTGTTGGCTGCACCGAGGGTTGGCTAAAACGATCACTAAAAGTATACAGCCGATATTATGACCGACAAAGAGAGATGGCAAAAAAATTGGCCAAAAAATAACGAATGCAAGGAATCATTTATCATGATTTATTTCAGTGTTTGATAAAGCTATTTGGCCAAAAAATACCGAATGAAAGGAAAACACGATATCTTGGTTGTAAAACTAATAATCATGATTTATTTCAATGTTTGATAAAGTAATTTCTTAGTAAGTTTTACTCTTTTGTCATCTCATTCTTGGGCATCTCAGGCCGAGTTTCTGTTGGTGATCCCTCGTAAATCTTGCGGAGTGCTAAGAAGTTATATCTGACAACATTCTGACCCATCTGATTAATTAATAAATTATAATTAATGTATTATAAAAAAACCAAAAAAAAAAAAAACCCATAAAAAACAAGTTTTTACAAAACTCCCTTTCTCATTTTCGGGTTTCGTGTCTACCATATGCGTCGGAATCTCCATACAACTTGTATGAAAAAACCATTAATAATTTGAAAAATCCAAAATTATACTAATATATATTTTTTTTTAACGAAAATTTGATAGATCTTCTTGATCGTCACCACGAGTCTGCTTGCAAAGTTTCAGCTCGATTGGATCACGGGAAAGGGGTTTAAAATCAATCCAAAGTTTTTTCGTCAAGCATACAGACGCCACGAGTTAAAAGAAAGGAAGTAAAAATCTAACTTACAGTCCTATTTTGAATATGTTCCCTTTCACCCTATCACCTGTGCCTTTCGCATCCCCCACTATTTACCCCCATTTGGACAGTTGACACCGAGGTATGATTGTTCTTTGTTGTGATAAACTTAGTTTTCACCACTTTTTATATTGATAATATCAATATGTCCCCTTCGTCAGGATACAATTGTATACTAACAAAAATTAAATTTAAAAATCGAAGACAATCAAAATATTAAAAAAAATTATATATGGAAAATTTATTAAGTATACCCTGACGAAGGAACGTTGTTTCCGAAACCGGTTGCTTTTTACCAAAAATTAAGTGATGATAAACTAAGTAAATTCGTTTATTCAATTAATATTAAATTATTAATTACTTAAATAAATTTGTATTGACCACTTGGAGTAAGTCTACGTCTACCGGTTTCGATACCTCTGTATTTTCGTCAGGACGGACGCGTACTATGTATACATATGCGTTCGTCCTGATGAAGGTATCGAAATCTGTAGACGTAGAGTTACTCCAAGTGGTCAATACAAAGTAATTTAATTAATAAATAAATATATTAATCTGTCAGATAAATAATTAATTACTTTTTTTCAAAATATATATTTACGTATCATTCATCAAATCGATAATCTTTCATCTCGTTATAATCCGTATATTAAAAATGATTACTGAGCATTAGTTAACGCCGCCGTCTGTTGCTATAGTGGTCCTCCAGTAGTGAAAATCAGTCATTCTCAACATCGTATAGGGGGGTCTCGTATCTAGTAGCAAAAACTTCTGGGAATTTTACTTCATTCAATTTTGAATAGAAGATAATCTTCACACTTTTGAGAGATTGGTGACATCAAAGTTTGCATTTTTTTCAATACATTTGAAAAATCAAATCTTAAAAATTCATTCATTTTAATAAAAGTAAAATAAAATGATAAATTTTATCGTTGAATGATTTTTTAATATTCCGTGTAAGTTACAGTTGCGATAGGTTTACAGAAAATAATTCAGAAATATTAAAAAAAAATTCAAACTTTGATGTCGCTTATCTCCGTAACTGTCGACATTTCACCCGTGGTGTAAATAATATTTTGTATTCAAAATGGAACTAGCCCGCGATAAATCGGGCACTGCCGGAGCCATTGCGTATTGCGCGCTGATTGCGTGTCACTAAAGTCGTAATTCCAGCAAGTTACGGACAGACAACAAAACAAGATTTAGACTAGATGACTAAGAACACCCCTAAGTTTTTTATACTAGTTGTATATCGCTACATCTTCTATTCAAAATTGAACTAGCGTGTCGCGCTCTGATTATCTACAGTCATGATTCCAGCTTCATTCCAGCAAGTTACGGACAGAAAACGAAATTATTATATTTAGAAAACGAAATTATTATTAGATGAATAAGAGTACCGCTTATTTATCTAATAAGTTTTTTCTATTAGGTGTACCCATAAGTAATCAATTATTTAAGTGGCAACAAAAAAAAGGAATTTAACTACATTTTATTTTATTTCTAATCGATTATATAATCTCCATCGTTATCTAGGACCTTTTGCCATCTGTTGGTAGACTTTTAATTCCTTTTTCATAAAATTCAGAATCCTTTGAAGAAAAATATGCTTCTAGATGAGTTCGAACATCATCGACATTTTTAAAAATTTTATTCTTCAGGTAGTAGTCCATGGACCGGAATAAATAAAAAACTAACCCATAAAAAACCAAGTTCTTATTATACTCCCTTTTAAAGACGAATTAAAACATATAACATAACACTAAACATACAGGAATTAATATATTTCTGAAATGTCAGATGTTTTGAGCTTCGATATGACACTTCATGCTTTGAAGATTAAATTCTAAAAACATTTGTCAGTCAATTTAATCAAGATTTTGATATATTTGTGAATGTTACTGTCATCTGTGCCTATTACATATACCGACGGAGTAATTCAAATTTTAAATATTCCGTGACGTCGTCAGGCCGCTGTTGGTAGCAATCAAAAATTTGTATGGTTTCCAATTTAAAAAAATCAATTAAATTTTCTAAAAATCCAAAATTATACTATAATTATTTTTTTTTTAATGAAAATTTGCTTTGCTTGCAAAGTTTCAGTTCGATTGGATCACGGGAAAAGGGTTAAAAATCGATCCAAAGTTTTTTCGTCAAGAAAACAAGCAAGACGCCACTAGTTAAAAGAAAGGAAGTAAAAATCGGATGGTGCTGTGTTGGGGAATATGGGGGGTGTGGTTAAACCTTCCAGTTTAGCTTCCTTATTTTTTCTTGGGTTAATCTTGCTGCACGCGGCCGGGCATTAACATGTTGCAATATGACCCCTTTTCTGTCGACCAGACCTGGTCGTTTTACCAGCAATCGGTTGTGCAATCTATCCAATTGTTGGCAGTTCAATTCAGCCGTAACTGTTACTCCCGGTTTCAATAGTTCAAAACAAACTATGCCACCACAGTCCCATCAAACGCATGACAACACCTTCTTTAAGTGAGGGATGGTTTAGGAGTAGGAACGGCTGGTCGATTTGGAGAAAGCCATTGTTTAGTGCGCTTGTTGTTGTTGTACAAGACCCATTTCCCATCCTTCGTAAAAAAGTAACCCATAAAAACCAAGTCTTTATTATACTCCCTTTCTTTGTAAAATATAACAACAATTAAAGACGAATTAAAACATACAACATAACACTAAACTTGCAGTAATTTAATATATTTCTAAAATGTCAGATGTTTAGAGCTTTGATAAGACACTTCATGCTTTGAAGAGTAAATTCTAAAAACATTTGTCAGTTAATTTAGATTTTCGACATTCGTAGTGAAGTACCTATTATGAATGCCGACGGAGTAATTCAAATTTAGAAAATATTCCGCGATTTTATCGGGCCGCCGTAATCAAACTTTTCTAATGATTCCAATTTGAAAAAACCAATAAAAAATTTAAAAATCCGAAATTAAACTATAATTATTAAATTTTTTAACGAAAATTTGATAGATTTTCTTGATCGTCGCCACGAGTCTACTTGCCAAGTTTCAGCTCGATTGGATCACGGGAAAAGGGTTAAAAATCGGTCCAAAGTTTTTTCACCCGGCGAGCCGGCAAGCAAGCAAGCAAGCAGACGCCACGAGTTAATATAAAGGGAGTAAAAATATGATTTTAAAAAGACATAAAAATATTTATACTGCGTAATTACCGCATAATTAAAATAATAACGTATATTTGATAGGGTGTGCAGACAGATGTGTAATAGTAGTCAGACATGTCTGGAAGACGGCAGACAGCAGACAGCAGTGGCGGCTCGCGGGGCGCGCTCCCGTTGCTGGCGCCGGCCGCCCCTTACCAGCACCCTGCCCGCAAACTGTAGAACACATTTCGCAAGTCGTCATTTTTTAAGAATGGCAAGAAACCATTTTTTTCTCAATAGAAAATCAACGGAAATGAAAATTTGAGAACAAAAGTCTGAAAGTAAAACTAAGATATCTCAAAAAATAACAAAGTTATACAACAGAGTAGCGATGCAACGAATACTACTTTCACGAATACGAATTTCAAGCCTACTATTCGGCGAATACGAATAATTCAACAAGGTAATAAATACTATACTAACTGACTAACTAACTTCCCATCACGCCGTTTTCCCGTGGGGGTAGGCAGAAAGGATAGAGCTCCATAATCTTCTGTCCTGACATACATCTTCGCATGCAAGCTCGACGGTTGTTGAGGCTTCTAACAGGACCATCTTCCAGTATCTGGTTAATCTGGTCGTGCCACGTCTTCCGTGGTCGCCCTCTCTTTCTGGCGCCGTCAACACTTGCGTTATATATTTTTCTTGCCATTCTTTCCTCATTCATTCGCTCAACGTGCCCAAGCCACCTGAGCGACCCTATTTTTATTCTATGTATTATGCTACGATCAGCTTTACATTCATTCCTAATATCTTCATTCTTTACTCTATCATACATGGATTTGCCACACATACGTCTAAGGGATATTCTATACCACTGTTCTTTTTTTACTAAGATATTTAATAATTTAAATTTACCACCGAAAAAATGTTTGTTCAAAAAGCACAAAATTTATTTTATCCGTTTGTACATTCCCAGCGCTCGAAAATAAATATCGCTTTTTTCACGCTTACGAGAGGTCATGTTATTAGATTTAATT